>JAMXBD010001524.1:0-353353 GCA_024138025.1 Combretum micranthum
TTGCAAATCTGAATGAATGATCTTGATTAGTTTGCTTTTTAAATATCTCCTGCAAAAGCTCAACTATTTATCCTTTTCTTTTGTAGATTTGTTGGTATTAATGCACAGGTGGTGGTGGTGGTGGTGCAATGCTCGAGGTGCATTCGATTGCTCCATCGAAATTGGATGATCCCTCAATTAGATTTTAAGTGTTGGAGTATGGATTGTAATTCCTGCTCTTTTCTCATATTGGTTCACATAGTTGCTTGCTCGTCGCTAGAACTTGGAGCATAGAAATCTTCCATTGGATACTCAACAACTCATGTTAGGATCATTATGAGAGATTGAATTCATGCTCGCTTTAACTCGGTCCCGTTCTGAATGGTTGCATTGTCTCATTGATGAGTAAGTGAAGCACTTGTTATTGAAGTTTAGAAACTGTCTCTGATTCATAAATGAACCAACGGTTTGGCTTATTCACTCAACTATGCAGTTAAAAGTTGTTTTTGCCAACCCATTGATTAAATCATAAGCCTTGGAGCACTCTTGTACTCAAGCTCCTACTGCTGTGCTCAATCATTGTTTTCAATTGATCTCCAAAGTGTGTAGAAGATTTCATTGATCATGAGAGAGACTCCATGATGGGGGCAACGTCTAAGGAGCTCTTTAAATTTTCCACATTCATATTGGGCTTCACTGCATACTGTTGAAAGGAAAAGATTTCGTTCCTCAATTGGATTGTCTTGTTAGGAGGAAAGAATTATTTCAAAAATTGTTGTGCAGTTGATCCCACTTATTAAAGAGTGCGGGGGTAAGAATTTAGCAACTTCTTGCCTTATCCTAAGTGAAAAAGGGAACAGTTGAAGGCAAATGGCATCATTAGAAACCCATTACTCTTTATGGTAGCACAAATCCACAAGAAATTCTTCAGATGGTCATGTGGATTTTCAAAACTACCTCCACCAAATTGATCTACTTGCACCATTTGTATCAAAGTTGGCTTCAACTCAAAGTTGTTTGCATGAATAGTGGGCCAATCAATGGATGGTGCAATCCATCAAATGTGGGCATAAAGTACTCCCAATAGGTCTATGAATCTCTTTCCTGCTATCGGATAAGGAGGATTATCATTGGCCATAACAGGAACTAGCAAATTGTGTTGCCCTTCAGTAGGGTTCCTGTTGTGTCCATTTCATGATCTTCATTCGTTCTCATCTCCTTCTTGAAGATTTTCATCCCTCTCCATTGCTCTTGTATTTTCTGCTCCTTTTTCTTTAACCTCGATGATAAGTCCTGTCAATTTTTGGATCAAATCGCAAATCTTGGACCTGTTCACTGAATACAAGAACAAATTGATCAAGGTAAACTATTTTTGGTATTTTTATTTTTATTTTTTTATATTTTTTATAGATTTTCTAAATTTATGTGCTTAGTCTATGGGCTTAATTACTATCCTAATATCAGTAACGTAGCTCCCGACAACGGCGCAATTTGAAACTGCATTAATTACACTTATTATACTCTAATAATTTTCAATTTCAAACACAAGTGTAATACTTAACCAGTCAGCAAAATCATCAGATACAATACAGTATTATCTAGTAAATCTAGGTATATCACAGGGAGCTATATAGCTAATTACTAGAATTTGAATCTTACCCTAATCTAAGCTATCAAATATCAAATTCTTAATTACTTATGATGATTAACAAAAATTAACTATCAAATGATTGTCAAGGATTAAAACCGTATATTCTAACAATAACATAAGGGATACAGGTTTAGGAGATGCAGATACAAATATGAATAATGCATTTATATTCTCATTTGAAATAACTCATGCTTCAAATTAATATTGAAATTGATTATTTGGGATTTAATCAGATTCACTTGAAATTATTCACCTCCTGGAGTAACAAAAATCTTATATAACATAAACTATCTTGCCAAGACAATTTATCTATGTTAACTGTTTATAGTAATTTGCTCTCACCAAAATTACTATTCTAATTAAACTAAACTAAGCACGCCAAGTGACCTAAATTTGTATTCTAATGGCAATAAGATTAGTGGATTTTTAAATATCATCATAGATTTGCATATCTATGACAAATCTTTTTTCAAAAGTTAAGTTTTACTTGTATGAATCATTGAATCCCTTCTGGGTATCTTTAATCATATCCATCTAATTTATGTTGATCAGGTACATTGAACATATTACAAGCAAAGATAACTAAATTCCCAAATAATTGAAATCAATATACATGATTCATAAATTAATTCATCAAATCCATTTATGCATCTTCATAACAATCTATGAACAAGCATCTCAAAATACAATCATATATATATATATATATATATATATTAATAAAACAGGGATAGAAACACCTTAAAATTAATTCCTTTCCATAAAATGATGTCTTCAGATCCATAATCCACAAATATAGGCATTGATTGATTGTATCTAAACCCTAATCACCCTATGTTGCTAAAACATTGGGGTTTTAATGCCCTCAGAGAGAAATAAACTCAGACATTTTTTAAACTCTCTTTTTCTCTTTTTCTAATGATTTCCGAATGTTATAACAAGGAAACCTAGAATATATAAGCGAAATTTGAGGGTTTATCTAATTTTTGCAGTTACAAAACGTACACCGGAAGTTAATTTTCTACGGACGGCTTATAGGCGACGTACATTGCTACAATGCTTGAACACTGGCGGCTTTAGCTTCGACTTAAACAATTTGGTTTCTGTGGATAACTACACTGCTTAAACACCAGCGGCGTAGGGTTTTGAAATGACGGTATATGAAAGAAACATCAAAGGCCGACTAGATTCACTTCAAGGTCGGCTATGCTTGTAATGGCTTTAGTAAATTGCATTCTATTCGCATTCAACACTGCCTCAATGTTGGCAGCTTTGATACCCAGAAAGCCAATGTTTGACAAAATTACAGAAGCTGGTTTCATGTATTCCCACACTGGCAGTATTGAGCTAGTGCTTGATTTTTGGCTATGATCTCAAACATGTACCACCTGAACGCTGGTGACGTATAAGATTATTTTTGCCGGCCTTTGAATTCTTGAATCTATTCCATTTCAAAGTTGGGTCAATGTAGTGGTAGTGTTAAAGTTTAACATTTGATTAACTCTAGGGATGTACATCGGTAGCGTAAGATCCAGAAAGCTGGCATATCCCTGAGATTCTTCAATTTCAGTTCAAACTGCTTGTTATGCTTTCTTTGTTCAATTTAGACTGAAACTAAACTTAAACAACCAAGTACCAATTATAGCAATTTTTATAAAATTCAAAACAAATTAATCCTAATTTCTTGTTAAAAGTTGTGTAAAATATGATCTTATCACTTAAGAACACATGATCTCATAATACTCAATGAGGTTTATGCTTTCTAGCTCCCTTACTTGTCATATATGTGTTAGAGCCTATTGAGATTACCTATTCTCCTCTCTATATGACTCTCTCTTGATCATCTTAATGCGTATTGTTTCCCTAGGTCACGTATGACGCGATTATCACGCAACAGCACGTGATCATTGCATTCAAATCATACCTACACATTCTCGATGACTCCACTAAGGATAGAGAATTCAACACTTACATCATGGCCCCTCCAAGAAAGAGACCTATCAATCCTCCTAAGGTTATGATCAAGAACCTCTGACCATGACATGTAACACTTGAGGATGTGAACCAACCTACTAGTACTCAACCTAATAATGTTGTGATCTTACGCGCTGTGCAAGAAAATACCAAGCAAGTCAACCAATTGATGCAAGAGTCTACAAGACAATTCCATAATTCATGACGATATTCACTCAATATCTTCCTGGTATAGCCGCTATTGCTACCATGCAACAGGGTGTAACTTTGTCAACTCCGCTATTGCTACGCAGTAACGCACTCTCAGGCACTCAAGCACCTCAACCTGCTAATCTTTCTTACTTCTGAATAGGATCTATTAGAGTTAGAAGCAAGCCCCTCTGTTGGAGCCTATAGTGTCACACCCGAAGGGTACCCTAGACGCGTGGCAGTCCGCCGTACACAAATTAAAGCCTAAGAATGACCACCTCAGTCACGCAAGGCTTCCATACTATGAACAGGCGTCTAACACATAGAGGAAACACATCGGAGTGATACATTTTATGTTGATACAACTTGAGTAACAATGTAAAGGAAATTCAATTCACTACACTTCAAATACAAATCATTATACTTCAATTACAATTCATCAAAAGATTTCACTACATAAAACTATTACAAGGCAATTTACAGAACCTAGCTAATATCTCTAAGCATCCTTACTTCCTGCCAAAATCCCGAAGTCATATTCGGCTCCAACCATCTCGGTCCCACTTAGCATTCTTGAGATAACCTGTTCATTCAAACATCTATTGGGATATAAGCTACACTAGCTTAGTGAGAATTCCCTTAATTCCGTACCATAACAAGCAAGTTATAAATCATCCATATGCTATGCATGAACAAACACATGAGCAAACAATTATGTATGGGTATCTGGAACCCACACACAGAACGAATTTACGCCTTCCGTATCTTAAGTTAAGGATGGTATTGAAAGTCTACATGACTGCTGCTAATCCCCGAGCCCTCGGCTTATAGCACTCGACTCGGCTAGGCTCACCCATGGAATGCATCCCCGATGCACCTTAGTTCCCTATGAGTGAGCTCTGACACTAGATCTCATTATCCAAACGAGTCATCGGACCATACCGATCGACCTGTGTAGGAGTAGCATGCTACCAAATGCAACATGTCCGATGCGATGCATGACCAATTTAAATTTTTGCTTAGGTCAAAATATTCATACATTCTTTAGAGTGACCAACCAATATCATACACATAACAGAAATAATATGAACAGTTCAATTATCCAATCGAATCGTGGTTTCGATATGCTTTAGTATTCTTTGGCATACTTCCATCATAGTCTCATCATCTATCCCATCCCCATTCATATCGATTTTTATCTTATTCCTATAATTCTAATGCAGCTAGCTACAAGCATAAACAAGGTAACAAAATAAGAAGAGAACTCACTCGGCCATTGGATCACCGGTCTTTTAGTAAAAGTAATCCGATGGTATGGAATCGTTGATTTCAGGATCACCTAAAAAGGAAGAAATACTCTAATAATTATTTCATCACTTAACTAATTCAAACTATATCAAAACTTAACAAATTCGTAATTCTCGCTATTTGCGGAAGTTCCGACTTAAAACAGCCATAACTTGGTCATTTTAACTCGGAATTTCACAAATTATATATCGATCTCTATCTAATTCGAAAGATCTATATAATTGTAATATTATTTTTAAGTTTTGAAAACATTTGGGTCACGAAAAAGAAGGATCAGTTCTGATCAGTAGCGGTTTCCGATTCCGAAAAATAGCTTTGTAAATGCTTGGAATGTTTCTACTTGACAAATCAATTATACAATGCAATATGAATGATTTCCTAACATGTATGGCATGTGATGAGTTTAATGTATGCATGATTTTGAGGATTTTCGCTAAAAGAAAATTTTAGAACTCTTTATTTTGCAAGATTTCAACAATAACTACTTTTGAAAAATCTAGTTTCCTAACTTTGACAACTTACTTGTGTTTTGGGATTAATTCTTAGGAATTTCTAGTTATCTCAGTTAAAATTGAGTCTTCATAACATACACTACCTAAGACATTCATTTTTACATAAAAATTTGCATTTTTCACTCTGTAAATATGTTTTCAAATAGGATTTACTTAAAAATTCGAATTTTTAGAAATCCACTTCTTGAATGATTCCTTTGGGAAAAACTTGTTTAATGCATTAAAATCTAAGACTTCACTATACCTACTACTTAAGGACTTCATTTAATACATGAAACTTTTATTTTGAGCTTGGATAATAGGTGTTTTCGTGGTCATCATCCAAAGTTACGAATTTCATAAGTTGACTAATAACTCAAAATTTTCTATCTTGTTTCTACTCTTTATTTTACACATTAATCTCATCAAAACTCATTTTAACTTATAAAAATAACTACTTAATGATATCTATTATCTATACCCTTCATTTTCCACAAAAAACACAAGTTTTGGAGTTGATAAATGGGTTTTTAAGGCATGGTTTTGAAACCATCCGAATTTACAAAATTTATTTTTGGACATATCTTTTGATAAAATCTATCTAAACTTAAGAAAAATCATCATTTACATATCCTATCATAAGAGCCTTCCATTTGTTAAATAAAAACTTCATTTTTAGTTGGAAAACATGTTTTTAAACTATGCCTTGGCCTAAATCCGAAAATGAGATTTTTATTTTGAAAATAACTTTTGAAATCACCTTTGATTCTTGTAAAAAGAAGTCTTGATGATATACATCCACTAAACCTTCATTTCTCAACTAAAACTTCCATTTTGAGACTTGGAAAGTGGTTTTTAAATATAGGTTTTGCCAAGATACGAATTTCACTATTTTTATTCAAGTTCAAAACCAAGATCTACACATAATAAGAACATGAATATAAAAGAAATGCATGGTAGTAAACTATAAACTCATAGATCTAAACTTTACTCCTCAAAATCATTCATTTATGATATCTATTCCTTAAGCCCTTCATTTTAAATGGAAAATACACATTTTGAAGTTGAAAAATAACTTTTCTAAATATGGTTCTAATTTAATCTGAAATTTCTAAAATGATTTTTGTTGAAACTAAAATAGATCTTGTGCTTTCTAATACTTTCCTACTACCATCAAGCTATTACAAGTTATTTAAGAACATAAAACAAAAGTCTAATGCATGTATGAACTTAAAACAGCTAGATCTAGTTTACTACTAATTGTAATTGCATGAACACTAAGATAGATGTGTGAATATGAATAGATGATGAACATATGCGTAAATCATTAATAATAATAACATAGCTTGAAAATAAAATAAGAAAATAGCAAAATAACTTCAAATAACAAGACCTATAACATTGTGATGGTAAGAATCTCATGTTCAAGTGTTTCCACATCCCTAGCTTAAAGTTCATGGGGATTTTGTGTGGAATCACACATGAATGAACTTGCCATTATATGTTTTAAGATACTAAGGTATAGATCTATTTCCTAAGAGTTGTGTGGAGTAAGAACTTTGAAGGAAAAACAAAGTGTATGTGTATAGAGGGAGGGGAAAGCTCACGGTTTTGAGAGAGGGAAAGGGGGGAGTTCTTGCAAAATTTTCTAAGGAGAGAAAGAAGAAAGAGAGAAAGTGAAATGAAATGAATATAAGGAAGTATATATAGGGAGATGGATTAGGGTTTGTTGTAATAAAAAGGAATTAAATAAAACAATTCGAGAGAGGGGAATGGGAGGGGAATGGCGCCGGTTTTGGTAGAAAAAGAGAGAGAGAGAGAGAGAGAGTTGTTTGAGTTATGTTGTGTAAGTTTTGGAATTAATTAAGGTAATTTAAATGATAAAAGATATTGGAAAGGTAAATTTTAAGAAAATGATGTAATTGTAAGAGTAGGGTGTAAGGATATAAGAAATAGGTTATGGGTAGTTGTACTTGTGAATAGTGTAAAAGAATTCAAAAAGTAGATTTGACATTTAAAGTACCGGTAGCAATAAAAATACGGTAAAAAGGTTATAATTATAATTTTTATAACCCGAAAAATTATATAACTGATATTTGGAAATCTTATGAAATTACGAGTCTAACGGTACTAATATCGTAGGCATGCTTTTCGAAGTTTGTACCCGATCGGGTTCGAAATAAATCTAAAATTCGCTAATCTTATCTTTTAAAGCATTCTAGTATTAATATGAACCAAACTACACCTTTTAATCATATTCCGACTCCTTGGTTTAGGAATACGGAATTGCCAGATCTAAAATACTAGGGTTTCTTGGGAATTTGTTGACTTAGGTTTTTCGGTTGACTTTCCGGTTTAGACCTTCACCAATTTGAAAACTAATGTTTTATGTTTATACAACATATTTAATTTGAGAAATTTATTTTAAATTTTATTTTTGTAAGTATTTAATATCTCTCAATGTTTTTGGAATTCTTGAATTGAGTTTTATTTCCAAAGGTTTATCGTTATTTACTTTTTAATAATTGGTTTTTGGGTTCTATATTACCCGATTTTACAAGTTAGAGTTAAATATAGAATTTGTCGTATGTAGCGGTTTTGAATTTGAAGATTGTTGAGTTCTTATTTTATTTTTAAGGATTTTCATTTTCTCAAGATTAAGAAGTTTCTAAATTCATTCATGATTTAGGACTTGTCGAAGTTCGATTTTAATTTGGAGTCATTTTTAGAGTTTATTTTCGAAGTTCATTTTGGAATTATTTACTTAAATTTTCCAGGCTTACATATAGTTACACAACTGCATATACCTCAAGTAGTGAACAAAGAAATTCAACTTGGAGCACCTTCAACCTCCTAGACTACACTACATGCTCAACTTGGAGGATCCTCATCCTCACAGGCTACACCACAAATCATCATTGGTGAACCTACTATTCAACCCAATCCAACTCCGCTCTAGATAGCAACTCAAGTTACACCAATTGAAGCTATTACTTCAACTCTTAAAGGCACGTTTGTTATGAAGGAAGATTTAGACATGTACCTGAAGGAAATACAAGCTAAGTCTGATGTGAGAGTATTGAATCACAAGCTCTCAGACAATCAACATATTGCTACTAAGCCATACCCAATGGTATGGTTCTTTTATACAACCTTGGAATGACTAGTCTCCAGAATCCTAGAATAATTGCTTTCAAACCCCTTTTGTAAGGACCCGCTCTCACCCCTATATTTAAAATAAGTGATAACAGTTCCCCAACCACATATAATCTGCAGAATTATATGTAAGGTTGTCCGAGAAGAAATGTTTGATGAATTGTTTGTCTAATTTCACAACATAAGTCATTTTGAAAATCGTTTACTTTAACTTACTTTCAAAACACAATACCATATGTATACAAACATTATAAGAAAATAGCTTAGGTTATACAAGTTAGGTACATACATACATACATATATATATTACAACCAAAAGGCTTCTTACAAGCTTAGCAAAACTACAAAACATATAGTTCATCAAGAACTATATAAACAACTATCCAACCTATATATCTAGTCTATTACAAAAAGATTGGGCTCCAACCAGTCCAGGCCATCTCTATCCTCAAACTCCTCCAAAAATCCTCAAAATCAGGACCATAACCCAAGCTCGCATAAGACTCATCAAGATCCTCACCTGAAATAGATAAAATATGAGCTAGAGGCCCAGTACAAAGTAACGAAAACAAAAGCGAGATGATTCACACAAGCCTAAACTAAATGCAAGATGCAACAACCATTCAATTATTATTTAGTCTTTAGTTAGTAATTCAACATGAGTATTCAAACTCGGGCAACAAGGATAGTGGGGATCCTGAGTAACAACCTTGACGCTCAGGGGGTTGATATAAGTAGCTCGGATACTTATACCGTTCTAGATAATTTTACAGAAAACACCTAAATCTACCATGCCCAATCGAGCAGGGTGCCGCTCCCTGAACCGGATACCAATTCCATCCCAGGCTCACCCAATCTGTGAGGGGGCGCCCTAGGCACTCATGCCACCCTGGGCAGGGATTGGATTTAACGGCGTAAAACACAAATCAACACTCACAATTAAGTTTTTCTTAATATATATAGTTTTCATAAATGCCTATCCTAACACAGACAAGCTAGTTACTGCGTACCTGTACTAGATCGAGAGTCAATGGGAATAACCGAAAGGGAATCAATCACTGTAAAAAGAAGTAATTACAAACTCACACTTAGTTCAAGTATATATATTCATCAAAGCTCTAGTATAATCATCCAAAGAAATTCAAATAAATCATTATAACATCATCACATAGCATTTAGATATCATATATTATCATACAATACTCAACAAATACTTAAATGACCATTTATCAAGCTTTGAACAACTTTTAGCAAACAACAATAAGTTTTAAACTTTGTTGGAAAGTGTATAAGCTGGAAAGAATTGAAATTTAAGCACTGATACTTTTGTAATTTGTAAAATCTTAAAACATAAAATTTTAGACCTCTTTTTAAGCCTTCCAACGCAACTTGAATCACCTCAAACGGAGATCGGATGAAAAAGTTATGGCCAAATTACAAACAGGCTGCAAAACAGGGAAACCAACGCCGGACTTCAACGCCGGCGGCGTAAATGTAAAAATTTGCCAGCGTTAGAGGTCGACGATTCTGGTCCCCGAGTGCATCTTCAACACCGGCAAATTCCTCATGTACAGGCAGCGTACCCTTCAACACCGCCAGCGTACTTTGCCGGCGTACACTCTGTGAAGTTGCGAAAATTCTTTAAACTCCTCTGTTTTTTTCATGTTTAAATTTACACTTCCAAATTTCTCTTAAACTCATTCCAAGTTTCCCAAAGCTTGTTATATGTTCATTACATTATTCAAACAACACCAAACATCTCCAAAACTTCATCAACCCCAATCACTATTCATCATCTTCTTCCAACTTCCATCAAACATCAATTACACTTCAATATTAGGTCATCCAACCACATGCATTCACCAACACTTCCAACACTTCAAAACTCATCCTAAGCACATAAAACTAACCACTCTAGTCCTATAACACATCATATACCATCAAAACATCATGGAGCATGAATTTAAACAAATATGGCATCAAGACTACATATTCATGCATAGAAAAGAAAGTTGAAGAACACACTTACCACAAGAACTTCAAGGCTTGGTTTAATGACTCTAGATCAAGCTTTTGATGGTGGATGTTGTAGAAAATCAAGTCTCAAACTTGGTTCACCTTGGGAGCCTTTTTGGAGTGAAGAAGAAGAGGTTTTAGGGCAAATGGAGGGCTTTTGGTTTGGTCTGGGATTTTTGGCCGAATTTTAGAGGTTAAGTAGTTTAAGTTTATCCTATGTTGACTTTAAGGACATTAAAGGCTTAATGACTTTGTTTTGGGTTAATTAATATCTTTGTCTTAAGGCACATAATGGAGGTTTAATGGCTAAGTTTTAGCCTATTTTTTACTACCTAAGGATATTTTTATATATACATTCCACTTATTCTAAGCATAAATAACACACTCTAAGGCATATTAATATTTTACAAACTCAATAAATAATTAATCTAACATATTTAAATAATTCTACACTTTCACACATCATAATACTCATCAAAATTAAACTCACTATCAATATAATATATATATATATATATCATGCTTAAATTCAACAATACACTTATAAAATAAAAATTAGGAATTTCATGGCTATTTCATTCTCCCCTCCTTCAAAAAGTTTCGTCCTCGAAACTTATTTTACCTCAATCATAGATCAAACAACTCAGGATACTTCTGTCTCATCTCATCTTCGGGTTCCCATGTCGCTTCTCTTTCACTTTGACCCGTCCACAAGACTTTAACAAAAGGGATTACTTTTCTTCTCAACACTTTGTCAATCCTATCCAAGATTTTGATTGGTTTCTCAATTGTGCTTAAATCGGGTTGAATCTCCGGTTGATGAGTAGAAATGATAGCTTCAGGATCCGATACACACTTTCTGAGTTGTGACACATGAAACACATCGTGCACTTCAGACAAATTCGGGGGTAAAGCTAGTCGATAGGCTAGTGGTCCGATTCTTTCCAAAATCTCATATGGACCTATGTATCTTGGGTTCAACTTTCCTTTAACTCCAAATCTAATTACCCCTTTTGTTGGCGAGATTTTAAGAAACACGTGATCACCAACTTCAAATTCTAACGGTCTTCTCCTCGTGTCAGCATAGCTTTTGTACCGATCTTGAGCCGTCTTCATTCTCTGCTTTATCACTTGAATCTTATCAATTGCTTGCTGTACCAGTTCAGGACCTAAAACTGTTCTTTCACCAACTTCATCCCAATGTATTGGAGATCTGCACTTTCTACCATACAGTGCTTCATAAGGCGCCATCTGAATTGTTGCTTGGAAGCTATTGTTGTAGGAAAACTCAATAAGTGGCAAATGAACATCCCATCTATTTCCAAAATCCAAAGCACATGCTCTAAGCATATCTTCCAATATCTGAATCGTTCTCTCAGATTGTCCGTCTGTCTGTGGGTGAAATGCAGTGCTAAATTGAAGCTGTGTACCCAAAGCAATATGTAGACTCTTCCAAAATCTGCTGATAAAGCGAGAATCCCGATCAGAAGTGATCGTCTTTGGAATACCATGCAATCTCACTATCTCTTTGATGTAGATGTATGCCATTTTCTCTAACGAATCTCCAACCTTCAAAGGTATGAAATGAGCCGATTTTGTCAATCTATCTACGATCACCCAAACAACTTCATATTTGGTTATGGTTCTGGGTAAGGCTGATACAAAATCCATGGTGATATCTTCCCATTTCCATTCAGGTACTGACAACGGTTGAAGTTCTCCTCCGGGTCGTTGATGTTCGATTTTTACTTGTTGACAAACCACACACTTAGAGACATATTGGGCTACATCTCTCTTCAAACCTTCCCACCAATAGTTTCTCTTCAAATCCTTATACATTTTTGTACTTCCCGGGTGGATCGAGTATGGAGAGGAATGAGCTTCTCTCATGACTTCTTCTCTTAACTCGTATGGCACAAAAAGTCGATTCCCATATCTCACAACTCCTTCCATGTCAATCCTTAATTCTTTCCTTTTTCCAATTCTTATAGAATCCTTCATTCCCTTGGCTTCATTGTCTTCCTTTTGAGCTTGTTTAATTTTCTCCAGAATTGTTGGTTGCAAGGATAGTTGAGCCAATATCACATCTACTTGTTCCACAGTAACTTCAAGATTTAACTTCATAAACTCCATCTGGATCTCCTTTTGGCTAGATAGCAAAGCAGCAACACCTTCATGTTTCTTTCTACTAAGTGCATCCGCTACTACATTAGCTTTTCCGGGATGATAAAGAATCTCCACATCATAGTCCTTAAGTAGTTCAAGCCATCTTCTTTGTCTCATATTAGCTCCTTCTGTGTGAAGATGTATTTTAGACTTTTGTGGTCTGTGTAGATCTTACACTTCTCCCCAAACAGATAGTGTCTCCACAATTTCAGTGCAAGAATTACAGCTGCCAACTCCAAGTCATGCACCGGATAGTTCTTTTCGTGGGGTTTCAGTTGCCTCGAAGCATACGCTATAACTCTTCCATCTTGCATGAGTACACAACCGAGTCCTTGAATAGATGCGTCACTGAAGACTACGAACTCTTTTCCATTGTCTGGTAGCGCTAAAATAGGAGCTGATATTAATCTTTCCTTCAACTCTTCAAAACTCTTCTCACACTTGTCATCCCATTCAAATTTAATATTCTTTCGTGTTAATCGGGTTAATGGAGATGCAATCTTCGAAAATCCTTCTACAAACCTTCGATAGTATCCAGCCAATCCAAGAAAACTTCTTATTTCGCTCACAGTTGTAGGCCTTGTCCACTTTAGAATAGCTTCAATCTTCATTGGATCCACTGAAACTCCTTCTTTTGAAATAATATGTCCAAGAAAAGAAATTTCTTCCAACCAAAACTGACACTTATTAAACTTTGCATAAAGTCTCTTCTCTCGAAGTCTTTGTAACACAAGTCTCAAATGCTCTTGATGCTCCTCCTTGCTTCGGGAATAGATCAAAATGTCATCAATGAAGACTATGACAAATGAATCCAGATAATCCTTGAAAACCCTATTCATCAAGTCCATAAATGCGGCTGGTGCATTGGTTAACCCAAAAGGCATCACCAAAAACTCAAAGTGTCCATATCTTGTCCTGAAGGCCGTCTTCTGAATATCTTGAGATTTGATCTTAAGCTGATAATATCCCGATCTCAAGTCGATCTTAGAAAACACAGTAGCTCCCTTCAGTTGGTCAAATAGATCATCAATCCGTGGCAAAGGATATTTATTCTTGATAGTAACCCGATTTAATTCTCTGTAATCAATGCACATGCGCAAGCTCTCATCCTTCTTCTTGACAAACAGCACAGGAGCACCCCAAGGGGATATGCTTGGTCTAATAAAACCCAAGTCTTGCAACTCTTGTAACTGTATCTTCAACTCCTTCAACTCTGCTGGAGCCATTCTATATGGAGCTTTAGAGATAGGTACTGTTCCAGGCAATACTTCGATTCCAAACTCTATCTCTCTATCTGGTGGTAATCCAGGTAGCTTCTCAGGAAATATATCCATAAACTCATTCACAATTGGCACCATATTGATATCCACTCCTTCAATGCTCATAGTTGCTACAACGGATTTCTCCCACAATTCCATGAACTTCATACTCTTAGGTCTTAGCCTCTCTAATATATATGAAAATCTTCCTTCATCTAAATCAAAACTCAACTCCGCTTTACTACAATCAATTGTGACCTTATAATGATTTAGCCAATTCATTCCCAAGATCACATCAAAATCAGATAAAGGTAATACTATCATATCAATAGGCATGCTTACATCAGAAATCATCACATTCACATTTTTACACACACAAGGATGCCTATTTTCAGTCACCAACGGAGTAGTCACACATATAACACGATCACTCAACATTTCAGAAGCAAGATTACACTCATTCATAAAATTCTCAGAAATACAAGCATGAGTCGCCCCTGTATCAATCAACACATAAGCATTCTTATCAGACACATTCAGAATACCTGCCAAGGTGTCTACTGCAGGTGTATCTTCAACTTGCTGTAAGGTGAAAACCCTTGCATCCGTCTTGCCTTTTTCTAAATTCACTCTACTCTTATTGTCGGGTCGATCTTTGCAATTAGAAATATGATGTCCCCTTTGCTTGCAATAGGCACAAAATACTGGTGGTATCTTCGGATTCTTACACTCTATAGACCTATGTCCAACTTGACCACAAGAAAAACATGCTCCGGGAGTCCACTTGCAATCTGTCACCTCATGAGGACCATAGCATCTAAGGCATCTCTTCTCAAACACAGGTGTAGAAGCTTTAAGAGTTGACTTCTGGTCTCCTTGTTTTCCCATATAAGGTCTCTTTCCTTGGTTTGAATAATATCCTGCTTTGTTAGCATTTTGGTAACCACCATATGATGTAGCAGGAGCAGGTCTCTTTCCCATGAATGCAGCTCTTCTTGCTCTTCTAGCTCTACTATCATTGTGTATCTGTTCCATTAACAAGGCTTTAGCAACTACATCTGATAAGGTGTGTAACTCAAACTTCTTCACTTCATTCTGGATTTCTTCATTCAAGCCATTCTGGAACTTTTGAACCTTCATTCTTTCATCACGATAGTCTCCTCCAGCAAAGCGCAATAATCTACAAAATTCACTATGATATTCATCTATGGGCTTGCTCCCCTGTCTCAAGTTCAACCAATCAGATATCATCCTCTCTCTTACTGAATTCGGAAAATACTTGGTGAAGAATGTGTCTTTGAATGTAGTCCAAGAAATAGGCTGTTGTAGATTTCCACTAGCTAGTCTCCACCAATTGTAAGCTTCTTTCTTCATCATATAAACTGCTAAGTCCACTTTCTTATCCTCAGGAGTACTGCTAGCTGCAAAGGTCTTCTCCAATTCTTCTATCCAATTCTCAGCCACTGTCGGATCAGTGCTAGTACCATCAAACTCTGGAACCATCTTACTAAAGTCATGTAGTTTGATCTGGTTGGCTTGTTCATTCACAGGTGGTGCTTCATTCGGTCTTACCCCGGGTTGATTACCTTGCTGTATAAAGTACTGTGTCTGCTGGTACATCATCATCTGATATTGTTGCATCATTGCCATCATGTCTCTCATATACCATACATGGAATTGGGATCACCAGTAGGCATTTGTGGCATTGGTGGAATAGGTGGCATAGGTGGAGGTGGCGGAATCTGAGTCGGTGGAGGAACTTGTGAAGCTGAAGCCGATGCAGGAGATGGTGTAGTCTCACTACTAGGTGTAGAAGATGAAGTAGGAACAAATGTAGACGATGACTGTGGTGGTGGTGGCATACTTTCCCTATCTGAATGCTGCCTGGTAGATCTCCTTAACCTATCCATCTTAACAATCGCACACAATACATTCACACACACATGTACACACATTAAGCTTATTTAAATTAACATTCACACATAATAGCAAACAATTAATCAAATAATCAATCAAGCAACAAGCACACAAAGAATCAAGAAAACAAACAAGCACAGCATCCAAGCAAACTTAGTTCTTCCTATTCTACCTATTTGTGTCTAGGTCAAGTCTCAGACAAATCATCTCAATTAGGCAAACAATTAATCAAACTTAGCTCTGATACCATCTGTAAGGACCCGCTATCACCCCTATATTTAAAATAAGTGATAACAGTTCCCCAACCACATATAATCTGCAGAATTATATGTAAGGTTGTCCGAGAAGAAATGTTTGATGAATTGTTTGTCTAATTTCACAACATAAGTCATTTTGAAAATTTTTACTTAATAGCTTACTTTCAAAACACAATACCATATATATACAAACATTATAAGAAAATAGCTCAGGTTATACAAGCTAGGTACATACATACATACATATATATATTACAACCAAAAGGCTTCTTACAAGCCTTAGCAAAACTACAAAACATATAGTTCATCAAGAACTATATAAACAACTATCCAACCTATATATCTAGTCTATTACAAAAAGATTGGGCTCCAACCAGTCCAGGGCCATCTCTAGTCCTCAAACTCCTCCAGAAAATCCTCAAAATCAGGACCATAACCCAAGCTCGCATAAGACTCATCAAGATCCTCACCTGAAATAGATAAAATATGAGCCAGAGGCCCAGTACACAAGTAACGAAAACAAAAGCGAGATGATTCACACAAGCCTAAACTAAATGCAAGATGCAACAACCATTCAATTATTATTTAGTCTTTAGTTAGTAATTCAACATGGGAGTATTCAAACTCCGGGCAACAAGGATAGTGGGGGATCCTGAGTAACAACCTTGACGCTCAGGGGGTTGATATAAGTAGCTCGGATACTTATACCGTTCTAGATAATTTTACAGAAAACACCTAAATCTACCATGCCCAATCTGAGCAGGTGCCGCTCCCCGAACCGGATACCAATTCCACCCCAGGCTCACCCAATCTGTGAGGGGGCGCCCCTAGGCACTCATGCCACCCTGGGCAGGGATTGGATTTAACGCGTAAAACACAAATCAACACTCACAATTAAGTTTTTCTTAATATATATAGTTTTCATAAATGCCTATCCTAACACAGAGACAAGCTAGTTACTGCGTACCTGTACTAGATCGAGAGTCAATGGGAATAACCGAAAGGGAATCAATCACTGTAAAAAGAAGTAATTACAAACTCACACTTAGTTCAAGTATATATATCATCAAAGCTCAAGTATAATCATCCAAAGAAATTCAAATAAATCATTATAACATCATCACATAGCATTTAGATATCATATATTATCATACAATACTCAACAAATACTTAAATGACCATTTATCAAGCTTTGAACAACTTTTAGCAAACAACAATAAGTTTTAAACTTTGTTGGAAAGTGTATCAGCTGGAAAGAATTGAAATTTAAGCACTGATACTTTTGTAATTTGTAAAATCTTAAAACATGAAAGTTGTAGATTCTTTTTAAGCTTTCCAACGCAACTTGAATCACCTCAAACGGAGGTCGGATGAAAAAGTTATGGCCAAATTACAAACAGCTGCGAAACAGGGAAACCAACGCCGGACTTCAACGCCGGCGGCGTAAATGTAAAAATTTGCCAGCGTTAGAGGTCGACGATTCTGGTCCCCGAGTGCATCTTCAACACCGGCAAATTCCTCATGTACGCCGGCAGCGTACCCTTCAACACGCCAGCGTACTTTGCCGGCGTACACTCTGTGACAGTTGCGAAAATTCTTTAAACTCCTTGTTTTTTCATGTTAAATTTACACTTCCAAATTTCTCTTAAACTCATTCCAAGTTTCCCAAAGCTTGTTATATGTTCATTACATTATTCAAACAACACCAAACATCTCCAAAACTTCATCAACCCCAATCACTATTCATCATCTTCTTCCAACTTCCATCAAACATCAATTACACTTCAATATTAGGTCATCCAACCACATGCATTCACCAACACTTCCAACACTTCAAAACTCATCCTAAGCACATAAAACTAACCACTCTAGTCCTATAAACATCATATACCATCAAAACATCATGGAGCATGAATTTAAACAAATATGGCATCAAGACTACATATTCATGCATAGAAAAGAAAGTTGAAGAACACACTTACCACAAGAACTTCAAGGCTTGGTTTAATGACTCTAGATCAAGCTTTTGATGGTGGATGTTGTGTAGAAAATCAAGTCTCAAACTTGGTTCACCTTGGGAGCCTTTTTGGAGTGAAGAAGAGAGGTTTTAGGGCAAATGGGCTTTTGGTTTGGTCTGGGATTTTTGGCCGAATTTTAGAGGTTAAGTAGTTTAAGTTTATCCTATGTTGACTTTAAGGGCATGAGGACATTAAAGGCTTAATGACTTTGTTTTGGGTTAATTAATATCTTTGTCTTAAGGCACATAATGGAGGTTTAATGGCTAAGTCTTTAGCCTATTTTTCTACTACCTAAGGATATTTGTATATATACATTCCACTTATTCTAAGCATAAATAACACACTCTAAGGCATATTAATATTTTACAAACTCAATAAATAATTAATCTAACATATTTAAATAATTCTACACTTTCACACATCATAATACTCATCAAAATTAAACTCACTATCAATATATATATATATATATATATCATGCTTAAATTCAACAATACACTTATAAAATAAAAATTAGGAATTTCATGGCTATTTCACCTTTAACAAAACAGATGCCGGTTGAAGAGCTCCAATTTAAAGTCCCTATGCTTCCCTTTAGATCTTTGGATAAATAAAACAATGAGAATAGAAGGTGGAGAAAAAGAAAAAGAAAATATTTTGAGGCTGCTCCACAATGCGCAAACTAAAAGAGTTATTTATACTAGTTTTGTTGAGAATGAAGCTAAGGTTTAGGTATTATAAAGGTAATTTCTAGAATATGATAGGTTGCTTATCTGAATGATATTGTAATAAAAACCTATTGAAACTAGAAGCGATATGAAGGGTTAGGCATAACCTCTAGAAGATGTAAATTTTAGGGGTTTAGAAAAGAATAATTGATTATTGACTTTGGCATTTGTCTAAAATTTTTAATGAATTTTAGAATTTGAAAAATGAATTTCTAAGATAAATTGGATAAGGGATTTAATGTGTCTAATCTCTAATTTTAATTAAAATTGTTTACTCAAGTAGATCATAGTTCACCCAGCCTATTTAGTTAAGTTATCAGTTTTCAAATATTTATATGTTTATATATATATATATATATATATATATTAGGCTTAAATTTACCCATATATATTTTAGGGATGTTTCATCCTCCCAACCTTAAAAGAAGTTACGTCATTGAAACTCACCTCACTGGTCAAAGAACTTAGGGTAGTTTTGCCTCATCGATTCTTCAGTCTCCTAAATGACCTCTCTCTCAGTTGACTTTGGTATTTGTCTAAAATTTTTAATGAATTTTAGAATTTGAAAAATGAATTCCTAAGATAAATTACATAAGGGATTTAATGTGTCTAATCTTTAATTTTAATTAAAATTATTTACTCAAGTAGATCATAGTTCACCCAGCTTATTTAGTTAAGTTGTCATATATATATATATATATATATATATATATTAGGCTTAAATTTACTCATATATATTTTATGGATGTTTCATTGGCAATACTATCCTTACTTGAATGCATCAGTATGTATATGTACATTATGCAATGAATACCTTATATTCACGAATACAAAACCAAAATAAAATAAAATAAATCCCAAATTATATATTTTTGTTGTTTTCTTTTTTTTTTTTTTTTTTTAACCACCAAGCAATTTGGTATTCGATAAAAAAATTTGCCCATTCCGTAGTTTCAAGAAGAAATACTATTGTCGGGCCATATAAAGGATCATTACTTGTAACAACTAACTTAAGGGAACCATCATTTTGATTTTTTTTTTTATTATGATACACATATGTTCTACCCAGTTTATATTATGCTAATAATATGCTGCATCTCCTGACAATTGCCTAAAAATATTAGCAATTAACTAATAATTTGAAATAACCATCCTAAATGATCTATATTTACTTAATTAAGTGATAACTTATTCGTACATATTATATTATTAATTTATCCTTACCACCTATTATATTATTAATTTTATCTAACTAAAGTTATGTTAGATACCAAATACCACTATTCATGATCTAACAGATGTATATTCTAATTCTCCCTAGCTGCTTGTCTCATCAAAAAAGAAAAATTGACTAATGAGGGTTCAGAATCCTTTTGATAATCAAATAAGGGTTCACTTATGAATACTAAAATACACTTTTTTTTTTTTTTGACTAATTACAATGGGAAGAGAGATTCGAATATGAAACTTCTCATATGAGAGTTTAAAGAAGATTTCATTAAACCACAAGGCCATTGGACTAAAATACACTATAAGAAAGGTCATAGACAAATTAACACTTCAAATTTCTATAATAAGAGAGGCAAAATCAGACTTTTGTTTTCATGGGTAAATCTCACATCATTTAATATAATAGAACACTTTAGGAAATGCAATACGGAAGGATAAAAATTGGGCTTAGCTGAATGCAGCTAATAGAAGGACTGAATACAGTCAGTGTAAAATTGCTCACGAGTTGGAGCAATGGTTGTATTATAATTTTCTTTCTCTGTATTCCTTGCTGTATTACGTTGATGTATATATAACCGTAATACATGTATGGTTATAACAAATTTGATTCCCTAAAGATGCAGAATATTATGCTACTTGCAAGCTCATAATTAGTTATATTAATTCCTGTTGTACTATAATATGCTAATTGTGCTTTAGTGGCCCAGCCTTTATTTTATTTTGCTTAAGCCCAGCTGTTCCCACTAGGCCCCTTGCCCATCAGGACAACTCATTTCTTCCGACATAACTAAAGCTCCTAAAGCTCCAGTCATCTCTTTCTCTTTGTTTTCCTTTCGATCCCTTTCCTTGCTAGGGTTGTCTATCTCAAACCCTACTACAATACCCTTCGCTTCTAAATCCCTTGTCCACAAGGGATTATATGGAAATCGGAGTCTGAGATCGTGATAGAACTCCCATGTGGCTTCACTAGCTTCCCTTCCTTTCCATAGTACGAGGACCATGGTATCTGCTCTATTTCCCCTTTTTATCATTTTCCTGTCCAAGATTGCATGTGGCTCTAACTCCTCTTCTTGACTTACTGCAGGTAGAACCGAAGACACAAGTCGTGGTCCATGATATTTCTTAAGCTGGGATACATGGAAAGTAGGATGGATCTTCACATGCGGTGGTAACTCCAATCGGTAAGCCATAGTACCGATTTTTTCTATTATCTTGTATGGTCCATAGTAGCGAGCTGTTAATTTGTGATGCTTAGATGATTTGAGTAATAGTTGTCTATAGGGTTGAAGTTTTAGTAGTACCATGTCTCCTATCTCGAACCTTCATTCACTCCTGGACTTGTCTTCCACCTGTTTCATGCGTTGTTGTGCTCATCGCAGATGAAATTTAAGCAATTTCATTTGATCTTCTCTATTGAGAAGAAGTCTGTCCACTGCTTCGACCCTAGAGTCTCCTGGGATGTAGGGCAGGTGCAACGGGGGAGGGTAACCATAGAGTGTTTCAAAGGGAGTGAGTTTAGAGACACTTGTTGACCACTTCGGTCTGACCATCTGTTTGAGGATAGTAGGCAGTGGATATGTTTAGTTCAACCCCTTGCAACTTGAAAAATTCTTTCCAAAAAACACTGACAAAAATAGGATCTCTGTCAGATGTGATGGATTCTGGAATTCCATGTAGCTTGTAGATGTTATCTAAGAAAACCTGTGCAACACTAGCAGTAGTATAAGGATGAGTTAAGGCAATGAAATGACTGTATTTACTTAACCGATCCACTACTACCATTATTACATCCTTCCCATTAGACCTAGGCAGTCCTTCAATAAAGTCCATCCTAATGGCCTGCCAACATTCCCCTAGAATTTGCAAAGGACTTAGAAGTCCTGGAACAGCCACATTCTCATATGTATAGCGTTGGCAATTGTCACATTCTCTTACAAATTGTCACACTTGCCTCTCCATTTTGGGCCAATTGAAAATAGTGGAGATCCTTTTGTAAGTGGCATTAGCACTAGAGTGTCCTCCTAAGGGTCCCCCATGGTAGAGTTGTGGGATCTTATTCCTGAGAATTGCTGATGGTCCAACAGCTACCCTTCCTTTGCGCCTCAGGATGTCGCCTTCATAAGTGTAATACTCTACCACTTTTCCCTCCTTAAGGGCTACAATTTTGAGTTTGAGCCCTTCATCCAATTCCCAGCTAGCTTTAATCTCATTCAATAGGTCTGGTGCAAAAGCTTGAACCGCCAAGTGTCCTAGTAGAAATGGATCCCTGCGAGACAAAGAATCAGCAGCAGTGTTAGAAGGACCAGACTTATACTCAATAGTATAGTCGAGTCCCAACAATTTGGTCAGCCACTTTTGTTGGCTTGGGATCACCAATCGTTGCTCAAGTAAGTACTTGAGGCTATGGTGATCAATTCTAATCACAAAGGAGTGACCTAGAAGATAATGCCTCCATTTTTCTATGGCGTGTACTAAGGCCATCAGTTCTCGGTCATATACTGACAAGCCACGATGCTTAGGTGCTAAGGATTTACTCATGAATGCTATAGGGTGTCGGTCTTGCATCAAGACAGCCCCAATTCCATCACCACTAGCATCCATTTCTATCAGAAAGAGCTTATTGTAATCTGGCAAATTGAGAACAGGAGGTTTAATGAGGGCAGCCTTGAGTTGATCAAAAGCTGCTTGTGCCTCTGGACTCCACTTGAATTGGTCTTTTTTGAGTAGCTGAGTTAAGGGTCTAGCAATGGAACCAAACCCCTGGATAAATCTCCTATAGTACCCAGCCAATGCAAGGAAGCCACACAACTGTTTAAGAGTTTTAGGGTTTGGCCAATTAGCCACTGCTTCAATCTTCTTTGGATCAGTAGCCACCCCTTCTTTAGAGATAATATGTCCCAAATAATCAATCCGTTGTACCCCAAACTCACATTTCAAGCGTTTAAGGAATAAACGTTCTCGCCTTAATACCAGGAAGACTTCTTTTAAATGCTCGACGTGCAGTTCAATACTAGTGTTGTACACTAATATGTCATCAAAAAAGACTAGCACAAACCTTCTTAAGTAGGGCCTGAATATTGTATTCATAAGTCCTTGGAATGTGGATGGAGCATTTGTTAAGCCAAAGGGCATGACTAAAAATTCGTAGTGACCTTCATGTGTACGAAAAGCAGTTTTGTACACATCATTAGGATGCATTAGGACTTGATGATATCTAGACCTAAGATCCAGCTTGCTAAAATAGGTTGCTCCCTTCAATTCATCAAATAAATCATCAATAATAGGAATAGGGAAGCGATCTTTTATTGTTTGCTTATTAAGATCCCTATAATCCACACACATTCTCCACGTATTGTCTTTTTTTCTAACCAAGACTACTGGAGAAGCAAAGGGACTGTGACTCTCCCTAATGATACCACTGGACAACATTTCTTTGACCATATCTTCCAATACAGATTTTTGAATAGCAGAATATCGATAGGGTCTAAGATTGACTGGATTAGTACCTTCATGTAGGTGGATTCTATGATTGCAGGCTCTATCAGGTGGCAATCCATATGGATCCTCAAACAACTCCTGGAATTCTCTGAGTAAGTCTTCTATCTGGAAGGGTATCCCCTCATCTACCTTCCGATCCCTTGAGTCATCCTCTTTAATCATCCAGCAATACATCTCAACATGTCCAGTGGCCCTAGTTAGAATATGGTTTAATTCTTGACCAGTTATATTCTGAATGGTCTCTTTTTCTCCCCATAACACACATCGATCACCTTGCCAACTAAACTCCATTCTTTGTTGTTTAAAGTTTCAGTTAACAGTTCCTAATCTAGTCAGCCAAGGCATGCCGAGGATTAGGTCACAAGAGTTCAAATTCAAGGTATAGAAATCAGATTCAAACTCTGTTCCTTCCATGATCCAACAAAACTTCTTAACAGCACTAGTATTATATATCTTGTACCATCTTCTAATATCACTGCTATGGGTTCTAGGGTTGACATGACACAGTTCAATCCCATAGCCAAGTGTTCATCAATGAAATTGGATGAACTTCCTGTATCAATGAGTATGTTCAGCATCTTATTCTTAAACCTTCCTTTTACCCTCATGCTGTGTTCATTGGAACATTCAACTGTTCCTGCTGTACATAGAGTAAGCTGGGTAAGATCATCCATCAATTCTTCTTTAGGATCATTCATGTCCTCAATCACTCCTTCCACATCCTCTGGAGCAACCGCGAATAAGTTCAGTCTCTTACTTTTACAACGGTGTCCTGGTCCGAATGGTTCATCGCACCAGAAGCACTGTTTCTTCCTTCTTTTCTCCTCAAATTCCTCTGATGTCATCCTCCTCGTGTTTCGAGTTCCATGAGAGTTTGGGCCACGGTTTGTGGGATTTTGGTTAGTATTTAGGGTCTGGCTAGTGTTTGGGTGTGGGTTGGTGTTTGCTTTGAATGGGGTGGATTGATTTGGGTTAAGGTGGGGGTAATAATTGGTTGTGTATTTTTGGTTGGAATACTGGCTGTATGTGGGTTGTTTTAAGGTCCTGAGGTTGTGTTTTGAGGATAACAAGGTTGCTTCTTGTAATTTGGCCAGGGTGTAAGCTTGTGTAAGGGTTTTTGGCTGAAACATACGAATTGGGTATTGTAGCTCAGGTTTCAATCCACTCAAGTAACAACTCAGCAAGTGTGATTCAGATAACTGAACCTGTGTAGATAAGTGTAGGAACTCATCATTACAATCTTGCAACAGTCCTATTTGTTGCAATTCCTTTAGTTCAGACATCGCGTCCTCATAACCCCTCTCATTGAACCGTGCATTTAGAGCCTCGGTGACTTCCTTCCAGGTTAAAGGATTCATATCACCTTTGGTCTTGGCATATGCACTGAACCACTCATAGGGTTTAGCTTCTAAATGCATTGCTGCAATTTTCACTTTGAGATGTTCAGGAGTTTCATCCAAAGCGAAAAATTGTTTAGCTCTAGAAACCCAATTTCTAAACTCATTACCATTAAAAACAGGGAACTCTATTTTAGTACTTCTAGTAGGTACCTGGTAGTTTGACAAACAAGTTGAATGGTTGTTTTCAGTTGCCACCAGGATCGAACTAATGTTGTGAGTTGCATCCATCTTGCTGTCAGTAGCTATCAATTTGCCATTTAATTGCTGCTTCAGATTGTCTATTGTTTGGCCTTGATGTTCCAATAATGCTTGTTGTCTCTGCAGATTTTCAGAGAATAATTTTACCCAACTATCTTGCTTCTCGGACTGATCACAAAGGAATTTCTCTTGCCGCTCATTCTGTGACTTCTCTTGCAGCTCAATTTGCTCCTTAATCACTCCACGTAGAGCTTCTTCAATGCGTTTAAATTCTCTTGTTTCGGTAGCCATGATGGCTCTGATACCAATTGCAATACGGAAGGATAAAAATTGGGCTTAACTGAATGCAGTTAAAAGAAGGACTGAATACAGTCAGTGTAAAATTGCTCACGAGTTGGAGCAATGGTTGTATTATAATTTTCTTTCTCTGTATTCCTTGCTGTATTACATTGATATATATATAACCATAATACACTTATGGTTATAACAAATTTGATTCCCTAAAGATGCAGAATATTATGCTACTTGCCAGCTCATAATTAGTTATACTGATTCCTGCTGTACTATAATATGCTAATTGGGCTTTAGTGGCCCAGCCTTTATTTTATTTTGCTTAAGCCCAGCTATTCCCACTAGGCCCCTTGCCCATCAGTACAACTCATTTCTTCCGACATAACTAAAGCTCTTAAAGCTCCAGTCATCTCTTTCTCTCTGTTTTCCTTTCGATCCCTTTCCTTGCTAGGGTTATCGGTCTCAAACCCTACTGCAGGAAATCAAGTTTTCTATCTTTTATCCAATTCATTGCCCATAAATAAATTATTTGTACAAACTTGATAACAATCCAAAATATTAATTTTAAAGATTAAAGATATAACCTGTCAATAGTTCTTGCTTTCTTTTCTCCTCCTTTTGTTGCAAGCAGAATATCGCGGAGTGGAAATCTTGGTTTCTTTGTTTTCCCAGTTTTGGGCTGTGGACTTCACTATTTATCATGTAAAGGTTCAACCTTTTTACCTAAGTCTTAACCCTAATCGCCTTTTTTTTTAATCTAATTTATCCCAAGGAAGACAGTATTAATGCACCAGACCATAAGATTAATGTCATAACTTTTAAAACTGGTTCATAGGATGTCATATATAACAGATTAAAACAATCAATAATTTGAAAGTATTATTCAATTCAATTGCTATACACTTTCTGTTAATATGCATAATACCTTTTAATACAAAATAAGTATTTTAATGACTTTTTCATATATATGCTATGGGGTAGCATATTATTTTATATATTATAGTAAGGTATAACCCTAAAAGATTATAAAAAAAAAAAAAAAGGTATCTTGGCCGTAAAGATACAATCATCGGATAAATTCTGCAACGAACGCCTTATTTATACGAATATAGAACCTAAAAAGCATCCCTAATTATAAATTTTGATGGATTAGGTATCAATAACAAAAATCACTTTGAGCTACGTCCCTTTATTATCTAATAAAGTTATGTTACTGAAACGAGGGTTTCTAGGAAGTGAACTATAGAAGCTGAAGAGGAACTCTAGGGTTTCAATTTTGAACCAGACAAGAATAAGTTCAGTGACTGTGTGCGTGTGATGTGTTTAATGTAGTAGTGATCGTGTGTTTTTGTTTGTCTAATGTAGTAGTGGTCATGGTGTGTTTGTTGTCCTTGTGGACCGGGCTGAGAGGATCGGGCTTGGTGTTAATTGTGTCATGGGCTTAACCCTGGCCATTAGTTAATTTTGGCCCAATTAAGTAGAGTTCAGTAAGCCTAAAGTTAGAAAGAATATTTTATGTTGTAACCATCGATGAGCTGGATCACATGTAACAGAATGGGTATATTTAGGCAACACATGCCAAATACATGATATGAAAAATTATTCAGAGAAATTGTTGCTTGCATACGAGCTAAACTCTCTGCATTCAGAGAATTATTCTATTTTCCTTAACCATAATTTTCACCCCATTCCAATTGGTATCAAAGCAATCTGAGCATTCTGGGTGAACTATGGTTGAGACAAGAGAATTTAAGAGATTTGAAGAAGTTGTACGATCTGTAATCAAGGAACAAGAAGAAAAGAATGAGAAACGAGACAAGAAACATGACGACTGGATTAAAGCATTTACTGAAACATTTAAGAAACAACAAGAAATTCTCGATCAACAAGTTAGTGCTATGGCTGAAATTAAGCAGTACCTCAGGAAGGGAAAGGAGGCAGTACCATCACCTAGTGCATCCAGTACCATTGGTGGCAATGAACGAACCCAGCAAACTTTTGAATCGGATCAGGAGAACTTCAGAGTTGACTCTAATCGGGAAGACCAGCTACCCACTAGAACTACTACAGTGGAGTTCCCAACATTTGATGGCAATGACTTGCGAAACTGGATGGTGAGAGCAGAATAATTCTTTGCAATCGACAGAACACCCGACGATTGCAAGGTAAAATTGGCTAGTCTATACTTTGTAGATCGAGCTTTTCAATGGTTGAATGCATTCCAACAGAAGAAAGGTGGGGAACTGAGTGAAGTAACTTGGGATGAGTTAGTAGCTGGGCTGAGAGCTAGGTTTCACAAGAGAGGGTTTGAAGACCCCATGTCTGACCTTAAGGACTTAAGACAGGAAGGAGACTTACAAGATTACATGGAGGAATTTGATACCATGGCATCACAGCTGAAATTACCAAAAGACTACCTCACCAGCTGCTTCCTAGCTGGGTTAAAACCAGAGCTCCATTATCCAATCAGAATGTTTAATCCTAAAACCCTAGAACAAGCAGTCACCCTGGCTAAACTACAAGAAACCATCCTCACCTCCTCTCGGCAAACTCTCAAAACTACAAAAAATACTACCACATACTCATCCTATCATACCCAAACACAACCCTATACAGTCCATAGCAATACCAATTACAAAACCACTACCCACCAATTGACACACACCCAAAACTCCTAAACACACACCCAAAACTCCCAAACACATAACCAGAACCATACCATACCCTACGAATCCTCATTTACACCACCATTTAACAATAGACCCACTAAGCGTTTAACCCTAGAAGAATTAGAGGAAAAACGTCAAAAGAAGCAATGTTTCTAGTGTGATGAGCCTTTTGGTCCAGGGCATAGATGCAAAAATAGGAGAGCCAGCTTGTTGCTAATTGAAGCTGAAGAAGTAGAGGATGACATTATATGCAATCAAGGATCAGGGAAATAAAAAATGCAATAGCATGAGAGTGACAGGGCATTACAAAAAAAAGAAGTTTTAAAATACTCATAGATACCGGGAGTACTTTGACCTTTGTGAATGAAAATCTGATCAGAGGTCTGAATTGTCAAGTCATCTCAATACCACCCGTTAAAGTCACCTTAGCTGATGGAAATCAATTGGTGACTAGGACCATGATCAAGGAATTTTTGTGGTTTATGCAAGACGTGGAGTACTACACTAAGGTTCATTTGCTGCCATTGATGGGATATGATATGGTGCTGGGCATGACATGGTTATCAACCCTCGGGCCTATCCTATGGGATTTCCATAATTTGACTATGGAATTCAACTTTAAAGGGAAACAATGCAGGTTGGTAGCTGAAACTGAGGAATTGAAGGTCATTGGAGGTAATTCTTTATCTAAGTTGTTTACATTTCCGAACACACTTATGGATATTCAATGTTGGGTTGTATGTAATTCTCTTGAAGATAAGGAAGGTAATGAACATATTGTTCCTTACCCGGCCCTGTTAGACTTACTTGATGAATATTATGATGTTTTTGAGGAACCTAAAGGATTACCACCATGCCGCAATCATGACCAAAAGATCCATTCATCAAATGAGGCCAAGGCTATTAACCTAAGACCCTATAGACACTTTGCTATGCAGAAAACAGTCTTTGAGGAAATGGTGAAGGAAATGCTACTTAGTGGGGTGATTCAACCTAGCCAAAGTCCTTTTGCTTCACCAGTTGTATTGGTTAAAAAGAAGGACAACTCTTGGCATATGTGTGTGGATTATCGGGAACTTAATAAGCACACCATCAAGGATAGATTTCCTATACCTATTATTGAAGATCTTTTTGATGAATTGTATGGAACAAGCTACTTTTCTAAGTTGGACCTACGCTCAGGATATCATCAAATAAGGATGCATCCTGATGATGTCTACAAGACAACATTTAAAACACATGAGGGCCACTATGATTTCCTTGTCATGCCCTTTGGTTTAACAAATGCACCTTCTACCTTCCAAGGACTTATGAATAGAATTTTTAAACCATACTTGAGGAAATTTGTGTTGGTTTTCTTTGATGATATACTTGTGTATAGCACCACATTGGAAGAACATGTTCAACAGCTCAGGATTGTGCTTGAAATCCTAAGGAAAGAAAGGCTATACCTCAAGCGTAGCAAGTGTGTGTTTGGCACCAGACAAATAGAGTATTTAGGTCACCTAATCAACAAGAAACGGGTTGCAACCAACCCTAAGAAGATTGAAGCTATAGTCAAGTGGCCAACACCCACTAATATAAGGCAACTCAGAGGATTCTTAGGGTTGACTGGGTACTATAGGAAGTTTATACATGGGTATGGAGTTCTAGCAAGACCTCTAACTCAATTGCTCAAGAAGGATCAGTTTGTGTGGAGTGAGATAGCAGCTGATGCCTTTGACAAACTCAAAACTGCTATGACAAGTTCACCAGTTTTGAGACTTCCTAACTACAACATGGAGTTTGTGATTGAGACAGATGCCTGTGGAGATGGAATTGAGGTAGTTCTAATGCAAGAGAGACATCCTATTACTTATCTTAGCAAGGTTTTACCTCCTAGACAACTTGGGTTGTCTATCTATGAAAAAGAACTGCTGGCCCTAGTGTATGCGATGGATAAATGGCGGCATTATTTAGTGGGCAGACATTTCATTGTGAGAACAGACCATCACAGTCTGAAGTATCTCATGGAATAGAGGCTAGTAACTTCAAGTCAACATAAATGGTTGACCAAGTTACTTAGATTAGATTATGAGATACAATATAAAAGGAAGCTCTAATATGGCAGCAGATGCACTGTCCAGAGCTAATGTAGCTACCATGATGGCACTGACTGCCACTATCACTACACCTGAACTAACAGCAGAAATCAGGAAGAGTTGGGAAGTGCCAGGGGGATATAGTGAGGTGAAGCTAAGTTACTAGAAGGAATTAACTGTGGACACTTTACATTTGAGAATGGGTGGTTGAGAAGGAAAGGTAGAGTGGTTGTTGGGCCAGACACTAACCTAAGGCTAAAAATTCTACATTTATACCATGATGGGGTTCTTTGTGGTCATTCGGGTACACAAGCTACATATAAGAAACTTAGCTCAGTTTTTTATTGGCCTAAAATGGAGAAGGAGGTTCGCCAATATGTGAGAGAATGTGATATATGCCAAAGACACAAGTTTGAAAATGTAGCTACTCCTGGGTTGCTAAAGCCATTGGCTATTCCTGAAGAGTGTTGGAGGCAAGTTAGCATGGATTTTATAGAGGGGTTGCCTAAGTCTAACTGCAAAGAAGTCATCATGGTGGTAGTCGATAGGTTGAGTAAGTACAGTCACTTTATTGGCTTATCACACCCATATACTGCACATCAAGTTACTCTAGCCTACTTGGAGCATGTTTACAAGTTAAATGGAATGCCAGATGGAATTACTAGTGATAGAGACCCAATTTTTGTGAGTAATTTTTGGCAAGAGTTTTTTAAACTAAGGGGGGTGGAACTCAAATTATCCACTGCCTACCATCCACAGACGGATGGGCAAACTGAGGTGGTTAACAAATGCTTGGAGACTTACCTACGCTATATGACCAGTGAGCATCCTAGAAGATGGAGTCAATAGCTGGCTTTAGCAGAATACTGGTATAACACAAACTATCATACTAGTGCAAAGAAGATTCCCTTCGAGATACTCTATGGGTATAACCCCCCAATTCATCTACCCTATGTCCCTGGTGACTCGAGAAACACCACAATGGACACTATGCTGAGGGACAGGGAAGATACCATACATATGCTCAAGTTCCATCTCAAGCGAGCTCAGCACAGGATGACTCAAGTTGCTAATAGGAAGAGGACCGATAGAACCTTCGACATAGGAGATATGGTACTTCTCAAATTACAACCATGTCAACAACAGACGCTTAGGACACACAAGGTACAGAAACTAGCTCCTAAGTACTATGGCCCTTACAAAGTGATTGATAAGATAGGCGAAGTGGCGTACCGTTTAGATTTACCTAAGGAAGTCGCAGTTCATCCCACCTTTCACGTTTCGCAATTGAAAAAGTATCATGGTACTAACCCGAGTGCTACCACCAAGTTACCTGCAAATTACACAGAAACTGAGTTAGAACCAGCTACCATCCTAAATCGGAAGATGGTGAAACGTGGCCAAGGAGCTAACACTCCAGTACTCATCTGTTGGAAAGATCGTCCACCGAGCGAAGCTACATGGGAATTCTTCAATGATTTGCAGCTACGATACCCTCATCATCCCTTGTGGATAAGGGATTTTTATGGGGAAGGAATTGAAACGAGGGTTTCTGAGAAGTGAACTATAGAAGCTGAAGAGGAACTCTAGGGTTTTAATTTTGAACCAGACAAGAATAAGTTCAGTGACTGTGTGCGTGTGACGTGTTTAATGTAGTAGTGATCATGTGTTTTTGTTTGTCTAATGTAGTAGTGGTCGTGGTGTGTTTGTTGTCCTTGTGGACCGGGCTGAGAGGATCGGGCTTTGTGTTAATTGTCATGGGCTTAACCCTGGCCATTAGTTAATTTTGGCCCAATTAAGTAGAGTTTAGTAAACCTAAAGTTAGAAAGAATATTTTCTGTTGTAACCACCGATGAGCTGGATCACATGTAACAGAATGGGTATATTTAGGCAACATATGCCAAATACATAATATGAAAAATTATTCAGAGAAATTGTTGCTTGCATACGAGCTAAACTCTCTGCATTCGGAGAATTATTCTATTTTCCTTAACCATAATTTTCACCCCATTCCAGTTACCAAGTATTATTTCTTTTTACCAAAAAAATACAATATGAGACAAAAAGAAAATTTTGGAGGAGAAAGAAAGATAATTTGGTATATAAATAGGTTAAATCAAAAAACTTTTATAGGTCTTTTTTAGCTAATAATCGTCCGATAATCTTAAGAGTGTATATAATAAGTATTTCATTTATCCAATTAGATTTGTATAAATCCAAACTATTCAATAATTTACAAACTTGATTCTATGATAAAACAAAATCTTAGGTTTGGATATTTTCAATTTTTCTTCTCTCAGACTATCTTGATTAATAAACTAATGATTGTGATTATTTACATTTTTATAAAACCACGTGACATCATTATTGCATCATCTTCTTCATTTTAATCCCAACTATTAATAACACAGGGTAGCATTTAATGTAAATTGAGGGAAATTGAAAGAAAGTAAAACAAAAGCATTCATTTCCACTTAGCTCCTTTATCTTCTACAATCATGTATTTAAACTATCAAATCATAAAAAGGTGCCTTTTGGCCACTACATGACCATTTTAGACCCAAAAAAAAAGTGAATTACTTATTTTTTTTATTATTTTATCCAAGGGAAAAGTAGTAAAATAAGCACCTTTGTGAAGATTTAAAGACGTAAATACACAATATTAAACTAAGGAGTCTGAGTGCATTTATGGAGCAAATAAAAAGGGATGTATTTATAAAAATGCACTTCGTAAGCCAAAATTTTTCTATGCATTTACTCAACAATGATGCATTATCCCTTTCTAAACTACAATAACAAGTTGGCAATAACTTTATAACCTAGTACCATTATCTCTTGTCTCTCAAATTTCATGTGTTGGAATTCTCTTTTTTTGATGTAATGGTTAAAAGGGAGAGATAATGTTAACAATGACACAAGTCCAAACAGATCTAGAACTAGATTAGACCCACTAGGTCACAAGGCAATTCATGGCCCATTCAACTAGCTAATTTTTTTTTAATTTTAAAAATTATTATTTTAAAAGAAAAAATGCAAATTCATAAAACATAGATCAACTAAAAATAAATTTAAAATTAATTAAAACAAAAATTTTAGCTTAAAATAAAATTGAGTCAAAGAATAATAGTTTTTAACCTATATGTTGAAAGAATTGTTTAAGATGTATATTCATTTATATACAAGCATATCCACTTATATTTGTGAAATTATCAATTTAGGACTATAAGGAACACCCACATAGACCAAAAAAAAAAAAGTACCACATTGTTAAAATAGTTAAGTATGATTAATATATCTATATATTAAGATTTAGTATTAATGTACCCAATTTCAATTACGAACTTGTAGCATCACAACCTCTCACAATCTTCTCATCATTTTTTCTATCTTGAAGTCTTCCCTCCTGCCTTTCCTCTTCCCTTTCCTCTTCCTTTTCCTCCAATGTGCACTCCTATAACACCATTTCCCATTCCCATTTCCATATCTCTTTGATATTGACGCGTCTCTAACCACACTAACTTGCTTTGACCACTAAAAGAGGCACCCAACACATGAAAGGTGGAATGCTCACTTGACTAGTAAGTATATGACCCTATTCTATTGTTTCTTTAACATTATACTCATCAAATACTCACTTTACATCCTTGTGATCTAAAACCATGGACATTACCCCAAGAGCAAAGAGGAGTTCTACTGAGATCAAAGCTAATTGTACCCATATTGTTAATAATAACATATTTAATATTGTGAATATAAATTTTCACTTTTAATATGAAAAACAATTTAAACATTCTTTGTTTTTATTTATAGTTACTTTTTCTACTTTTCTTTTTTTTCCCCTTTTTCACGTTTTCTATATATTTTTTAAAACTGGAGGTTGATAATTAGAGGCTTTAATTCACCCTCAGCCCAACTCTTGAATTAGACCGGATTACTAGTCGGACTTGACCAGTGCCTTTACCTAGTTAGCGCATGACTAATAGGACTGGCTACAGGTCCATGGGTTCTAATAGGGCTCAACCTTTTGAGGTTAGAAGAAAATTGATTGTGAAAATTCATTTAAGAAATAAAAATTAAATGTGTTATATATTTATCTATATAATTTAAGCTAGAACTCTTTCATTCGTTGCATATTTTTATCATATTATTTTATATGATAATTTATTAATCTCTCTAATGTTATTATTTAATCATTTTATTTAAGGAAATAAAATTATCATTGCATTTAAGAATATTGATTATAGAAATGAATCATCATTGCTATTTAATCTACATCTATCTATCTATATAATTTAATTGCTATTTAAATCTATCTATCTATACAATTTAGGTTGTAATCCTTTCATTCGTTGCATATTTTTATCATATAATTTTATATGGTAATTTTTCAATTCTCTAATATTATTATTTGATCATTTTATCTATATAATTTAAGCTAGAACCCTTTTATTCATCGCATATTTTTATCATATAGTTTTATATGCTAATTTATTAATCTCTCTAATACTATTATTTGATCATTTTATTTAAGAAAATAAACTTATTATTGCATTTAAGAATATTGACTAAAAAAAATCATCATTATTATTTAATCTATATCTATCTATCTATATAATTTAATTGCTATTTAATATCTATTTATCTATCTATCTATATAATTTAAGCTAGAACCCTTCCTTTTGTCGCACATTTTTATCATATAGTTTTATATGGTAATTTATCAATCTCTCTAATATTATTATCTGATCATTTTATTTAAGGAAATAAGCTTACATTGCATTTAAGAATATTAACTAAAGAAAAGAATCATCATTGCTATTTAATCTATATCTATCTATATAATTTAATTATCATTTAGTCTATATCTATGTATCTATCTATGTCTATATAATTTAAGCTAGAACCCTTTTATTCGTCGCACATTTTTATCGTATAGTTTTATATGCTAATTTATTAATCTCTCTAATATTATTATTAGATCATGTTATTTAAGAAAATAAACTTATTATTGCATTTAAGAATATTGACTAAAGAAAAAAATCATCATTGTTATTTAATCTATATATATATATATATCTATATAATTTAATTGCTATTTAATATCTATTTATCTATCTATCTATATAATTTAAGCTAGAACCCTTCCCTTTGTCGCACATTTTTGTCATATAGTTTTATATGGTAATTTATCGATCTCTCTAATATTATTATTTGATCATTTTATTTAAGGAAATAAACTTATCATTGCATTTAAGAATATTGACTAAAGAAAAAAAAATCATCATTGCTATTTAATCTATATCTATCTATATAATTTAATTACTATTTAGTCTACATCTATCTAACTATCTATATATAATTTAAGCTACATTCATTTTATTTGTCGCACATTTTTATCATATAGCTTTATATGGTAATTTATCAATCCCTCTAATATTATTATTTGACCGTTTTATTTAAGAAAATAAACTTATCACTACATTTAAGGATATTAACATAAAGAAAAGAATCATCATTGCTCTTTAATCTATTATCAATTATTTATCTATCTATCTATCTATCTATCTAGTTTATGTTAGAATGCCTTCATTCGTTGCATATTTTTATCATATAGCTTTACATGGTAATTTATTAATCTCTCTAATAATATTATTTGATCATTTCATTTAAGGAAATTAACTTATCATTGCATTTATGAATATTGATAAAAAAAAAAAAAAGAATCATCCTTACTATTTAATCTATTATCTATATAATATACATTTTTCATAATGAGAAAGTTTTCCTAAAATTATATATTCATATAAAATTTTCATAAAATTTTTAATCAATGTGTTTAGAATTTTATAATTAAATAATGATGCTTTGGAGGATGACTTGATTGTTGATATTTATTTATTTATTTATTTGCCATAGATGAAAGTATATTACATGGTTTTGAAAAATTAGTATTTTGCTATTTTTCTATTATTAATGACCATTTATCCTCTTTTGAACCTAAATGGAAAAAAAGTAGTTTTATTGGATAATTTTGTCATCATAAAGTATACTTTATAGTTCTATTTATTTTTGCACACATATTATGGGTGTGTCGATCAGGTCATTTAATTATATACATAGATGTATAATTTGATTAAATAAATTCCCTTACTAATGTCTCATTAGTTTTGTAGTAGATGGCCATTAATGTGTTATATTCATTTTTAATATTTACAATGTATTAGAGTGTTATTTCATTAATCCTTTGATTTTTTTAGTGTATTTTTATAAAATTTATGCATTATTTTTAGTTTCTTCTTTCCTCTACCGATTCTGTATGAAATTAGCTTTAGCTATGTTGTTTATCATAAAATTTCATTTTTTTATTTAATTTTTGCACCCACAACGCAGGTGCATTGCCTGCTAGTTAAAGTATATATCCTAAGATGAAATTGGATATGACATATTGGTTTTTGTTTTCCTTTGCATTATTCATTTTCTTTTGATTTACATGATAATTAATAACACTAAGTTTTATTTGTAAAAAAAAAAAATTAGATAAATTTTCATCTAACACTATTTTTTAATTAGTAGTTACATCATATATAATAATAACACTGTCAATATTGCAAGTATTTTAAATTTATCACATCAAATATTAGTAAATAGTATAGTCGTTTCACTTAATGAATAATATACTCTTTTCCATGGGTTAATATTCTAAATAGAATAGGTATACTAAATCACATTGTTTTGTCACTTATATTAAATATGATAATATATGTGCATTACTAATAAAAGAACTCTGCAAAGTCATCATAAATATAAGATAAGAGTAATTTAAAAATACACCCCTTATATTTCTTGTATGTGCTTCTAATCCCTTATAGCCTAGGAAAAATTCACTAAGACATGTAAGGACTTGTGTCCATTCTGATAGAACACAAAGAAAAGCTAGACGAAAACATAGTATTTGCGAAATCATTCCACCAACTTCTATCTTATTTATTCAAACACCATATGGTTCTATAGGGTTGGGTTATAAGCTTACTCAAATTGAGCATGATCATACTGGTAATTATAGATTGACAAACTTTATATCTAACTCTTTGAATATGTTCACAAGTTCTACAAAGTAAAAAAAAAAAAAAAAAAAAAAACTCATTTAAAGAAGTAAATCATGGAAAATAATAAAACCATCAATAGGATTGAGTGTCAAGGGGAAGGAGCATTTTGTATGCAAATTGAAAAAGAGCTTGTATGTCTTGAAACAAGCTCCAATACAAGAGCATAAGAAGTTTAATTCCTTCATGATTGACTAAGGATACATTAGGACTATATCAAACCATTGTTTTTATAAAGAAATTCAGTAGTGGTGAGCTCATTATTCTTTTATTATATATGGATGATACATTGATTATTGGTCATGACACCAAGCAGATTCAAGATCTTAAAAAGGCATTGAGCAAGTCTTTTGAAAGACTTAGGACCTACATGCTAAATTCTTATGAGAATTATTAATGACAGGAAGAGCCAGAAATTGTGGTCATCACAGGAGAGATGCCTAGACAAGGTATTAAAGAGATTCAACATGAGCAAGGCACAACCTGTCTATTCTCCACTTGTAGGTCACTTTAAACTATGTTCTTACTAGCGTTCTAAAACTAAGGCAGAAAAAGAAGACATGAAGAAAATACCCTATACTTCAGCTGTTAGTAATTTAATGTATGCTATGGTGTGCACTAGACCAGATATTGCTCATGTTGCTGGTGTTATTAGTCGCTACCTCTCGAATCTAGGGAAAGAGCATTGGACTGTAGTTAAATGGATTTTCAGGTATCTCAAGGACACTCCCAACTTAAGTTTGAAGTTTGATGGTTGTAAATAAATATTGGGAGGGTTTACAAATGCTAATATGGTAGGAGATTTTGATTCTAGGAAGTTAAGTCCAGGTTATTTGATTACTTATGCAGGGGGAGCGGTGACTTGTAGTCCAAATTATAGAGGTATATTTCATTATCCACTACAAAAGCAAAGTACATTGCTGGAACAGAAGCCTACAAGGAAGTCTTATGGATGAAGAAATTTTTGGAAAAGTTGGGCCAACAGTAAGAAGATTTAAATTTGTGTTAGCTAGAGTGCTATACATCTTAGTAAGAATCCAACTTTTCATTCAAGATCAAAACATATTGATATTAGATATCATTAGATTCGAGATCTATTATAAGCGAAGCTCTTGATGCTCGAAAAGATCTACACTGATAGCAATGGTTTAGACATGATGACTAAAGCTCTACCAAAGGATAAACTTATTTATTGCAGACAGATAGCCAACATGATGGAACCCCCTACCCATATGAGTTGGAGGGGCAGTTTGTTGGGCTTTGGGTCCAACCCGTATAGGTCAGTAATAAATAACAAAGAAATCCTAAATATATTTTATATATATTTAGAATAAAGAAAAATAATAATTTGATGAATAAAAAGAGATTATCGACCATAGTCGAAGAGGAAAAACTTGTGGCTCAAGAACTGAACATTGTGTCTTGAAAAACTATGAAGCTTTTTACGAAAATAAAAGATGGAATCGTGTCAGGCATGCATGTGAGAATCCAAGCACAAAGGAAGATATTGATTTTATTCATTGCTAATATATCTATACAAATATATCTTTAAAAACGACTAAGGCAACTTTAATAGAGCCTCTTTAGATCTACAATTAGAAGGTCTATCAAATCCCAATTGTGACAAAACTTCTTTCATTGAATTCATGGCATGGAGTATTGCAAGGTGATTATTTCTATTTCTTGTTAATCCTTCTCAGTTGTCCAAATTAAATAGGTGTTTTCGTGTTTTCGTGAATTAAACAGTTTTACCATTTTTTTTTTTCAATATCCATCATTTTGGTGAATGATTAGTTATCTACTAGTATAACTAGTGACAAAAATATTTAAATCTCATTATTTATTAATAGTGGAAGCTTTTACACTGTGGTCTCATGGTTTTTCTCCAATTGGGGTTTTTCACGTTAAATCCTGGTGTTTATTATTATTTTATATTCAATTTATTATATTGGTGATTGTTATAGGCAAGGGAAAAATAATCTTCTCACTACAGGACATTAATTTTTCCTAACAAAAAGTATGTGCATATGGTCTCCATATCTAAGTAATAGCAAGTTACCTTTGTTTAGCCAAATTAACAAATGAGCATTTAAAGAACTCATAACCATGAATTCATCGAGATTACAAGAGCATAATTCTTGTGTTTACATATATGTATCACATATTGATAAATTATGTCAATCTTATGTTATAATTCAGTTTACATATACATGCAAGGATGTAAGGATGTTTTCATTACCATATCGCTTAAACCAAAGCTTAAGATAGAACTCAGAAGGAAACCAAATTTGATTGGATGACCAATGCACTAGAGACCTTTTAAAGTAAGTACATTAAATAGTAAAAAGAAAACGATACCAAAAATTTAACAAAACCTTCAAAGTAAATTGACTGCAAACCTAAAATGTCTAAAACCCTATGATACAGACTCAAATGCCAAAAATAATCACATCAAGTGAAAGTATGTCCAAAAACATAAGAAATGGATTATGAGTGTACAAAAATCAAACTTAAAACGAGAAAGATATACCCAAATTAAGATAATAATGCCAAAATCAAGATAGTAGCAAAATTAAGTAAAATTAAGCTAATTTTTAGCACAATGAACCCCACATTTACACACTTTTAGACATTTAAATGTAATCTTCCAAACACATAAATTAATTTATCATTTCCAAACACATTTCATTCTAAATTATTCCTACGTACCAAACGTGACATAAGTGTATACTCAAGTTACTCTAATAGCCTATTGAGTCAAATATAACAATACGAGTAGTTTATTGAGTGAAATTTGAAATTCATAATATTTTATTTGATTGGCTCACGTTCGGTTTGGTACAAATGTTAATAGAATTTTAATCAAATTCAAAAATCAATATTATATTAATTAAAATAAAAAGCATATTTTAAAATAGATTCAACTAGCTTAATTAAATTGAGACCAAAATTTTTTAATATCAAGTTTAAGTTGACTCAAGCTTAAATAAAATTTAAGTTAATCAAAGCTCCGGCCTAAAATTTTGGATTGAATTTCAATCCACTATTATATCATTTTGAGTCAGTTGTTTAGAATCCTAGTCTACAACACCACTATTAATTATCCAGTAGGAGCAAGGTCCTATCAACGAGGTTGGAAGGTAAGACCAAGAGATATGTCACCAATAAGAAGCTGTAAAAGTTGGTAGCCCTATAATATTTACAGAAATTATGAAAGTAACATCCATTTTTCAAAACAGAAAATTATTATTTTTTTTTTTGTAGATATATGAATCTGTTGTAAAGGTTTTAAGTCTAAGTTTTATTCAGATTTACCTATTTGGGCTAATGTGACAAGACTTAAAGAGATAGACCAAGTTAATTGTAGGAGAATTGGCAATAAGGCTTGGAGTAGGACTCATTAGAATTGGTCTGCTCAATTCTAACCTTTCTCAAATTAGCTTACGCACATTACAAATGAAATCCTTAAACGGCCTAAGTCCATAAGGAAACCCACTCTATATTCATTATGAGAGGATCTCATCCTAGTCGTTATTCGTCTGTCTTATCTGAAGGACGACATTGATGGCTATATTCTCTATAAATACCTCTAATCTCCGCCTCATTTGAACAGGTGAAAATCTTGTACAAATGTCATCGTGTTACCGGATTTTCGTCTTGGTGAATTAAACACTTGATTGACTCAAGAACGCACATGAACTCATAATGCTTAGTAAGGTTGATGCTTTCTAGCTCCTTCATCTATCACAAGTGTATTAAAGCCTACTGAAACTGCCTACTCCTCCTCCTTACTCAATTCTCTCTTGTTTATCCTTATACGTGTTGTTTCTCTAAGTCACACATAGCATGATAGTCACATAGTACACACGTAATTGTTGCATCCGGAGTCATATCCTGGCAGTTTTTTTTTTATTAATATTTTTTTGCAGTTTGTAAAGTACCACAATTAATCAATAGACTAGTGTCTTTCCCTTTTATCATTATTTACCGGCTAAGGGCCATTGGCTTTTCAACCTCTAACTAAGATAATTTTTAACAATTACGATTGACCATGCCAAAAGCGGGAAATGTGTCCAATAGAAAATTTCCTTGAAACAAAACAAATTATCAGTACCGTTTCATTTTCAGCTTGCGCTCAGTAGAAGTAACCATGCATATAAGATGATTACTAACGTTATAGAGACAAGTTATCTCAAAACTCGCTTCATGATTCGGCTTCGGTCGTTATGGACCGATTATGAAAAACTAATCGATTTTCTTTGTTTTGGTTTTTTGTTTTCTCTTCTTTAGTTGATTAATAGCAAGATTGATTTTTCCAAATAGAAAATAAAAATTCAGGGCATGAGTATAGCACCTATAAAGAGACACAATCTTGAATGAAATAAATACCATGGCTTTGATTGAATGGTAAGTTTAGAATGAGAGAAAATGGCACAACCATTGTCCATTTGGTCTCATTCACTAGTGTTAGAAGATAGTTAGCATCATTCACTAATATATTACATTACATTAGAAAATATTTACCTTCAATGTAGCATCCTCCCTGTTGATTATCTCAAAGATGCAAATATTACCCACTTTCAAATTGTTATCCCTCACAAATTGAGCCCATCCATTAGACAATATAAAGCTCTTGCGATACACACTTAACTTTGTTGTCCATGTTTTATTAGATGATTGAAGCTTGACAATTTGATGATTCTTTATACATTGTCTTTAACAAATTGGCGCATGCTGCACATAAATTGTATGCATAAGCAACCAAATATTTTAACATAAAGAACATAGATCATATCATGCGAGAATGTGTATGACATCTGCATGCTTTTACCGATGCGAACAGGCGGTTTGTCTATAAAAATTACTCAATTTACGGTACTTTTATATAGCCTTATAACATATATATTAGGACAACTTGCAAAGACATGCTATTTCCCTAAACAATTGCTTAAAAAAATATAAATAAATAAATAAATAAAACTTGTAACGATTTATAATCATTTTAGTAACAAAGGCTTCAGTGGTAATACACGCCACGTGTAATATATAGATATATATATATATATAATGAGTATGTACCAATTACATCATTGTTTGACATGCTACTGTTTTCTTAAATCTTGAATGGTAGTTATTTTAAACACGACCCACAGTCTTTCTTACATCTCATCTTCTTTACGTGTCAAAATATGATTAGTAGTTACCACCACATATACACACATGTATGTATTACTTATTAAATATTTTTCCCATTTTAGTTGTGCTTATGGAGCTTCGGCAACAATTAAAGATAGTCCTTGAATTTTCAAAAGCAGCATGTAGCAGATACGATTAGTAAGCTTATATATCTACTAACATCAAATTAACTGTTTCCAATTGTCTATTCGCAATATGCCAATTTATCACTCGTGTTCAACACCAAATCATTACAATAAATAGTTCACTTCGAGTTCAGATGGAACCAAAATGGCAGGATTGAACTAAGAAATCCAGCAAATCCCACTTAAATTTCACAATAATAGCACAAACGTAATGCGTGAAAACAATCCTAGCAATGTCTATGCATGTATGTTGCATTAAATATATTGCACAAAAACACACTCCTTTGTGCTTTCCCTTTTTATATGGTAGGTTCAGGGGAGAGGCTTACCATGTGTCCACTGTTGACGAATGTTGGCCTCATAACAACTCTATATTGAGGACATTTCGAGGAGAAATTTTCCACAGCTTTAGCAACATTGAGACACTTCTGATTTTGTCTAACAAGATTGAGGTTTTGTCGCTTAATTTCAAGTCCTCCTGCATTTTCAATTTTGTTGTTGCTCTGTTTCAAACATCATGCATTAATCAAAATGAAAATCTATGCATCAAATCCGTTTTGGAAGAACATGTGTTGTGAGTTTTCTCCTTGTGTATTGTACATTGCAAGTTAATTTTGGGAAAGCAATTCAAGATGAATGATGATCAGCATCGGTTGCATTTTGCTCTGCATCAACATCAATTACTTCACATCTTTGGAAATTAGTTCCACAAACTCCTCTTATTTTACAAGCGAATCCAACCTCCATTTTGCAGCAATTTTTCCTATATATATGTACAAGCAGTTCTAAAGAGCCCTAAAATCTAAAAACTAGAAGTCTTCCATCTTCAAATTATTAGCTTCCACAAACTCTTTTCATCCATTTTGAAAAATCAACCTTCTATTGAGTTTGTTTATCTCAATAGTCCAACATCGACCCATGGAATTGCTTAATGAATATCTTCTAGAAAACACTCCCTCCAGTCCACCAAGATTTTTCACAAAAGCTAATGGGATTTTCTGATGCAATAATAGGAAAGTATCGTATTTACTCACCTAATGTTAGGTATTAAGTTCAAAGGAAGAGCCTAACCTAAAAGACTGGCCTATTAGGTGGGAGAACCCTTTAAGCTTAAGTACCATTCTACAATTTCTCGTAGAACCAATGTGGGATCATAACATTACCCACCCCTTGAGAAGCCGACGTCCTCGACGGCCTATTCTAGGTGGCCCACTCTGGATGGCTTTCACTCTAAGTGGCTACACTCTAACTCTTTTTTGTAGGTAGCCCTTTCCTAGGTAGCCCTTTTCTAGGTCGCCCTTTTCCAGGTCACCCCTTCCTAGGTCGCTCCTTCCGCTAGCATCGATTTCTCAACGAGAGTACCAAATGTTAGGTATTAAGTCTAAAGGGAGAGCCCAACCTAAAAGACTAGCCTATTAGGTGGAAGAACCCTTTAGACTTAAGTACCATTCTACAATTTCTCGTAGAACCAATATAGGATCGTAACACCTAAGCACATGGCATATTGGTATAAATGAATAATTTTTTTTCCTAAAATTACAAGTACATTCGCAACAAGAATGGCTAAACATAATCATGCAAAACGTCTAATCCTAGAATAGCTTATTGAAAAATACAAGCAATCTCCAACCGCTTAAGTATAATACCATAACATTTTCTAATCATGACTCCCAAAATAGCGATTTTATTATTAATTGAAATGTCATATAAAATTGCACAAAACCAGTAAAATCATAAATTTATAAAATTATATTTCTAAATTCATAATTTTATCTAGAGTCTACAAATAAACAATTTTACATCGATTTCAATTCACAAACTTGTTAAATCGTATATAGTTGACTCACGATTTCATCAACGATTGTTTATAATATTAAAACTTTATTTAAAACAAAACACTTGGTAACGGATGAACCGCCTTACTAAAGAAATATTAAAATGGCATAGGAATCATGTGTAAAAAAAAATCAATATGTGACCTATAAATGAATGCACACATTTAGCAATTGAGAAAAGTTAACGAGATACTGTAAATATATGCTCTAAAATGAATACACATTCCTTAACCAAACACAACACATGTAAATCCAAGGAAATAAAACCCCAACAAGGAAAAATTGAAAAAGTGAAAGAAAAGGAGGGATCACCAACTGGGTGGTAAAATCTTTTAGATTTTTCATTTTGTTAAATGTCACCCATCAAGACCTTGAAAAAGGAAGGTTTGTTTCTTAGGAAAAAGGGTTCTTCCATCTCTACCGGGGTTTAGGGACTTCTAGAAAACCAAGGTTTTCGTATTAACAGGTGCAGACCACAAGAAGAGGCACACTAGATGGGAAAAATGAGTCACTAGATTAGTTAAATATTGTTGATCTCTTTTTGAAAGATGCACTCGTTAGAAAAGATTTAGCAGTTATTATAAACTATATAATATACATGGTATGTGTAATGCCTTGACTTGTTGACAATTACAATCCGCCACGTATCCTTTCTTTGTAGGACACGCAAAGGCTATAACAATCTAATCCACAATGTAAAAACATATAATATAGTTTCCATAATTCTCATAGAGGGTACATCAGCAGGTTCAAAACATGTATAACATATAATAAAATTCCTTTTAAAAATTTCTTGTTTATCAAAAAAAAAAGTTGGCAAAAACCAAACCAACATAATCAAGATAATTCTAACTCCACTAATTATGTAAAATCTCTCAAATGCTATAAAAGATATCCAAGAACATAAAAATCCATAATCCTTCAGAACATATAAAAATCTTTAACATAATTCAATATTCTTCCTAAGACCCAAAAATTCTTTTCTCCAATTCATGTATTTGAATCTATTCCTGAGCAGAGCAGTATGAAATACTATTGACATTTCCTTGATCTATGTACAAATCATATCCAGAAATATCATATACTATGTCATTTTCACCTGTACCTGAAAAATGAAAGGAATAAGCGAAAACACCCAGTATGTCAATCCACCAAATAAATGCATATGCACACACAACATATATATATATATATATACATATCAAATGCAACTTAATTTAATGCAAACAATCAAATTATTATCTTTATTAAACCAGCAAAACAACACAGTTCAGAACTATGAATCCCTAGTCTCAAACTTGAAGTAGCTCAGACCATTGAGAAATCAACCAACTCTTGTAAATAAGTAATTATATACATATATTAGTGAATGGGTACTCCCCAAACACCTACGGCCATACTGCTAAAACACCTGAATCTACCGGAATCATCTCTAAGTGTAACTCTATTAGGGACAACGGTACACAAGGATCAATAGGTTGCCATACCAATATCACTGTTTATCAGGTCTTTACTGGTCATAGCCAAACACACCCAGCAGACAAATTAATTAAGCCAAATAAATTTAGATTAATTATTAATGTGTTCCTACAACAAAGCATACAAAATACTAAATTTGTAAGCAAATACAACAAATAAGGAATGGTAGTACCTTTTCAATTTCAGGAACAATTTGTCAAATCCACAAACCCATATAAGCAACAACCTAAAATCTCCAAATCTCCTGAATAATAACATATGAACATAAACAATTAAAACATCATCATTAGAATAAACCCTAACGAAACAAATTCTCCCAAAACCCTAACCTTTCAATTAAAACCACAATTGCATCTTCTTTCTCTATTGAATTCCACAAAATCCCACAAGAACAGACTTTTCTCCAAAAACCCTAATTTGTAAATCAGCAATTGCAGACAATCCATCATAAAAATCAATATTTTATTAAATCTATGATTAAGAGTATAAAAACTTACTTTGATTGATCTCAAATCCTGATTAATCGCCAAAAGATCGGCTCTTTTCAACAAAACCCAAACCCTAGGATTCTCCAAACATAAACAAACAAAACCCCAAATCAAGAAATCATTTTGATGAAATCTCATGATAGAAAAGAGATATAATTACCTTGAATTGCTTCTAAATTCTCTTAAATCTCTAAGAAATCATATTTTAAATCAAAAACTAAGGTTCTCCTCAAGAACTCCTTCAAAAACATGAGAAATCTATGAGAAAGGCGTTGTTTTCATGTAAAGCTGCATAAATTGTATATAGATCTTCTTACCTGGACCAAAGATCTTGATTTCCTCTTCATTTCTCTCTCAAAACTCTAAAAAAAACCCCTAGCAGCACTCTTGGAGAAGAAAAGATGATAACACAAAGGAAAAATGAAACCCCTTAAAAGGATATAAAAACTTAGCTTTTTAGAACCTACACCTGCCAGCTACACTTGCAAAGTCGCAAGGGTACACTGGTGGTGTAAGATTCCTAAGCTAGTAGCATAGAGACCAATTTTTTTTTTTTTTTTTTGTCAAAAGCTATTCTTCAAACATCTATGAATCATAGACAAAACCATCAACTTAATATTGAGGTAGACCATAAAACCCTCTTATTTTTGAACATATGACAACTTTTGTCATTAATCATAATTTATTGAATATTTACTATCTTTAAAGATTCGTTGACCATCATCAAGGTGAGGGATGATTATTATATATCTCATTTATTAGGAATGACCAAAATTTCTTTCTCCTTAATTAACAAATGAAATTCATTTTCCCTTCTTTATAAAATATTTTCTGTATATTACGGTATGTGTAATTACCATTAATTTTCTAACAAATAGATATAGAAACTATAGTTATTTAGAAAAATAGCCATTATATTATTCATATATTAGGATGTCACTAGTGATACTTGAACTTTGACAAAATATATAATTAGGCATCTAAATTTTAAAAATAATCACTTTAGTACCTAATTTTATAATTAATTAATTTAGTACTTGAAAAACTTTAAAATGAATCAATTAAATACCTATGGTGAGATAGGTGTCTCCCAACTTTGTTGAAAAAATTACATAAATCAAATTATACATAAATAATTATACAAATACCGATGCAAAATCACATATTGACTAGGCATTTCATAAATTTACACATGAAACACTCTTTGAAGATGCCATGTAACCAAAACTTATATAGTGTCAAATCACATCTTCAAATGACGTTTCATGCTTTTTTCTTAAGATGAATTGCATCTTAAACGAGTGATTTACTTGTTTTATAGGTGAATCGCATCTTTAACAGAAGTTTCATATTTGTTAATGAATCTCATCTTTAAGATGAAAATCACATGCAAATTCATGAATCGCCTGTTAAAAATGCGATTTCGCATCAGTATTTTGACTATTAATTTTATATAATTAATATTTGAGTAATTTTTATTTGAGGAGTCAGTAATCATATAATTTCCTCACCTAAAAGAACTTGCAGGAGGTATTAATGGTATGCATGAAAAGTTCTTTCAAATACTAAATCAATCAATTTCAAAATCCAAGTACCTAATTGCATATTTTGTTAAAATTCATATATCATTCACAATATTAACCCTCCATATATTAGTATAAAGTTGATAGTTATATACCACATATATATCAATATGGCTTTGCCACCAGATTTGCTCGTATTTTATTACTATTGTAGGTCGTGTTAGCACTTAGCAGTAAGTTTCTTACCTAAACACGGTAGATTCAACCTTTTAGATATCCCATTTTGTTTAGTAATAAACAAATCAGTTGCGTTTGTCATGGAAAACAATATTTTTGAAAAATATTTTTTTTTTCATTTGTTTGGCAGGTTAAAAACTTATCTTGTATGAAAAGTCTTAATATATTTTTCAAAAGCAATTTATACTTTTTAGAAGGGTATGTTATTTTTCAAACTAATCCATAAAATAAATAATTTATTTGCATGGTATATTATGCTATATGTAAATTAATTTCAAATATTAAAAGATCTTTCCATATATGTTTACAAATCACAAGCAAATATGCCAAAACACATACCATTTGTAAGAGATTTTACTTAAGAAAAAGAGGGTCTTCAATTCTATGATGTATACTTGATAAATCTATTTCCTTTTTTAATTTTTACATAAATAGTATAAACTCTCATTTTTCCCCTAATATTTGATTTGTTTTGTAAATTTTGAAAACCTGACAATTTTTTCGTTAAATGAATTGTTAGATGACGAGTAAAACGTTTTAATAAAAATTCGTGTAAAGGGGAGAGATTGTGCATGACTAATAAGATCAGGGATGATTCAGGGGGTAGTAGCAAAGCTTCAGCCTCGCAAGATTGGAAAACGTATAAAAGGAAAAAAAATGCAATAATCCCTTAAACTTTAATGTTGGTATAACATATAAATGCACCTTTAAATTTTTTAATGTTGTACTTAAACTTTGAAAATTTGAAGATAACCCCAAATATTAAAATGACGTAATAAATTCTCAACCCAACTATTATAATATAGATCATATTTAGCAAATGAAATGCATATAAGCATATATTATTGATTTATTTGCCATATATATATATATAACTTATATACATATAATATATATTTAATATATACAAATCATATAGTATGTAAATTAAATATTTATTGATATAACTTAAATCTTCACCTAGCTAAGTTAGAACTTTCATAATTGAATAGTATAATAGGTAGTTAATGTTGAACTTGAATTTGAACTTAGTTTAGAAATTTGATTTAGATAGTTTAATTAAATAAAACAAGTAAATAATAGAATAAGATTAGATAGATTAATGCAATTAATTTAGCAAGTAGATTGAATTGAAATTTGAGATTTCAAATATCCCTTTCAAAATTGTTTAATTATTTTATCTATCTATTTTGACAAAATTGAATTTTATAATCTCTTCAAATTATTTTTCAATAGAAACCATTTTCTTCAATCTCCATCTCTTAAACTCTTAGATATGTAATTTAAATGTTTAGTAAACTCCTAAACTCTTGAACTTTAGTTATCTTTCATTTTCTAAAATCCCTATAATTCTTGAAATCAATTATTTGTATAAAATTATCAGTTCTTAAGCCAAACTCAAATTTAATATTATTTTCTGACAAATTGAATTCCCAAACTAGATATGTGATTTAAGACATTAATTTCTATTATATAGATTCTCATATTGTTTTCTAATTATTTTCGATATTTAAATTAATTATTAGAAAAGTTTAAATCTAGTACCCTTACCTATAAATATCTTTTGATTTTTTTTAATCCTTATCTTTTCCCTTTTTCCTTTTCATTTCTCACCTACCCTCTCTTTCTTCTTTTCTCTGTTCTTCTTCTTCTCTTTTCTTTCTTTCTTTCTTTCTTTCTTTCTTTCTTTCTTCTTCTTCTTCTTCTTCTTCTTCTTCTTCTTCTTCTTCTACGTATCTTTCTTTCTCTTCTTTCTCTCTCTAAAAGTCAAATCTCAAATTCAACAAGATCATAAAAGAAATTGAAGATAGAAAACAAGATAGAAGTTGAGAAATATGCATGTAGAAGCAACAACAACTAGAAAGAAGGGTAGAAATAAAGTATTGTTTACTTGAGCTGATTCAACATGTAAGTTAAGATGTTTTTCTTGTTATGATTGTTGTTATTGCATGATTATGATGGATTAAAATTAGACATAAGTAATGTTTAAAATAAAACTTATAAACTTGTGATATATAAATTTACAAGTCAAAACCTAGGAATATGTTTATGCATGTGTATAAGCTAGATGAAATGAATTGTTGTTGTAAGAAGTAGAAATATGTTTGAACTAGAAGTGTTGTTTAAACTAGATATAGGTTAGTATGTTGCTTGTATAATGTTTTGAAAGAAACAAGTTGTAGTTAATGTGAAGAATTAGATAAAAAAAAATAATGAACAAGAAGAAGAATTAAAAAGAAATCTATGGAACAATCGTAATTCTTATTGAAAGAAAGAAAGAGATATATACAACTTTAATTTCCACATATGCCTATTTAACAAAAGGAACAATTAAGATGCTATGTTGACTAATTAAATTAATTTGCTATGTTGACTAATTAAATAAATAAGATGCTACATGTTAACATGCATTGCTCAAGTTGGAGCTAATTGAAGACCTAACTTGACATACAATGGACTATGTTGAGAAGCACCAATATTCTTAGTATGAAAATCCACCACTTGATCACAACTTGGAACATGAATAGGAGTCACGAAACCTGAAGATATATGATCTCTAACAAAATGAACATCAATGTCAATATGTTTAGTTCTACCATGCATACAAGGATTATTGACAATCAAGATAGTAGATTTATTGTCACAATACAACTTCATGGGCAAAGATACACTCAACCCCAATTCATGCAAGATATATGGTGACCATAAAAGCTGTTTAGTAGCACTTGCAAGTGCTCGATACTCAGCTTCAGTTGTTGATGTAGAAACGTAGCTTGTTTCTTGGAGTTTCAAGAAATCAAAGAACTACCCAGATCTACACAATAACTGGTGATAGACTTTCGATCAAGTGAAGAAGAACCCCAATTCGCATCAGAATAAACATGTAAAACAATGATCATTAGAAGAAGAATAAAACAACCCAACTGATATGGTTCTCGTCAAGTATCTAAGCAAGTGAAATAATGCATCAATATGAGTAAACCAAGGCTTAGACATAATTGGCTAAGTCTAATAACAGAATAAGCAATATTAGGATGAATCAATATCATATACAATAAGCATCTCACCATGCACCTATAAAAAGAAGGATCATTAAGTAAATCACCATTATCATTGTCAAGCACAAACTTTTGTGGCAAAGGCATGCTAACTGGTTTAGCACCACTCATATCGGCATCCTTAAGAACACCCATAATAAACTTTCGTTGGTTCATAAGAATACCAATAAAAGATCTGCAAATCTCTACACCAAAAAAAAAAAAAAAAAACCATGTAATGCCAAGATTCTTTATAGTAATTTGCTCATGCATGTGCTTCTTAACATCATCAATAAATGCATGTTTTGAACCTGTAATAAGCATGTCATCAACATATAATAATACGAAAACCAAACCACTTGAACCATGATGCACTATAGAATGATCATGTGCCAATTGTGTAAACCCAAGCAGTAAAAGAAATTTAGAAATTTCTATATTCCATCTCCTAGAAGCTTGTTTTAAGCCATAAAGAGATTTCTTTAACTTGCAAACTTGATTAGACAATGCTTTTAAATAACCATCGAGTATTTTCATATAAATCTCTTCATCTAGATATCCATGCAAAAATACATCATTAATATCAGCTTGATGTAATGGCTAACCCCTAGCAATGGCTATAGCAAGCACAATCTTAACTATACCAAGTTTTGTGACGAGAGAAAAGGTGTCATGGCAGTTAATACCTTCCATTTAGGTAAAACCCTTTGCCAAAAGCTGAGCCTTATAGCACTCAATAGACCCATCCTGTCACGTTTCGAGGGGTATTCTAAACGTGGCAGTCAACCGTACATAATAGTAAAGCCTAAGTATGACTACCTTAGTCACATAAAAGCTTTCATATCATGTGCAAGGTGTACATCACAACCAAGGGCACGTATCAGAGTAGCGCAATTTATATTGATAACGATTAAGTAACAAGGCAAGAATAATACTTATCATAAACATAAACATTGTTGATTACAATTCTTAGGGGCATACCCCGCTATTGTCGCCAAATCTATATAAATACACTTCTTTAGAAATCTCTAAAATACTAACATAGCATACATTATATATAAGGAATTTACAAAATAACATCATCCCATGTTTCCATTGCCTCCACAAGAGTTTAAAATCCATCAATGACTTCCTTAATGTCATGATCTTTGAATAGAGCCATGGGTGTACCTGTTTCAACAAAAATCTATTAGGGGTATAAGCTACAACTATCTTAGTGAGATATTCTCTTTCTTTCTCACCATGATTTCAGACAAGTTCATTTAATTTTTCACGCATATACTATGTATGTTATGCAATAATCACATGATTACACAAATATATATAGTTATCCGGAAACCATATATATAACGGATTTACCCCTCCGTATCGAAAGTTAGGGAATTGTTGATGAAGATCATCGACCTTCTACTGCTAGTCCCTAGGCCCCGCCCAAAGGTTCAGTTGGCTCAGCTCCAAACCTAGAGTCGCATTCCCCAAGTGATGTGAATTCTCTAGTAAGGAACAGGGCCTGTGTCACAGCATGAAAACAGCCCATCCAACTCTAGGGTAGGAGTAGCAACCTTCCAAAAGAAATGTAACTTAATGGATGCTATGCGTGAGCATTTTATTTTTATTAAGCCAAACCTTATTAAGGTTTATTAGGGGCAATCAAACAATTTAGCAGACAATAAGCAAGCATACACGTAGGTAAACAAAATACTTAAATAAGCAATTCGAAGTTGTGATATTCTTAATTTTCATTTCATCACATGAGCATATAATCACAGACACACACACACATATATATCCCTGAATTTCCCCACATATGTCCATTTTTATCTTCTTTTTAGTATTCTAATGTTGTTATTCTACAAGCACAAGCAAGTAACGAAATTAAGAGTAATAACTCACTCATCCATTTTGCAATCTTCTTAGTCGTAGTAATTCTCAGGAAGAGAAATCTCGTGTTCCTCGTCACCTAGACAAAAGAAATACCTGGGATGAGTATTTCGTAGAAGTTTTACTTAAGCTTTCTAATTCTATTTTACTATGTTCGTCAAAAATCGCGTAGAATGAAATTCTAACTTAAAATGGTCATAACTTGATCATGTTAACTTAGAATTTCGCATATTATATGCCAATTTCTACCTATTCGAAAAGATCTATTCATTTCTAAAGTTATTTTTGTTAAAAAAGTTATTTGGGTTCTGAAACCATAGGGTACTGATTCATTACCAAAATTTATGTTTTCAAAACATAAATTTACAAACTTTCCTTATCCAAAATACTTGCACAAAAAATGTAAATATTAGGATAGTTTGAAAAAAATCCTTTGAATATATATATATATAGTCATATTGTATGCAAAATTCCATTGGTATTATCTCAACGATTATATTTCATACAACAATGTCTTACGGTATTGAAGACTTGTATCTTAACAATTTCTTCCCCAAGTGTTTTGAATGAATTTTATAATTTCTTGGGTATTATAAATAAGTATTTTCTTATTTTGTTTTCTACTTTCTTTTCTAAATAAGTAAATTTTTCTTTTAGCTTTGGTCTTTTACAAATTTTACTTGTTGTAAAGAAAATGGAGTTTTCAAGAGTTTTATTAAGTTGTTAGTAACTTATAATAATTTGAATTGTGTATATTTTTCTTTCAAAAAAAAAAAAAGCTTTGATAAACAAGTCTTTTTCTCCCTTTATTTTCATTTTCCAACTTCTTTGAAATTTAATTTCATTTCCAAAACTTGGTCTTTTATCTCTTTGACCAATTTTATTTGAAAGGAAATCATGTTTTATATTTTTATATTATCTATTATTCTTTTATAACTTATCATGTTTATACTCCTTTTTATTTCTTTAGAAACGGTTTATCACCTAGAAACTTTGGCAACTTCTATTTTCTAAATGAGTTTATAATTTAGTTAGTTGATTTTATCTTAACTTATAAAACTTAGTCTATTACTTTTTATTATGGAGTTGGTAATATCCTACAAGTAAGCTTTTTGAGAAAATTTTGCTTACCAAAGAATTATTAATACTAAGTTTTAATAAACTTTATGTGACTTAACATAATAAAAGAAAATGTTTATTTTGTTAGTTAACTTCTTTAAAAAAATCATTTTCATTGTTATTTAAGAAAAGCCTTGGTGGGTTTGAAAAGAGATTGTAGAAATAAATTTTTCCTCGATAGGTGACAACAAAATCTTGATGTATATTGAGAGAGTTTGGTTTCATTTTTCCTTTGTTTCCTTGGTAAAATTATCCTTATTGACACTTAGGAAAACTTTGGGATAAGTTTGAGGAGAAGTTGTAAAAATTCGTTTCTAAGTTGTTGTTGACAAGTTTCTTTATTTAATGATAATCTTTATAACAAAAAAGAGTTTAGTTCCATGTTCCATTATTAGAGAAAATTCTACTTTAGATTTTGTTGAGATAATAACATTATGATGATGCACGTACATGAGTATGTAGTATGAAAATGATGAAAATATAAGAAAGATATAAGGAGCAAAATAATAATAATCAAGATAATAATATCAAGTATTGAGAACCTTAGCTTCATCAAGGTATCTCGGTCAAGTATTGAGAGCCTTAACTTCATCAAGATAACTCGGTCAAGTATTAGGAGTCTTAGCTTCATCAAGGCAACCGGGGACTAAGAATAGACTAGTCCCAAGAAGAAGAAGAAGAAGAAGAAGAAAAGGAAAGAGAAAGATAAAAGAAAAAGCAATAATAAGAGCATTAATAGTAAATGCAAGTTAGTAAGAGTTAGTGAGCATTAGGCTTTAAAAATATATACATATACTTAATAATATATATGTAGAGTTAGATTAGAGCATAAAAACAATAATAATATCATTAAAAATCAACATATATGAATTCATAATAACAACATAGTAAAATTGGAATTTCATGTACAAGAACAAAACATGAACATGTTGTTACTTTTACTACTCATATGAGTTTCAAAATAACACCGCGGTCATGCTAGTTACACGACATGAATATATGAATAGGAATAGAAGTTTTACCTGAAGTGTTTTTGGGGTAGGAAGAACGTACTGAATGCATGATTATGTAGTTAGTGGTTTGTGGTGGATAGTTTGTGTATAGAGGAGAATTTTTGTGAGTATTTAGTGAAAGAGAGCTTTGGTAAAGCATAATTTTGTGGAGAGAGTTGTTGAGTGATTTTGGGATAGTTTTGTTATATGAAATGAAGGTGTGAAAGCAGTGGAATGAAATGAGGTATTTATAGTTAAAGATGGAGGGAAATTATGTGAAATAAAATAAATTGAAAAAGAAAAATTGGGAGGAGAAGTACAAGTGAAGGGGGCGTCGGCCATAGGAAAAAAGGGGGAGAAAGAGATTAATTTTTGTAATTTTGTAAGAGAAATAATTAATATGTAAGGTATAATTTAATATAAGATGTATTGGAAAGGTAAAAAGTAAGAAAATAGGTATATAGATAGTAAAAGTAGGTTGTGAGAAAAGTAGAATTAGATTAATGGTAATGAATAGTAAGATAGGACAATGAATAATAGACTAGATAAATAAAATACCAGTAGCAATAAAAATACACGTAAACGGGTTATATGAGATATTTTTAGATACCCAAAAAATTATGAAACTGATTTTTTTTTATTTCTTATATTATTACGAGTCTAATGGTGTTAACAGAATGTTTTTACCGTCCGATGTATCAGGGCACGGTTTTCGAGAACTGATCCCGTTTGGATCCGAAAAACACTAGAAATTGGCGAATCTAATATTTTTAAACTTCCTTGTATTATTACGAACTATTATCAACAATTATTTCATAAGTATGACCAATATATAATAGTAAGCCATGTTTAAACGTGGCCCAATAAAGTCTACCGATGCCTAATTTATATATGATAACGTTTTAATTTTTAACATTGAATATTTAATCTGCGACAGACCTTTTGCAAAGTCTATAGGCCATGTATAAAAAAAATGGAAAAAAAATTTTTGATCATGTTTAATTGTGTAGCCACGTTTATTATACGTGGCTAAAGGCTCGTTTTGCTGTAGTAATATATGGCATTTAATAAACGTGACTAGGTTAGTGACATTTACAAAGTCTATAAACATTACTAATCATAAATATTTAACGAGTTATATATATAATGCCTATTACTAATTATTTTGGAAAGAATGACAGTCAAGCATTTTAAGGAATAGAGTTACTTGAGGAATAAGGATTTTCTCAATTAAGTGTAACCAAACATTTGAATAGTTATTGAGACTTTTATTCCACCATCACAATGTTTACAATTCTCTCAAAGATATGATTTTGGTGGACATTAATTTAATATATATGATTAAGATTCACTTTTGTCATGAGCAATACTGACTTATTTCGCACATTAATTTCATAAGTCTATATTTAAGGTTGAATCAAATATTAGTACACTTGACTATGAAGATTATAGTTTATCTCCATCCCTAAGAGTTTATTTAGTTAATTTTATGAATAATGATTTTAGGATTTTTATTTTTTATAAATTGCAAATACATAATATACCCTTTTGTTGCTTTTTATAGACTTAACCCCCTTATCTCAAAAATCATGCACTTAATTGTGTATATTTTGTAAAATTTGGGTATCCAACTGCATAATTTCAAAGGCAAGAGGGAAAAAAGCATATAAAGTAAACATAAGAGTAAAATGCACATAAAGCAAACATAAGGTTGTCTTCATAATTTATCAAAGAAAAACAATATTTTAAAACCACTTTCATTTTCTCTAAGTTTCTCCCTAAAATCATCTATCCTTTCCCCTTCCCCTTCCCACTGTCTCTCTCTCTTCCCCTCTCTCCCTCTCCAAACATCTATAATTGATACAAACTCATCCAATAAATTCAACAACACCTCTAATGATGGAGAAAACCCAACACATGTTTAAGGGCTCGATCTTTTCTCTTAGATCCAAACCCTAATTACTTTTTTTATTGGTTCTTTATGAAAAAAGAAAATAATTTGTGAAATATTTTTGTTAAAAAAAATGGGTTCAGTTTAATTCTGTTATTATCATAAATTTGGTTCAAACACGCGACGAAATCCATCTATAGCGGCACATTCTGGTTAATGATGGCGCTAGTCTGATATTATTACTTTGCACCACACAAAGTGATCAATGTTAGTTAATTAGAATAGGGAAAGCGATGTTTTTGAAGATGATATTACAATGGAAACACCTCAAAGTTTTTACAAGGGATTTTCATGTAAGGATGAGATTATTTCCACATATACATAGGCATTTGACGTAGTTTTTAATCTAATGTTGTTTTAATATATATATATATTATTTTTTTTTTTATTTATATATTTGTGTATATATTATTTGTTAAATTATTATGCTTGATATACACAATAATGCATTGAGTTTTCAGAACTTCCATGATCTTATTACGGGACTGTCTCACCATAATTCTATTATTAAATTATTGATTATAGAGAATCGATTCGGTTAGAAGAAGGCATGTGAACTCGTTATGTTATTATGGTTACAACAATTAGAGTGTAAGGCAAAAAGAACCCGGTAGATATTACCTAAGTAGACTACCTCTCTTTATATCTAGATTCTAATACTCTCAGCGAAACCCTTATAATTAATATGAAAGTCAAGACCAATGAAATGCTAACCACAAACGTAAACCTAACCTCATTTATATCCCTGCAAAAATATTTCACAAAATATTTATTCTAAACAAATAAAAAGGTAACTAGAGTATGGATTGAGGGAAAAAGATTTAACCTTTTATCAAGATAGACAAGTTTATCAATGATTAAGTCTCCTATGCGTTTGTGGGGGCTTCGGGTCGCAATTATTATAACCCATAATCACCTGAGTAGGAGATGGGGTGGGTTCAACCCGTCTCTTTTTAATAGTAATTAATTTTTAAATTGATTTTTAGTATTTCTAATGCGGGACCCTTAAGGACCTGTAGGTCCAGCTAATGGACCCGCCCTATGGGATCGGGTTCATCGGTAGACCCTATAGCCAGATGGGATTGAGTTTGGACCCGGCCCAAAAAGATGTCTAAGTTTAATCAACATGGTTTTGCTGCTTTGTAACCAAGAGCTTGACTTTTATTTTCTATCTTTTTTCCTTTAATTTTAGATTAAAATTTGTGGTCATTGTACTGTCAGTTTTTGCATGACTTTAAATTTTTGCAGTCTAATATAAAAGTTCTTCATTCATCTTAAGCTCATAGTTACACTTAAAATTTGTTGAAAACAACATTTTGTGTAAAATCCCTTTTTATGCCCTAAATGTATTAAACATCTGTAGATTCATTTAAGTTAATTGTAATATTACTCTAAGCCTGTTTGTATCAACTATATATATATTTTTTTTCTTGCATATGTTTCGCATCTAATTTATATCCACTTGAAATCGAGTATTTAGAAAATTTATCTTATCTATCTAATTCTATTTTATAATTATAATAAGCATTGTGATTGGGATTATGAGAATTGAAATATGAAAATAGGGCTGTGGAAATATACATACTTTTATATTTTATACATTATATAAATTATATGACTAGATATCATTAGGTTTTAGAAAGAGATTGTGTTGTCATTAATATAAGTTTAGGAGTTGAATGAGTGTTGCTTGCTTATGATTAGAGCAGTTACAGTGAGTCGGAGAAATAATTTTGTTTGCAGAGCAATCCCTATTGAGAGGGACTATTTTCTTTTTAGGAAAAAACCAGCAATATCAACTTCGAGATGTGGGATATTTAGGGGTGTTCATGGACCGGTTAACCGGTCCGTGACCTTATTTTTTGAACCTAACCGTAATTATCGGTTTTTAAATATCCCAAACCTTAACCGGTCCATTATAAACGGTTAACCGCCTTAACGGTTAACCGTTTTATTCGGTTAATTTATTCGGTTTTCGGTTTTTAACCATTTAACGTAATGGTTTCAACAAATCAAATTGATAATTTCAAAAAATCTTTTTTTTAGCCTTTATCATAAAGTTTTTCTTTAAATTATTATATATATTGCTAGAGCTAAAAAAAGAAAATGAAATTAAGGAAAAGGAGAAAAATGAACCTTTGAATGTATTATTATCAATAAAATCAAACTAAATCAATTATCATATTAACTCCATTAATCATAGGACAATAGTATTTTAATCGAAATTCAAGGAATATTAACATAGGTAAATTATATGTATATGAAAATCATATGTATATATATAAAAAAATAATTATATGTATATGTAAATTATATATATAATATATTTATAAATACTGAAAACGGTTAACCGTTAACCATCGGTTTTTTGTGGTTAGAAACCGAAACCGAAACCGAAAACCGAAAAAAATAAAAACCATAATCGTAAACCGAAACCAACGGACCAGTTAACCATATTTTTCGGATTGGTTTTACGGTTTCGGTTCGGTTTCTCGGTTTCATTGGTTTTTTTGCACACCCCTAGGGATATTGCTGATTGCAAGGTATATTTCCAGCTTTTCCTCTTTTTCCTTGCTCCAAAATCTAAAATCAAAACGTTGCCACATTTTCTACTTTTTCCATAATGTTTTCTCGTTATCTATCAATTAGATATTTAAAATTAGGTTAATTTCACTCACGATACTTGAATTTTTTTTTATTTTAATAAAATTATACCTAAATAAAATTTGTTATAAAAAAATATCTAAACTTTTTTAATCTTTTCACTCATGGTATCTCTTAACGGATTCCATCCATGTTTCCATCTAATTGCTGACGTAATAAGCGGATCCAAATAAAATATTATTTTCTCTACTATACATGCCTTTTCTATTATTTTTTTAATATATTTTTTAACTTTCCTCTCCTCTCTTCTCTCTCTCCACTCCTCCTCCTCCTCCTCCTCTCAAATAAATTCTTTATTTTTCTTCTTCAAATAAAAAAAAAAAAAAAATCATAGGTGTATGTATCGAAATAAAAAAAATTCCCACCCTATCCTTTCCGTGCTTGCTCTTATTCGAAATAAAACAAAATCAAACCAAATTAATCTCACTGCAATTGAAAAATCTAAACTCAAAGAATTACTACGAACGAAGATTAGATGGAGGACAACTTCAATTCCTCATTGCAATGAAATCCTCAAAAATTGATTGAAACTCAAAAAATTAATCGAATAAGAGGACGATTTGAAACTCAAGATTAGACAGAGTACGACCTCGACTACGAACAAGAACTAATTGAAACTCAAAAAATCGAAACTTAAAGCCATGAAATCCTCTTCGATCTCTCCTTCGTTAGTGGTAGCGAAAGCTTCACCATCTTCTTCGATTCCTCATTACAATTTTCCTCCATTTTTTATTCAGTTTCATTTCGCTTCACCCCGACAGTAGCAGGGGACGACTTCCCTATGTTTAAAGACGCAGCAAGGCCAAGGTCGTTCCAATTATTAGGTTTCTTTGGCACCAGCTTTTTCATACTCAGAGTCCACACTCTCAGTGCCAACTCTTTGGTTTTGACCACTGGGGAGGATCCATCCACTGGGGCTTGGATAACTTCAACTTGACCGTTGATCAACGGCAATTGATCATGTAGTTGATTACAATCGTCATCGACCTTTGTTTTGGATTTAGATTAGAGCAACATTTTAGATCTATTACTTGAGGCAATCGTTTTCTCAACCAAGTGAATGGAAGGAGGAGAACGAGAAGGAGAAGGAGAGAAAACTTTAAAAAATATTTAAAAATAAGAAAAAAATCATGTTGGATAGAGAAAATAATATTTTATTTAGGTTCACTTGTTATGTCAGTAATTAGACAAAAAAATTGGACGGTATCTATTCAAAGGTACTATGAGTGAAAGATTTAAAAAGTTTAGATATTTCCTTATAACTAAATTTTGCTTAGGTATAATTCAGTAAAGTCGAAAAATTTCAAGTACCGCAAGTGAATTTAACCAATTTAAAATATCAATTAAAGTAATGAAAGTATTTAAAAGATCTTTGCTCCTAGCATGTGGATAGTATATATTTATAAACTATATTGAATATAGGATAATTACTATTATTTAATTATTTATAATATATGAAAGTTTTGTTGAACGTTGATATTGTTTTCCATAAAAGGATCATTTATTAGATGAAATTATTTTTAAAATATAGGAATGAATCATCATGAATGCAAAGAATAGTATATATATATATATATATATATATATATTATATTATGCAAAGTTGCTTAGTCAATTGGTAATTTGACATCCGATCATGAACCAAAGTAACACGAAAATAGATATGATATGTCCTCCTGGACTAATTTATAAATATGTCCAAGTTACGGGTTTAGCATCTAAGTTTATATACAAACTCATTTTATAAATTGGTCTCATAAAACTAACTAGGTCAAACTGGAAAGCCTGTTTAGGATAAAGTTTCTAATAATTTTAATCTTTGCTCTCTTCTCATTATCTAACTATATCTATTTATTTCTCTACTTGGAATATCGGTATTGAGTTGTGAATTTAAAAGTCTATACTAAATTAATATGTTTAAAATTTTAGATATGGTTATCATAAACTAAACTAGCTTGAATAGGTGTAGGATGGTAAAAATGAAAAGAATTGGTAGAAATAGAAGAAAAGTTTATATTTGTAAATGATATTTTGAGTGAAGAGTGGAAATTGGTGGAAATATATCCACTTTGAAGTCCACTTTTTTTTTCTTGAAAATCAATTCAAAAAATTGGTTGAAATAAATGTAAATGAGACTAAAATTACAAATTACAATTATAAAATGATCATAAGATACCATCGTCAATCAATAATTTCGGTTTCCTATTTCCTTTTTGTGGAAATGAAGACATTTATTTTCAACTTCCTCAATTCATACATCACGATGGGTCGTGGAAACTGGCCTATTACTCGCTGATTCTGACAAGTCAAGTCGGTATCTATGATGAAATCGGTGGATCTAGCAAGTAATGAGCCCTTGATTCTAGAACCGATTAGATGAACCAGTTAAGCCAGTGGGTAGATCCAGTGAATCAGGTGGTGCACATAGGCTATAAATAAGTCAAGTTGATTGACAGTACCAAACTCGAACTCGTCAAACTCAGTCAAACTTGATTCTTAAGCTTAAACTTGACTTAATTTAATACTTAATAAGCTCGAACTCAACTGGATTAAGCTTAATTATTCTTTTAAATATTGATTTAACTATAAAAAGTATTTAATACTTGATAAACTCAAACTCGACTCACCTCGTTTAATACTCATTTAAGGTTAATCGATTTGGCGAGTTCACCAAGTTGAGTATTTTAAAGCTCGAACTCGAACTTAAGCTCAGTAACTACTCAAATAGCTTGAACTCGAGCTCGACTCAATTATAAACAATCGAACTCGAGTAATTCGCAAGTTGTCTGACTCTCTTACAAACCTAGTCACTCGCCATCAAATCAAAAAGAAAAAAAAGAGAAGGAATGGATTAGAATCTACCTAACATCGAAAAATATTCAATAAAATTGTACATACCATATTTATGTATACATGTAAATATGTAGTAATAATTAACAATTATATCTTAATAGTGGTAGTTTCTAAAATAACTACTACTCATATGATTACATGTTGAAAAATCATAAATAGTTATCCATTACATGTATATTACTTGTTACGTGTAATATGCGTTCAAATCTTTCTCAACTTACATTGGTTTTTAATTAGAAAAACAGTAAGCTTGCATACAAGCAATGGAGTAAATTTCATTGTTCATGTCTGTTCTCCATGGTAGATTTCATTACATATAAATGGCATAAGGGAATAACGGCATAATGGATCACATGGGAATCCTTGCCACGTCACCCAATACCCATGTGCTATTACAACAGAAAAACATAATCTAAATGGAAATAACATAAACTGGAAATTAAAATAACTAAATAGAATTATGGGTTTCCTCATTCATTTTATCTTCAAACCCTTACGGCCCAAACCACAGTACGGTCCACATTACTCCCATGGTCCGAATCATAACACAGCACTTCCTAGGACCAACACACCACAGACACAGCACACTTCCACTTAGTTCAAACTCCACACATACACTCTTCTCGAATTCGTTTCTCAAACCCTACATCTCCATTCCACCCACATCAGATTACATGTTGGAAAATCATTAATAGTTATTCATTACATGTATATTACTTGTTGCGTGTAATATGCGTTCAAATCTTTCTCAACTTACATAGGTTTTTAATTAAAAAAACAGTAAAATAAAAATAATAGCAGGGGTGTGTTAGTTGGATTCGTTTGTTTATAGGCTTGAACTGCTACATAGTTATAGTTTATATGAGCTTCTTAAAGTTTATTGGCTGGGTATTCTGCACCTGAGTGAGGGTTCTCAATTCCTTAATATAACCTTTTCTTTTCTTTTCTTTTTTTTTACATGAGCTTAATATAACTTTTTTAAATTAGAAAACTTGATCTCATTAACCGATGAAAAAACAAGTTATCACAAAAGTTGATCACATGATTTACGAAAACCTAAGTGTATAAATATGTATAAGCTTTCCTTATTTAGTTTATTAAAAGGTAAAGTAAGAAGATTTATTTATATTTTCTTGTAAAAGTAATTAGGAATTTTATCCCATCTTTTTAATAATTATTGACATCCTGTCTTTTGATTTTGCGAATCTTTACATTTTGGATTCTAAACGAAATTGGATTTTTCAAGGAAAAAAAAAAAGAAGGAAAAGGAAAAGAACACAGAAAGTTTATCGGTTCTAGGGAAGAGGTAATTCAACATTGTTTCTCCATTCAATATTCTAGAAATGAAATACCTAATATAAATAAATCAACATATGAATGTAAATCCTAATCAAATCAAAGCAAATATGTAAGTCATATTGGACAACCAAGAATCTCTTCTTTTTTGGGCATTCAGTTTCATTCATGGTTTAGTTTGGGATTTTATGTTTTGGTTTATATGAGCTAACCAACTTAAATACCTCTTGCAACCTAGTTTGATTAATAATGAATCGAATTAAATTGAAATTTTGTCCTAAAAGTAGACAAAAACCGATAGTCATGAACAAACATAAATCAGACCAAAAATGTTTCTCCATCTTTCAGCATCAGGTTTTGTTTATGGATATAGATAGACATCTCTCCAAATCTGTTCAGGTCTGTGATGATCTCTAAATCAGAACTACTGAGCCTTACAATTTATAAACCTATATCGTATCCTCTACTCGGTTAAATAGGCAAGCATACCTATCATTTTCTAATACGGGTAAGTATAGGGTCGCTCCACTGGAAATAGATTCAAACACTAGCACTAATTACTCTTCCTATTAACTAGCGGACAAATGATTTAGATAAACGAATTAAACCTACAATTGACAACTAGATTATAATAATTACAGAATTACACCAAGATGACAACCAAAAAAATTACATCACAAACAATATCACATTATATAACAGGTTTTACTCAAGCATATTAACATAATTCAATAGTAATTCATCCTATTAATTACTCATCTGCTGGGATTCTCAATTCATGTTATTCTTCTCAGAATAATCCAATTCTAAGCCTGGTTGCATCCACTAGAATCTCTCCTAAGCGAATGGACAAAACAGAATTGTCTTAAAATTCTTTTGTTATCCTTGAATTCATTAAAATATGCAGCAAACTTCCTAATAATATCTCTATTAATAGGAGTAGTTTGTCCTAGTGACTTAAATCTATTCCATGAAATTGTTTCTCAACATGTTCCATCGAGATCTGGCGTAAGATCATGTTGTGCACTGCATTCTCCTAAATTTTATGAAGTTCTATCACTAGGAGTTTGTAATTAGCACGAATACTAACAAATATGCACACTTCATGTTAATATGACTTCGTAAAACCCTAATCACTACTCATTCATGAAGCAAATTAAACAACAATTAGTAACAACTACAGAAATAGAATAATAATATACATAAGAATAGGGAAAGAAGGAAACTCCTTTATAATTACAACGTCACGATGATTTTACAAGCACCAACAATGGATTCTGGATGTCTTTCTCAAGTTCTTCCCAAAGATTCCCCAGTTACAACATATGAAGAACACATACAATTTAGCTTTCGCAAACACAAACTGTCGATTACTAACTTGAAAAGGCACGATTCTAGGAAGAAGAGAAAATTATTCGATTTCTCTCTGCAATAGGTGTGGTTCGTTTTATATCTAATACACTTTTTTTTCCAGTTGTCTATAAAGATGTGCAACTATTGATATAAATTATAAAACAATTACATTATTTAGGAAAAGCTTAGAAGCATGCATCGACTGCCCCACTAAGAATCACAGCCGTAGAGATGACCTTGGTAGCTGCTGACTTTGACTTCCCCAGAAGTCACAGCCATAAGCCTATGCTTAATAGCTTCTAGAATCCAGCTTTCTTCAATGCCACGACCGTGAGGATGAACTTGGTAGCTTCTGGAATCAAGTTTTCTTCAACTTACTAAGAACCACTGTCATGAGGATGTCCTTAGCAACTACTGATCTTAAATTCTCCAGAAGTCACGGTCGTGATAACATCCTTAGAGACCTCTGAAGTACGCCCATGATTGATCTCCATGCTAGTCTATCTTCACTCCATTTGATAAGTCTTCTTGAAATTCTCCCAAAATCCTTTTAAGTGTTTCAAATATGTTGCAATTTTACCTGAAATGAATATTTATCCCAATTAAGTACCAATTCTAAACTAAATCATGTTAATAAAATAGAAATTGGACTCAATTGTTTGTCAAAATGAAGACAAATCAAGCCTATTAGTTTGACCGTAGACCTCATCCACCTAGTTTGGTCCGAATTTTGAAGATCCGTTACCACCCTAGGTAGGAGATGGGGTGTATCCAACCCATAAATCCACTAGGTCCCAAAGCTAATTAAGATAGATCCAACTTGTCATTTTTAATATGTATGTTAATTTTTTATTATTTTTTATTTTTAATTAGGAATCCAATCGGACCCGCTAGGTCCATGAGTCTAGCCAGTGGACCCGCAGACCATGGCAAGTCCACTTGATAGGTTAGACTCTCCCTTTCAAAGTGGGTTCATGACTAGACTCTTCATTATTAGGCTAGATTCTATTAATATTTCTTTAACAAAGTCTTAATTTTTAAACATACCCGAGATATATTCGATTTTGTTTTTATTTTCTGCATATGTAATGTACGATGGCAGAACCAAGAATTAACATAACGTGAAAAGGATTTACCAGTAAAAAATTTAAAATAAAAAAGAAAAGAAAAGGAAGAGGGAGGTTTAACTAGCGTTAGACGGAGAGGGAAAAGCAGTATTATACAATCAGTCCAAGTGAAGGTACACAGGTCGTCCATGCAAGCAGCAAGCTATACAAGTACATAAGTTAAAATAAAGACAGCCCGGGCATGAACACGCTCAACGAGGAGAATGCCACACATTGTAACGTGGGACGGTAATGGTGTTATCCGTATACACCACTGCATGCAGTTTCATGTTCTTGTATGACACACTTTAATGAATAGTATAAAAAATACATTTGTATAAGAAAAAAATTATTAGTATTAATATATTACATATAGATGAATAGTGAATATGTATTACTAATATCTACGACCCATTTCAATTTGTTGTATGAAATAAGGTAATTCAATAAATATTTGTTGAAGTAAAATTAAAAATCTATAATAAGCTTCATTATATAGATGATATTTTCAAGATAAGAGAATTTATGAAAAAAATTAAACATTGAATCAATTCATTATAAATCGAATTGTGATTCCACTTAACTAAATATTGTAATAGCAGTTTTAACGTTGTGAATGAGTCAAGTCGAGAAGATACAGTGCTAGGCTTTAACTTGACCTAAATGTAAAACTCGAAACTCGACACTCGGCTCAAACACAATAGAGCTTTGATTTTTAAGCTCGAACTCAATCAAACTCGATTATTCTTGTAAAAATCAATTAGATTAAAAAATAAAGTAGGATTTGGGAATATAATTGAGTTTTTAGTTTATTTTGTCTTAAATATAATAAATGTAAACCATTGAATATGAAAGAAAAAAAAAAGGTACAAAAATAAGCTTTAAAAGTAGAAAAAAATTATAATTTTTTATAAAAATAATTATGAAAAGGTCCATAAGACTCATGAGTTACTCGAATCGAGTATTTTAAAACTCAAATTTGAGCTCGATAGCTACTCGAATAGCTTAAAATCGAGCTTGAATAGATCGTAGTCAAATTAAATTCAAGTTATCATTGAGTCGAATTCAAATAGCTGATGGTGGTCTTGACTCATTTATAGCCTTAAGAAGTTTTATATAAAATTAAAAAAAAAAAAGAATGAATAGTTATTTTCCTACAAATTATAAGTGGTGCAATTACTTATGGTATTGGTGGTCTACCCATCACAAGATTTATTAAAATAAAAAATAATTAAAAAAACTCATTTATAATTTTTTGTTTAATTATAGTGATTGGCAAGTCATCAATTCTTTGTCATAAATAGGACCACTCCTGGAGCTTGGATGCATGGATTGTTTGTTTGTTTAATTCCCTTCCATTTTTCTATATATGTATATATATATATATATATTTATATTTGTTATTTATACTATTTTATTTAATAGGTATTTAATTATATATTTAAATTAATTATTTTGATGAATCAAGTAGTATTAACTATTAAGTGTTAAATGAACATAAAATCTAATTAAAAATGTTTTTAAAAAATTCCTAGAATCAATTATTAATGTAACATTTGGAATGAAATCGCACTTTGAACTTCCATTCTCATTCCTATGTTTGGATCCCTAAATGAGATTGGGCTTTCAAGTTCCATTCTCATTCTTATGTCTGGATTCTGATAAGAAACTAGGATTGATAGAAATCAACATTCCAACTCTAGAGATTAAATTCAATTCTGCATTCTCAAAAATAAAATCACATTAAATTATCCTTTCATTAATGATTATTACTATCATAAGCTTTTTATCTTCTAACATATTTATTTTCACATTTATAGTGAGAGTATTACTATTAAATAGCATGTAATTTTATACATATATTCAAATAAAGGAATGGATTTACAATTCTGTCACTCATTCCATTTTATTCTATTTCGAATGATTCATGCATTTCAAACATAACACAAGATTTATTCACAAAAACAAATCTAGATAAAGAATAATATAAAATTAAATTGTCACTGTGAACCGGACTTACATTAATAGGATTAATAAGAAATTGAAATCATGATTAGATGATGAGATTAATAAAATCTAATTTGGAGTTTTTAGAATTGAAGAACAAAGGTAATTCAATACATACCATCCTTTCACTTGTCCTTTTCATTTTTCTCATACCACTAGACCACATCAGTCAATTACACCACTTATGGGATCATGGATGAAAACTTAAAATCTAATTAAGAGATTTTAGAATTAAACAACAAAGGTAATTCAAAACAAATTAGTCAAAAAATATAAATAAAAAACAGTGTTTTCAGCTTTGTCTTGGGTCACTGCTTCCATCTTTTTCCTTCCTCCCTGAAAATGGATATCAAACTAGATTTGATGATGGGATCGAATATATTTGATTCATTCCGCATCAATGGATAAATATGGTAAAGATTAAAATTATTCGAAGTACTGCATGTATTCGGTAAGAAATTCAAATTTTATTTGTCAAGTATTGTCTTATTTATTTTATAAAAATTAATCTGATTTTTATCCACAGTTTAAATTTTAAAGGATATTATTTTATATTTTAAGCAATTCTTATCTACGGTATGGATGCAGGATAAAGGAAGTCTTCCTCACTTTTCGTGGGATATAATATATTTTTAAGGCTTTTGGGTGATTTTGGTATGGATTTTAAAAAAAAATCTGTAAATAAGTCAATGCCAAAACATATTATGAAAATAGGCTATCAAATAAGCTATTTGTAACAATGCCTTGGAATTTGTACTGAAGGTGCTTTTACTTCAGTAAAAAAAAATTATTTTTTAAAAATTTATACTGAATGTGCTATTATCATTTTTTTTTTCTTTCTAACATGTTCTTTATCTTCCATTTGCCTATTATATCTATAATTTAACTCATCAATACATATCATTTTCATTTGCTTCCTCATATTTAGGCTTTATTTTTTAAAATCTAGCATTTATATTTGCAAATCTAATGAAAGAATTCTTTTAGATTCCTACAAAAACTTTAGACTTTTATAAAATAACAAGAAATAAAATTATATTATATATTATTAAAAAATTACATTAATTATTATAAAGTACTCAAAAATTAATATAATAGAAAACGTGAATCCTTACTTATTCGTTATATATATTCTTCAATTCTAGTTTTTATTTTTAATTTTCTCATCATTAATAAAATTGTTACATGAATGCATGAAGATATCTTATTATTGACTCAATAATCCAATGTTGGATCTTGAAAAAATAGAGAATACGTACACAAAAGTAACAAAATCAAATATGTGTTCGAAGAGGAAAAAAATAAATCCTAGTACTAATTATAATTATATTCGAAATAATCCAAAATTTATCGAGTGATCCTCTTCCAACTAGACGCGGGACATGGCTAATACCCACTTTTGTATCTTTATCTATATGCTTTTCATATGTATCTTTATCTATATCGAAACGATATGTATAAATATATTCGATTTACATTTATATTTTATCTACATTTGATATATTTGATTTTTTCATGAGAATTGACAACTTTTTTTATCTGTTTATATTTCTTGATAATCAATTTGTTGGAAAAAAAGTTTTAAAAAAATTGTCTATATCTGCTAGAAAAAGCTATCCAAATAGATCCACTTATTTGCAACAACGAATAAGACTTTTTTGCCTGAGTCATAAGTTACTATTGAAGTAAAAAGACATATTTTGATGTCTTTAGAGTTTTATTGTAGATATAATAGGCAGATGAAAGATAAAGAACAGGTTAAAATGAAAAAAAAAGATTTAAATATTTGTACTAAAGGCGTTGTTACTAACAACGCCTTAATATAAATTCAAAGGCACTATTACAAATAGTACCTTTGATAGCCTATTTTCATAATATGTTTTGGCATTGACTTATTTGCGGATTTTTTTATCAAAATCCATACCAAAATTACCCAAAAGCCATGTTTTTAAATTCAATTTGATTTTAATCCGTTACATGTAGCAATTACCAACTAAAAAATCTCATAATATTAGCTCCACAATTATAGAAATATAATATTATACAGAATGAAGTGCCAATTTAATCTTCTTTTTTAAATAAAATTATCAAAATAAAAAAATTAATTACCAAAATAAATCATCAAAATTGCATCTTGTATATACAATGGTCTCAAAATATTTAAGGTATATCAAATGTAAAGGATGTGATTCGTAAATGGCTTACTTAATATGTGAGGTACTTAAATATATTTCTCACTTTTAGAAGTACATGTTGGCTTCACATATATCGCACAAAGAATTTGTGATTCTTTCAAAAAAAAAATTAAGACACATCTAAAACATGTAAGTTAGGTTGATCATTTCATTAATTGGTTTATTGCATATTTTGGTAAATAATTTAAAAATGAATTCTAAGTTAGCAAAAAAACTCATATTATACAATCATTCAAATCTAGCAACAATATCAAAAAGTTTCAATGGAAAATTCAACAAGATACTCTCAGTGTAGTGGCCACAATCGAAGACATTCGAGATTTAAGCTAACAATCAATATACAAAGCATACCTTCTGAGCTATATACTTTTTTATTATTCAATTGTTTAGAGTTTTGAGTTTATAATTTTGAGGAACTGGTATTTCTCCTCAAATTGATTTGTTATATATCAATTGAGAGAGTGTGTTTGAGAGTTTCAAGATCATTGTAGCTGTGTACTTAGCTTATTGATAGCTAGTGGGACATAATAGTGCATAGGGGTGTAAATAAATTAAGTCAATTCATAGACTACTGGAGATTTTTACTTAAATTTGATTTGAAAATAGTCAAGTTGAGTTTGAATTCGAGCTACTAAATTAGTTCATCGAATCAAACCCGAGTTTCATAATATTTAGCTCAATAAGTTTGCAAACTTAATCAAGCTATCAAGTTTGAATGTTAATCAAGTTCAAGTCACGTTTGATATTAATGTTATTTTGATTGAAAATATAAATACTTTAGTGAATTCAAGCTTAAACGAGTTTAATCCAATCAAGTTCAAATTTCAGTAATGCCCTTCTAAGTCGAGACCAGAGTCAAAATTTTAATCTCAATAAAGCTCAAATTTTAAATTTCCAAATTGAGTTTGAAACTCAAAATAGAGCTACAACATCTTTTATTGATGAAGGAATTAGCCAAGGTTTAGCTTATTTTGTAACGATACCAATAGAGTTGGGCATAAGGACCATAGCCCACAGGCCAGCCCATTTATCGGCTCAAAAAAGAGGGCCACGGCAATTTTTTTTGTCCTATTTAAATGCGAGCCAAATTAGTCCAGCCCGTTTAGCCCACGGGGAAGGAGTGTAAAAAAATAATAAAATAAAAAAAGAGTGGAAAATATAAGAAAAAAATAATACAATAACATATTTGTGATTATTTAGGATATATTATGGAAGAAAATAGATTAATACATGAATCATAAGCATTATAACATTTTTTTAAGTATATATTTATTGATTTAAACGTAATATGATATCTAATAAATTATTTGAAAAACTTATTTTCATTTATAAATAATCAAAATGGTAACAAAAATTAATTTTTAATATATATAAAACCTTAAAATATTTAAATACTCTAATTTTTACATAAACTAACATAAAAAAATTTAAAAAATTTAAAAAAATCCTTTTGGCCCCCGAGCCAGCTCGTTTAGCCTATAGGACAAAGCGGGCCGGGCTCGGACTGAGAAATTTTGACCCGTTTAAAAGCGAGCTAAAATAATCCAGTCCATTTAACCCGTGGGCCGGCCTATCATGCTCGTTTGTCCACCTCTAGATACCAGTGTGAACATCAATTTCTACTAGTGGAGTTGAAAAAATAAACTGATACACAAGATAAAACCACGATACATCTTAGCATGAAATTTTACGTACTCTCTTTTTATTTTTGCATTTAATTATGTTGTTTTTTTTTTTTTTGGCCATATTTAATTATGTTGTTTATAATGTTAATTGTTCATCGTAATTTAATTATTATAATACAAAATCATAAAAATTTTAAAAATTTAATATCATAATTAATTTAACCAAAAACCTTAGACATTACAGACAACATTCTCAATACCAAGATTGAAAAAAAACAAACGATTCAAACTCGACGACTTTTACTTAAATTTGATTTAAGTATAGTCCGAGTGAATTCCTGCTCAAATATAGTTAACCAAATATAGCTCAACTTCAAATTTTAACATTATTTTAGATAAAATTATACATATATTTTAATAAAACAAGTCTAAACAACTTAATCAAGTAGATGCATAGATGTTAAGGCTGTGATGCCCCACGGAATCAAACACGCAAACCTAAAATTTTCAATCAAGCTCACACTTTAAAATTGAGTTAAAACTCACATTTATATTCAATATTATACCATCTGGACTTAATTGCAACCCAACTACCTATCTTAACTCATTTACAACCCCATATCAGATATCAGTGGATAGGGAGGGGGATGGGGTCTTCCTAAATGCTGGAAAGTTTCCAGCATTCTTGTGGAGAAACCGAAGATCAAAGTCTGTAATGTGCTGCAAGTCCAAAGCTTGTCAGCAAGCAATCGACCAACTGCTCCTTTGCAACCAGAGAATTGAAAACAAAACACTAGATTCTAAGCATAAGATACTTCAATGAAAAGGACAGTGCTATTGCATTATACCAAAATTAAAAATCATCGGACAAAACTAGAAGCCAGGACGATTAATACTTCAAACTAGTTACCAAAATAACTACTAAACAAAAACATCAGTTACAGGATGACTCAGTCAAGATGCATTAGTTTCCACAAACATTTTCAGTTTCCTCTGATCTAACAAACTAGTGAGACTGCTGAAGAGAACATCATTTTACAGGATACCGAGTCAAGATGCATCCGTTCCTACATATATTAGCAGTTTCGCCGATACAAATAAAGCAGCCTCAGCAAGCTCCTCAGAGAGTTTCAATTGCAGGACAGCTAGTGTGTCCATTTCCTGTTTTGAGCACCTCCCTAAAATTTGATCTTACACGGAAGAAGATATCTCTGGTCAGGAGATCTTTCCAGCCTAAAGTGAAAAACCATTTGACCAGTCTCAGCACGCACCCGTTCGTAACCCTTGACCTTATACAAGCCATCATACACATAGTTATAAATTTTGCTCTTGAATTCCCCCACCCTAAGAATCACCCTTACAGGAGTCCCCATGCGCCAGTTATTCGCCAAAGCAAGGTTTCCACGGACAAGCTTTTGGTCTTCTGGCTGCTTCTTGCTGCTGGCCATTCCACCTTCACCAACATAAACCAATTCATCTGGGCTCTTAAGCTCATCAGTATATTGTTTTGAAGCAACAACACTCATAGCTAAAGGGCTTCCAGTTTCACAAGTGTAATCTATACCAGCCTGTAGAGGGCAATGGACACCTACAATTGCAAGCTCTATCCTGTAAATAAATGTGTCTCCAATTTCCACTCCTGGAACGCGTCCAATAAATTTTACTCCAGCATGTACATACATATTCTTCTCCTTAAGAAGCATAGCCGCAGCATGGTCTATCCTCCCAACCTTGATTTCTCCGTCATGTTTTTGTTTATCCTTAGAGAGCTGTTCACAAAATTTCCAAAACATAGAGACAGCCTTCTTCACTTCCTTTCGGTAAAACTCATCATCAAAACCATAGTCAACCAATCTATGATTGTGACCTGAATTAAAGAGGCTGCTGTTGATCTTATTTAAACCCAAAGAAAATTGATTCTCCTTCCTTTCTGTCAAGCCAGGGCGCTTTCTTTTAAAATCATTTACCTTTGTAGCAAATGCCCCCTTCTTAAAGCAACCAATGGTGACTTTTCTATTGATCTTGAAACAGCATTTTTGTCTCAAACTCAGCTTTTCATTCTCTAGACTCTTTCTCCTAGAACCATGCAATCGCCTGCATTCTTTTTCACTGAGATGGGGAGCATTTCTTCCATAATAGAGAGCAAAATCCCTGATCCCCAACTTGGATTTATGACGAATAAGACAGCTAGAACCACTCCTGGAGTAATTATATGACATGATATCTTGCTGACAGAAAAATCTACATGGATGTAGACAACCAGCAACGTCCAAAATCCCCTTGAATGAATTCTGGTGGCAAAAGAGAAGGAAAATCAAGAATCAAAATTGAATGTCCAGTGTCCAGATTTCATCAACATACTATGTATCAAATTGAAACCTCAGGGAAAAATGATGAATTGTGTCCAGTGTCCACATTTCATCAACATGGCAAAATGATCCATTTAACCAATAACAAAATGAAACGGTGGAAAGAATTGTCAACTTCAGTAACAGTGAACGTATAAAAAGTACTAAAATCACTGCATTTCGACAACAGGATCCTTTCTGTCTAGTGGGATAAAAACCAGTCTATCAACAGAAGGGATCAGGTTCGATTCTCATTCAAGCCTAAAATTAAGCCAGCGAAATAACATGCAGTTTTGGCAAAAGAATATGTGTGTGTTCACTTTGCTGTACTAGTAGGTCTATAACCTTTTTATTCCTCATCAAAAGCTACTACAATTTTTAGGTAACCCTAATGACGATTTCATAAGGAATGTAAAATAAAGAACACTGAATAGACATTCATACTCAATCCTATAAATAGTAATTCCACAATAAAATTAACAAATAAAAATACTATTATAAATTGATTTCATTCTTTAGCCTTATTCATTCAATGAAGTAAACAAGCTATAATTTATAGGATCTTATCATTGCACACAAAAATTATATAAAATTGGTACAGATAAAAGGATCAAACGAACCCAACAAGGGTGCGTTTAATTCCCAAAAAATGTTATTTTTCATGGTGTAGAAGTGCTTTAGATCAGAAAACAGCCATTACAAATCATATGTAATGCAAAAATACAGGTCATATCTCCATCAAAATTACTCCTTACCATATATATTGTAATTCCATGAATACATTTACTATAGGTGCTTTTACAGTATTAAAAAATTAATATCTAAGCTTTTCATTTCCCCTTGGCAATTTGGGTTTATACTTTTAAAAGACACTAAAACACCAAAAAATAAAAATAAGTTTGGACATTAAATTATCAAAATTAGGGCATTAAACTGTATAAAATCCAGCAACATTTCAATCCTTTCTAATGCATTTCAATTCATGGCTTACATTAAACCTATTCTGTAAGATATCAGCAACTATACTTGAAAATATGGTAGAACAAAGACATAAATACAGAAAATTTATTCAAAAATTTTATGATATAGAACCCATATTATCTTAAGTTTCAAACCAAAGGAACTTCAAAAAAAAAAAAAAAACAGAGAGACCAAAGATAACACTTGAAACAAAAGATTTATAACCTTAAATGAGATTGTTATGGCATCATTTATCACCTTAATCTAACCCTGTGATATATATTAAAAATAAAATCTTTCAACAAGTTTCACTGCTTACTATAAGGCTAAAAGAACAAACTTTTTACACTTAAAAAAAAAAAAAAAAAAAAAAATTTAAGCTTATTATTTTTCAAGTTCATTATATATTTTAAAAGAAGATAGTACACTATTTATTAAGAAAAAATAAATAAAATAAAATAAAATGGTAAACAAAAGCACAACATAGTACCCACACTAAAAAGAAATATGAATTTTGTCCAGTATTTCTCTGAGATTATGAATACTAATCTCTCCAGCTTCACGATAAAAATTTTTGTCACCTGCCAAACGGAGAAAATAGAGAACTTGTACTCTTTTTCATAACCAAATCTCCACACCGACATGCAATGCATCCTACGTACTACGGACGGGACGGTCACAGTGGAAACACGAGAAAATGCGGCTAACAGACTCACGGTAAAAAAATTAAAAAAAAAAAGCAGCAAAAAAGAAGTGAAAAATGTACCAAGAAAGCTAAGCCGTCGTAGTACCTGAAGTACCGAGGTGTAAAAAATGGAAAAGGTGGAGGAAGAAGACGACGACGATGTAAAAATAGTGGGGCTTTTCTAGTCACAATCTTGGGAAGGAAGACAGGCGTCGGAAGCGAATACTAATGGACTTTAAACGGTGAAAACGATATAAAATTTTATATATATAAATTATGCCGACATTTACACAGCCCTAACCGAAAAAATATTGGGTGAGTATTAATATCTTATGAATATACATATAGTGTGTAACTTTCAATTAACTACACTCGATGATTTAGTGTTGAGAAACAGGAGAGCTAAAGTTGGGCATAAGGACCGTAGCTTACAAGTCAGCCCGTTTATCCGCTCATAAAAGCTAGTCACGGTTAATTTTTTCTTTTGCCAAGCTCGTTTAGCTCGCGGGCCAAAGCAGGCTGGCCTATGACCGATAGGGTCGGCCTGCGATCCTAGAGTTAAAAAAAAAAAAGAAGAAGAAAAAGAAAAAGTGTAAGAAAAAGCATAATACAATAACATATTTATGATTATTTAAAAATATATTATAGAAGAAAATAGATTAATACATGAATCATATGCATTATAATATTTTTTAAGTATATATTTATTGATTTAAACATAATATGATATCTAATAAATTATTTTAAAAACTTGTTTTCATTTATAAGTAATTAAAATGGTAACAAAATTAATTTTTTAATATACATAAAATCTTAAAATATTTAAATACTCTAATTTTTACATAAAAAATTAAAAATATAATAATTTTTATTTGGCCTGCGGGCTGAGCCGTTAGCCCGAGGCCAAAATCGGGTGAGCTCAAACCAAAAATTTTAACCCATTTAAAACGGACCAAAATAACTAAGCTTGTTTAACCGGCCCGCCAAACCCGTTTGCCCACCTCTATGGATAGCATTTGATGAGAGTGTTTAAGGATTTTCATCTTCCTCGTCGTGGATTTGGATTTTGAAAATCCGAATTAATATCTGGTAGTCAGGCAGCGTGATAATTTCATTGGAATCTGAATTTTTTTCCTTTTGCTTTTTTTTTTTTTTTTTTGGGCGACTTGGAATTTGAATTTCAGGATGACGAATTTTATATTTTTTTCGTAGATATAATTTAAAAATTTTTATTGAAAAAAATATACAAATGAAATTTTAACTGGATGTCCTCGTGATGTAATTTAAAAAAAAAAAAAAAAAAAACACAAACAGACACACACTATTGGCGCTGTTGCTCCCCATTTTAACCTCATCGGTTTAGTCTATTAATTTAAAGTCGTTTTAATATCTTTTATCATTTCAAATAAGTTATTTATAGATAAAAAATAAATAATTTTATTTATAAACAGATCAAACAAATGATATAAATAAGATACAAATGAATAATAGATGCAATTACAAATAAATATATGAATAAAACTTTTATTGGATCCTTATATGTAATTAATAAAAAACACTGTTATTTGGAATGTTGCCCTCCATTTTGACCTCACTAGCTTAGTCTAGTTATATCCAATTTATTTTTCTTCGTCCTACTTTTTTCATCCTTTCCAAAATAAAGCAAATTAGGAGGAAAAGGGCATTTTTTTAAATTATTCTTATATTCTTCTTTTTTAATTTACTTATTTATGTATGGGTATATAAGTAAATTTAATCAATATATCTTTTTTCGTTTTATATAATCATGAAGATTCATTCCATTTCCCTCTCTTTTGATACCCAAACACATAAAAATGTAATAACTCATTTTCACAACTTCTTTTTTTTTTCCGACAATCTTTCTTTTTTAATTCATTGCATCCTGGCAAACAAAACCTCAATAGTAGATGTAGCACCAGCTGCCTAAACTTTGATTTAGGAGTAAACTATAAAAATCAAACTCATTTATATTTCCAACTTATTAAATTTTAACAAGTTTATATTTAAAAATTTAAAGTTTAGATATATGTCTACGTATAAATCAAAGTTTAAAAATAAAATGTTTACAATATTTCTATTTCGTTAAAGTGAAAGTAAACGTATAGGTTTTAATTATAAAATTATTTGAGATATTTTAGAATCGAGTCGGAAGTATAACTAGATATCTCCACTGCCAAAACCGGTAGTTTCTGATTCAAAATTTCAAGAATCAGACCCGCTCCATTTAGGCCAAGTGGGTTAGATTGTTAACTTGTCGACTCTAGTCCCAAAGTGGTCCTTCAAGAAATTTTTTTTTTTTTTTTTTTTGTTTCATAAGTAAATTTTAAACTACAAAATATTAATTTTAAATAAAATTACAAATTTAAAATGAAAATTGGATAGAGCAAATCACATTGAAAGATCGTAATATTTAGGAAAATAAGTCAATTGAGATCACAATATTTAAGACAATAAGCCAATTAAGATCACCAATATATGTTATAATGTAGTGAATCTTCTAACTTTTAATTAAATATTTTTTTCCAAATTATCTTAATTAACTTATTTCTCCAAGCATTTGTTACCTCAAATTGATCGCTTGAAACATTATAACCTTAAACAAATTTACCTTAAAATGTTGTAACCTTCTTTCTTAATTTATCCAAATTGAATATAAGAGTATTATAGTTTCCAACCCGTTTTGATAAGTAGATAGAAGCAAAGCCCAACGTTGTAGTTCCTTAAATAGAGAGCAGAACCAATGGACATCACAATGATAACAACCCACTCAGTCCCCCTCGTACTATGCATGACCATTTATTCACATGAGGCCAAATAATTTAATATTCAATTTTTAGGAGACTAAAGAATTTCACAGAAAACCATAACATATCATAATTTCTATTATACAAAAACAAGCACTATTATCACTATTCATCAAGTATCTTATCACGCAACCAGGGAATCACAATGGCAAGCAAATATTCCCCATTCCCAACACATTAAACTATAAGTACAAGCTCAACTATGAGAGTAATTTTCAGATATCTAATCTTTGAGTCTAAGTCACCTAAACAAGATAATAATAACAGTAATAAGTGCTTAACTAAATCTATTTTAAAAACTAACCTAAAATCTATCCTTTCACACTATAACTTTCTGATTTGACAATATTTTATAATTTTTTAATATATTGGTCATTTTAAACTTTTTTTTTAATAAATTAGTAGTCAACTCCTTATGTTTTCAAACGTTCTTTCAATTAGTGATGTTAATTTTATCACTTAAGATGTGTAGGAGGTTTGATTCAATTTATACATGATTTATGGTGTCTTCGAGTCCCCTTGACTTAGATCACATGGAAATATTTCTACCAAACACATGTATCAATTTAGACATGAGTTTTTATACTTCTAATCATGAAATTCCATAGAAATTTGATTTCTTCAACTACTTGTAAAATTACTGCAATATGCTAAATAACTCTCCATTTCACATTATATCTCCACGAGTAATAATACTGTCACCTCCAAAATCACATGATAAATCAATTCTTTAGCCTACTCCATTTGTAGAATCTAAACCTAGCATACATACAAGGGTATTCTCGTGATCTTTTTCATAGTCCAATATATAATAAAATTACTTGAATAATCAAATAACACCTTATACCTCAATAAACTACAAAAAGTAAGGATTCTATCATCTTTAATGCAAAATGATCAAAAAAAATCTCTTCCTATCTTACTATAAAGGTCTCGAGCAAGCTAAGAAAGAGGGAAAAAAATATGTATCTTCTAAAAAAATGTATATATTCTCTAAGCTTTCTTATCTCTAATGATTGACATCAAAGATTGGTCCATGTGCCTTCTCCGATTATCACTCAATACAACATTTATTTTCTCATCCAATGCACTTTATTCGATGTTTTTCAAGACCAATCTATTATATACAAAAGACACATAACGAATTAGAGAACTTACGTAGAGAAAGTCGTAAAGCCCATATGCGATAAATGATTGAGTAGATAGAAATCTTTGTTCTTTTTTTTTCCCTCAAATGGCATGTAGCTTGTGACCAAAGAGAGAGGGGAGAGATGTGAGAGAGAAGATGAGTATGAGAGAGAGGGAAAAACTTGAGAATGTGTTTATGTGGATATGTAATTTTTTTTTTTTAGAAGAGAAGAGAAGAGAGACGAAACTTAGTGATTAAGTTTTAGTTCTTAGGTAAGGAGTTAGATTTAGGTTATAACTAACTAACAAGCTTCCTTAAATTAAGGAGATGACACAACTTCCTTAGGGGTTTGCTTTGAGGAGGGAGTCCAACATGTAGAGAATAAGAGGTAGGAGAGAATTAAATTGTCAAATCCTAAGGTAATCAATTATAAGGTAAGATGGTGTTGGGAATCTTGCAATTAAAATTTATGTGCATTAGAGTTTGTTTAGGCACCATTTTGATTTAGATAGGGAAGTGAGACTCGATTTTCCCTTTTCTAATCTTAATTGATATTTAGTCTATATTATTCATCTATACTTACCATAGAATCAAAATCTAGAAGAAAACCCCCAAGATTATCCTTCTTTATTTAACAACTTTTCATTTGTTTCACTTGAAATCAAATTACCACCAAGGTTATAGCTTAAATATTTTAAATTGACATGATTTCCTCTATCTTCCTATCCAATAATCTTCATTGGCAATTATCAATTTCTAACTTGATTTTGACTATATCATAGATTATAATTTAAATAACTTTTAATCGACGACTACTTTGATACAAACCTAGGCTTTTTAATTGTCAATTATTGGTTCCTAATTCATTGTTGAACTAATGACTATTAAATTCAATGATTCTTCCTCAGTCTAATAACCTTGATCAAAGATGTGGATATGCCCTACTATATTCACCACATAACAATAGAGCATGATTGATTTCTTACTTTTCTATGCCTAACCAAAACCTTTTTACAGCTAAATTTATCTATTCTTAAATTTTCTAATTATCATTATACTGACATCGATTACAATGGTTACATCAACTAGTCACAAAAATATGTAGGATATCTTACTATCATCTTCTATTGAAAACCTTATTCTAGAATTAACCAATATTTTTCCAATTCAACATTTGCCTCTTAATCAATCAACTATGTTAACAATCTTCTAATTATGATTAAGTTTATAAATGATCAACATACTTCTTAGTATAATCATGAGTACTGTCTTTATTATTCACTAAATTTCTCAATTCAATTTCCAACTCAATTACTTAAAATTGATAACAAGAGAGTTAAAATAACTTACCTCAAGTTTCAATAGAAAAAAGTCTACTCTTAATCTTTTGACATCAAAATTCTTATATCATTGTGAATTATAGCTCATACTCCAACGTTATTCTTGAGACCGTTAAGAGCATTCCAATTTAGGGATTACTGATGCAAGTCTCAATAATAAAGTTCTTACCTTTTAGAGTTGTTAATATTGAGGAGGTGTCCTTTAAACTTTTTGGTTCAATTCTCTCTATTAAGGACCTAAAAAGGTCGGTCATCAATATTTTTTATTTTTTTTCACTCTATTAAAGTGTGTTGTGTATAATATATATAAATCCACAAAACTCAAAAAGATATAAAAAAAAATATTTATTTGAAGAATCTTCATTAATGAAGTAGTGAATCATAAGGATAAAACAATAAAATCCTTTAAAAAAATTCTCAAAATACTGATGAAACATCTTAAAAACTTCATAATAAAAAATTCTCAAAATACTAATCAAATACCTTAAAACTTTACAAAGGTCCTCGAAAACATAATTGCTCTAGTTTACCTCTATCACATGTTAAGTCCATACAAGGTTTAATGTCACACTCTTAGATCTTCAAATCAAAACATTTATTTACTTGAAAAGCATGTCCCCAAACCATCTTTATCCGTGTATTACTTACAAAGTTACTTAACATATCATATCAACATCTTAAGTAATTTTCTCTACTGAGTAATTCACTACTTTATCACGAGTTATTTAGAAAGTTACTTAACATAATATTTTAAAATTTTTATAAGTCTCACATTACATAAATTATACTCAACTAAATATCGAAATAAATAAATATATATATATATATCTGTACTGTTCAACTAACAAGCACTGGTGCTTGCCAAAAGAATGAAATCTATCAGTTCAAAAATTGCACATAAACTTTTTTTCCCTTGGCCGTTGTACGAGACCCTCGGATAAAGCTTGTCTAACAGGGGGGGCAAGATACCAAAAGAGATAATTGTATTGCATATAAATATGTATTTATATGTGTCAAATCACGCAATTTGAAACTTTCACAAACAACGACGAAAGCCAGCGGACACATCCAGGTGAAACGGGAAACACGAATAAGGTTCTCTACATGGATTCATCGAAAAATAAGATAATAAAGAGAGAACTATAACGTAAAACTAAATGAAGTTTAGTGGTTAAGTTTCTCCTCTAGATTTACTCCTGATTCTATTTCAAGCAATTCTTGTAATGACTTATTTTATTGGTTATTTGGTTTACTTAGCACATATTATTTTATCAAATAACTCCAATAAAAATTATCTAAGACTCCACAAGCATCAAAATCTGCTAGCAAAGTAGCCATTGAGAGAGAGAGAGAGCAAGAGGTTTTGAAAGTTTGTCCCTTCAAAATGAAAGTGTTAAGATGCCAAAAAATATGGAGAGAAGTAGGAGAAGGGGAAGAAATTTTTATCTTTTTTTTATTGCTTATTATCTTCTAATTCATTCCATAATGTCAAACAAAATATTAAAGTCCAATATTAGGTTCAATCGAAAGGATAAATTGTGTTTTGTCCAAATATTGAAATAAATATAATATTTAATATATTGAAATAATATAATGTCACATTTTGTATAGAAGAATGATTTGGAATGAAATGGATTCGAATGTAATGAGTCTGGGAGTGACAAATCCATTCCTATGTTTGGAATATTATATGGAATGGAATGGCTAAAAGTGTAATTATCGGGAATATCCTTAGTAATAAATGCAAAACATTAATACATAATAAGATAAAAAAGTAATTACATTCATATAATTAATAAGAGTGCAATGGAAGATAGAATCGAATTCCCCTTTAAAGTCGAATCATCGATTCCAAAAAATCGCGAATCCAGCTTCTAAAACTCTTCCAAACACTGGAAAAGGGAATGGAAGTCAAAATCGCGATTTCATTCCAACCCATTTCTGCGTACCAAACGTGCCATAATAGTGTACTGATGTTGAGTACAAATCTAAAACGTTAAAGAGTTTATGAAACTGATCCATAAAAATCATAAACAAGACAATAGAATTTCCCGACTCAAACATCCAAACTAAACAATTTTGCAACAAATTTATTTAACCTTGTAAAAATAAAATAAAATGGTTATTATTTATAGAATTGAATGAATAATTATTCCTCAGTTTTTTTTTTCTTTGTCAGAATATTTTCAATATCTAAAAGAAAGAATGAATAAAAAAGTATGAATAAGAGGATACTTACTTGAATAGCCTCTCCTTTTCTCCTTTTGCAGCAATAGATTCTCCCAGAGAGAGTTGTGATGAAGAGCCTCTCTTAAGCATTATTTATAGTGGGTGGATCGGATTATGGGCCCAATTTAAGGAAAGTTTAAAATTTTATTTAAATCTCCTCGTCAATTGTCTCATTAACTTCTATTTCCTTTATTAAATTGGTAATAAAGTATTGGCCAAAAAAATGGCAATAAATTCATATTTCCATTATTAAAAATCCAAAGTTTTATATATTACAAATGACCTTATAACCTAGTGACATCTAATTCAAATCCTCTATTGAAGTACCAAATTCGACTCCTGCGTTAGCCTTGTATTAGTTATACGTTTCATCAGAATGATTATTCTAAAGGAACAAGACTGTACCATCATTACCACTGTAATTGAAATAATTATAAAAAACTAATATAAAAAATTTAATGACATTGATTACGGGATTGTACCATCATTACTACTATAATTAAAATAATTATAAAAAATTAATATAAAAAATTTAATGACATTGATTACGGGATTGTACCATCATTACTACTACAATTAAAATAATTATAAAAAATTAATATTAAATATTTAATGACTTCGATCACGGTTGAAATTATAAAAAAAAATTAATGGCTTCAATCACGGTTGAGACCGTACCATCATTACTACTATAATTTAAATAATTATAAGAAAATTAATATAAAAAAATCTAATAACTTTGATCATGGTTGAAATTATGAAAAAATTTAATGATTTCGATCACGATTGAAATAGATCTCAACCGTTGAATAGTATAACGAAACTAGTCCAATTAAAATTACCATTGCACCACAGAATTTTCCATGAAGGATAATTGCAATTTATTTACAAGATTAAAAAAATAGCTATTGCTTAATTCTTTCTAACACTTTAGCTCAGGGAACTACAAATAAAATCTATCCACCTAAAATAACTACAAATTGAAACTGTTATTTTTCTACTCCATCGTTTAAGAAATATAATTTAATTACTAATTTATTATCACTAACCAATCATGTAGTTAGATTGGTGGAATCATATGAATATAAATTTATTACTAACATGCTTTAATTGTTGAAATTTTAATGTTAAATCAAGGGTGAAAGCTTCTCTAAGGTCTTGTTTATAACGAGTACTAGGTCTGTACGTGGATACTAGGTGGAATGGATCCGCAATGGCATTGCCATGTAGGGTTATATTCCCATTTCTTTTATTAGGAAGTGTTTTTAAAGATAAAATTGCAATTTATGAAAATTAAAGATTTTTTGTTAGATAGGAAATCTCATTGAACCTTTAATAAAAAGAATTGCAAATTTATTTTGTCCTCATTAATGTTGATTATCTAAATTATCTCTTTTATCCAACGACATATTTATTACTAAAGATTTTTTAGATAAATAATTTATTCATTTTCATTCCATGAGTATGCCTAAATATAGGAATAAATTTTTCTTTCTCTTACAAGTCCATATTATTCTATTCCATTAATTATAATCCATTACTGGAGTTGTGTAAAAAAACTGATGAAACTGAAAAACCGAACCGGAACCCGAAACCAAAACTGATAAATCAATCCGAAAAATATGGTTAACCGATTTATTGATTTCGGTTTAGGATTATGGTTTTTAATTTTTTTGGTTTTTGGTTTCAATTTCAGTCAATAACCATAAAAAAAATCGACAATTAACAATTAACCGTTTCAATATTTATAAATATTATATATATAATTGATATATACATATAATTATTTTAAAAAAAATTATATAAATGTACATGTACATATAATTTACAAATGGGATATGCTAAAGGCCTTAGAAGATGTTAGCAAGAGTTTTAAGATTAGGCCTGCCCAACCCCTTATTGATAGGGAATGGCAGCTTTAGGCTGAGCTTGATGCCTTTTTACGCCATGAAGAAATTGATGAACCAAAATTATTCCTATTTTATGAGTGCTAAAACATATGTTCAATGGTCATTTTATTGATAAATATTGAGAATTTAGCACTTGAATTAATGGAGTTAAGCTTTCAGGTCTTTAAAGGAGATATTTTTCAAAGAAAGCGAAAACGGGTCAAATATCAACCATTACAAGAACAAGACATGTCTTTCAACCATTACAAGAAAGAAGCAAAATTAAGGGCTAAATATCAAGCTTTTGGAAGACATTTATGAGACACGACCTGTCCCTAAACCTGTCGATTTGACAGTCCGTTACTTTTTGAGAAACGGCTTTTTTTTATTGAATAGTAACCCCCTATTTATTAAAGTAACGTCTATTGGACATTAAAGGGGTGTTACTTTGAAAAGCCAAAAGATCTGTAACTCCCGTAACTTCCCATTTCCTCCATAATGGGCATTCAATTCCATTTATGTGTTACTTTGAAAAACCAAAAGACCCGTAACTCCCGTAACTTCCAAATTCCTCCATAATGAGCTTTCAATTTCATTTATGTGAAATCTATTATAAATTGAAGATGGAGGAAGAATCAACAACAGCAAGGAAAAAAGAGAGAGAAGTAAGACACAAAAATATTCAGAAATATTAGGAAACAAAATGTTCTTGTTTGTTTTTCTTTTAGGGCACTAAGACCCTAATGTTCTAGCAATTTAGAGTGGATTAGGGTTTAGCTACAATCAAGCGTTGCCTACAATTGTGGGATTTTGGATTTGGAAATTCCCGTTTCTGAAAAGGAACCATTTTTAAGGTGTTTTCAATCTCTATTCTTTTATGTTTATGCTTGATTGTATATTGAGAGGCATGTTTTCATTGTCAATTATGAATATGTATGAATGGATTTGATGATTTGATGCATGAATTAAATTGATATTGGTGTTGATTATTTGGGAATTTGATTATCTTTGTTTGTAATCTGTTTAGTTTATGCCTGATCAACATAGATTAGATAGAAAGGATTAAAGATACCTGAGAAGGATTCAATGATCCGCACAAGCAAAACTTAGGTTTTTGAATATGATTTGTCATAGAGATATGTAAATCTGTGATAGAACTTGAGAATTCATTAATCTTTATGCGGTTAGGGTTACAAATTTGGGTCACTTAACGGTGCTTGTTTTGTATTCTTAACTAGGATAGTAATTTTGGTGAGAGCAAAATGCTATTAACCTGAAATCATAGATAACTTATCTTAATAGGATAGTTTATGCTATGAAAGATTTTGTTACATCGAGAGGTGAGCAATTCTTAGATGAATTTGATCAAATCCCAAGTAATCAATGTTATATATCAATTTAAAGTATGAGTCATTTCACATGAGAATAGAAATACATCATTCATATATCATCTGCATCTCCTAAACCTAAATCCCTCGTTATAGTTGCTGGAACATATGGTTTTAGTTCTTGATAAATCATTTGAAATCTAGTTTTTAATTTAGATCAACATAGATTAATTACACATCTGAAAAATCAATTGCTTAGATTAGGGTAAAAGTTTAATTCTAGTAATTAGCCATTAGCTCCCTGTGGATACGACTTGGACTTTCCAAAATATACTGCTTTGTACCCGGTGATTTTGCTGACCGGTTAAGTAATCCACTCATATTTGAAATTAAAATCTTTAGAATATTGAGAAGTGTGGTTTACTGCAGTTTCAATTTGGCGCCGTTGCCGGGGAGCTTCGGTTGCTGATATTAGAACAGGATTTACACCCTTAGACTAAGCATATTCTCTAAAAAAAAAAAAAATAGTTTACCTTGATTAGTGTGTTCTTGTATGTCAGGTGAACAAGTCCAAGATTTACCCTACGACCCTGAGATTGATCGGACTTATCACCGCCGACTAAGAGAAAGACGAGCAGATAATACGAGAGCAATGGAAAGAAATCAGCAAGATATTGATCCCCCACCTGTCAATGAGCGACAGAATGAAAATCCTCCTATTGGGCAGCAACAATTGCCTGTTCCTGTTATGGGCAATAACAATAACCCTCCAGCTCCAGGAAATGAGGTTCACAGACCAATGTGGGAACTATTCATGCCCACAGTTGATGGAGTTGCACCATCTATTGAGTGGCCTGCTATTCAAGCCAATAATTTTGAATTAAAGCCATCACTGATACAAATGGTGCAAGGAGATCAATTTGGAGGAAGCAGTTTTGATAACCCCCATGATCATCTGAAGAATTTCTTGCAGATCTGTTCTACAATCAAGAGTAATGGGGTCTCCACTGATGCAATTCGCCTTCGATTATTCCCTTTCTCATTAAGGGATAAGGCAAGAAGTTGGCTAAATTCATTACCTCCACATTCTCTTACTAATTGGGATCAGTTGGCACAACAGTTTTTGGAACAATTTTTTCCTCCCAACAAAACGATCCAATTGAGGAATGAAATCTTTTCCTTTCGGCAATATGAAGGTGAAGCCCTATATGAAGTATGGGAAAGATTTAAGGAGCTTCTTAGACGTTGTCCTCATCATGGAATCTCTCTTCATGATCAAATGAGAATTTTCTACACATCTCTTGGAGATTCCTTGAAGACAATGATTGATGCAACAGCAGGTGGCAGTTTGATGTATAAAAGTGCTCCTGAGGCCTATGATCTGATTAATGGGTTGGCTCGTACTACGTTTCACTGGCATAATGAACGGAACAAACCAAAACCGGTTAGTGCCATTTATGAATCGGAGACGGTTTCTAAATTACAACAACAAGTGGATTCACTTACTGCACAGATGAAACACATGCAACCTATGTCAGGAGCTGGACCAAGTCATAACACACATGAACATGATCTTCATGATGATCCTCACATGAGCTATTTGGAGTACCCTATGGAAGATTCTTCTGCTTCATATTCTGGTAATATGCAAGCTAACTATGTTAATCAATATGACAGGAATGCTAGGAATTACAATCCATACTCCAACACTTATAATCCTGGATTGAGGGATCATCCAAACTTTCGATGGAGCAATCAAAATGCACCTAGAGCATTACCGCCACCACAAATGATGCCTCAACAACATTCCCAACCACAAAAGGAGAAGGATAAGACAGTTGAGCTTTTGCAAGAAGTGTTGAAACAACAATCAAATCAAGCTTCCATTATTTTGGATTTGCAAACTCAGTTAGCTCAGTTGTCTGAAGCATCTAGGACCGACCTCAAGGTACTCTTCCAAGTACCACTGACAAAAATCCGAAAGAAGATGTGAAGGTAATCACTCTCCGAAGTGGAAAGAAATTACTAAGAGTAATGAAGGAAGAAATCAAGATGGGAAAAAGACTGATGAGGAACAGAAAGGAAAGATGATTGATGACCAAAGCACAGCAAGCATGAAGAAAATGATGAGAAGGTATCTGACACCTATACTAATATACCCTCATCAACTAATGAAAAAAGGAAGAGAAAAGAGGAAGATAATATGCCATGAAAGCCAAAAATGAAGCCGTATGTTCCACCCATTCTTTTTCCTGGAAGATTGAAGCAGCAACAACTGGATCATCAATTTGAGAAGTTTTTAGAAGTCTTCAAGAAGTTGCACATTAATATTCCTTTCATGGATGCACTTGAATCCATGCCATCCTATGCAAAGTTCATGAAGGATATTCTTACAAAGAAAAGACGCCTAGCTGAACATGAGACAGTTATGCTCACTCATGAGTGTTCAGTTATTCTTCAGAACAAGATGCCTCCAAAGTTAAAGGATCCGGGTAGTTTCACTATTCCTTGTATTATTGGTGAATCATACTTTGATAAGGCACTTTGCGATCTAGGAGCAAGCATAAATCTCATGCCATTCTCAATCTTTAAGAAATTGGGTCTAGGAGATTGCAAACCAACTACGGTGTCTTTACAACTTGCTGATAGGAGCATTAAGCATCCAAGAGGAATAGTGGAGGATGTTTTGGTCAAGGTGGATAGATTTTTATTTCCAGCCGATTTCATTGTTCTTGATATGGCTGAAGACCGGGAGATTCCTCTAATTTTGGGAAGACCTTTCTTGGCTACTGGACAAGCCTTAATTGATGTAGCACAAGGAAAATTGACATTACGAGCTATGGATGAGCAAGTCACATTTGATGTATTTCGATCTCTCAAACATTTAGCTGGTAATGATACTTGCTTTCATCTTGATACTATTGATCAATTGACTCAGGAATACAGCATGGATAATTCTGAGATGGGTGAGTTTCCCAAGCATGTGTTTTCACATGAATGGAGTGATGATGAGCTTAATTTACTCCTGAGGAAGATGACTTGCTACTGAGTATGGATGAGTGTGACAGCCCTAATGAGGAAGTAGATAATCACTTAATGGATGAAGTTGCTGGAGTTTGGATAAAATCACCTCAGTTTGAGCCTTTAGAGGCTAGTACAAAGAAATTGAGTCCATCCATACAAGAACCACCTCAACTTGAGTTGAAACAGCTTCCTAGTCACCTTAAGTATGTGTTTTTAGGTGACAATAATACACTCCCAGTTATTATTTCTGTGGAGTTATCATCTGAACAAGAACACAAGTTGATTGAAGTGCTTAGAAGACATAAGGAAGCGATTGGGTGGACAATTGCAGATATTCATGGAATCCATCCGTCTGTCTGTACTCATCGGATCCTCATGGAAGCTGAATGTAAGCCGACGGTCCAACCACAGAGAAGACTCAACCCTACTTTGAAAGAAGTTGTAAAAAAGGAGGTATTAAAGTTGCTTGATGCTGGTATCATATATCCAATCTCGATAAGTGGGTGAGTCCTACTCAAGTGGTACCTAAGAAAGGGGGGGTAACAGTTGTGAATAATGAAAAGAACGAGTTAATACCTACCCGGACTGTGACTGGATGGAGGGTGTGCATCGATTATCGAAAGTTGAATGATGCCACCCGTAAAGATCATTTTCCTCTTCCCTTCATAGACCAAATGCTAGAAAGGCTAGCTGGGCATAAATATTATTGTTTCTTGGACGGATATTCGGGCTATAATCAAATCCCAATAGCTCCGGAAGATCAAGAAAAGACGACATTCACCTGTCCTTACGGTACGTTTGCATTCAGACGTATGCCCTTTGGTTTATGTAATGCACCAGCAACATTTCAAAGGTGTATGATGGCATTATTCTCAGATATGATTGAAAAATTTATTGAAGTTTTCATGGATGACTTTTCTGTTTATGGAGCTTCATTTGAAACTTGTTTGGAGAATTTGTCATTTGTGCTCAAGCGATGCAAAGACACTCATCTGGTTTTAAATTGGGAGAAGTGTCATTTCATGGTGAAAGAAGGAATTGTGCTGGGTCATAAAATTTCTCAAAGAGGGATAGAGGTAGACAAAGCTAAAGTTGAGGTGATCTCAAAGTTACCACCACCGGTAAATGTGAAAGGAATACGAAGTTTCCTTGGTCATGCAGGTTTCTACAGGAGGTTTATTAAAGATTTTTCAAAAATTTCACGACCTCTTTGTGCTTTATTAGAAAAGAATACTTCTTTTTCCTTTGATGATGCTTGTCTGGAAGCTTTTGAGCTTTTGAAAGAAAAATTGACTACTACACCAGTAATTGTAGCACCAGATTGGGAGCTACCATTTGAACTTATGTGCGATGCAAGCGATATGGCAGTAGGTGCAGTACTTGGTCAGAGAAGGAACCGAGTTTTTCAAGTAATTTACTACGCTAGCAAAATGATGAATGAAGCACAACGAAATTATGCTACCACAGAGAAAGAATTGCTGGCCGTGGTATTTGCTTGTGACAAATTCAGATCATATCTCATCGGTTCTAAGGTAATTGTCTATACTGATCACTCTGCACTTAAGTATTTATTAGCAAAATCAGATGCAAAGCCTAGGCTTATAAGGTGGATTTTGCTGTTACAAGAATTTGATATTGAAATTAGAGATAAGAAGGGAGTGGAGAATGTTGTTGCTGATCATCTTTCCAGAATTGTTAATGAGAAAGATGAGTTGCCTATTAATGAGTCATTCCCTGATGAATATCTCTATGAAGTTTCAATTAAAGATCTACCTTGGTATGCAGATATTGTTAATTACTTGGTAGCTGGAATTTTGCCTTACAAAATTACTCATCACCAGAAACGAAAATTTTTATCAGATATGAAATATTATTTCTGGGATGAGCCATTTCTTTTTAAAAGTTGTCCAGACCAAGTAATTAGACGATGTGTACCTGCATCTGAAATTGCTGATATACTTTATCATTGCCATAATCGAGAAACTGGTGGTCATTTTGGTGCTGAAAGAACTGCTGCAAAAGTTCTTCAATGTGGATTTTATTGGCCCACTCTATTCAAGGATTGCAGAGCATATGTGCAGAGTTGTGATCAATGTCAGAGAACAGGGAATATTTCCAAGAGGCATGAGATGCCACAGCATGGGATACTAGTGATTGAAATTTTCGATGTTTGGGGGATTGACTTTATGGGACCATTCCCATCATCCTTCAACAACAAGTATATCCTTGTGGCAGTTGACTATGTATCTAAGTGGGTTGAAGCTGTTGCGCTTCCGACTAATGATGCACGAGGAGTACTTAAATTCTTAAAAAGAAATATTTTCACTAGATTTGGGACACCACGAGCAATTATTAGTGATGGAGGAACTCTTTTGCAATAAACAATTTGATAGTTTACTTGCAAAGTATGGTGTGAGACATAAGGTTGCTACACCTTATCATCCTCAAACAAGTGGTCAGGTGGAGCTATCTAATAGAGAGCTTAAGCGAATCCTTGAAAAGACAGTTAATTCATCAAGGAAGGATTGGTCGCTAAAGCTTGATGATGCACTTTGGGCTTACCGCACTGCTTATAAGAATCCTATTGGGATGTCCCCATATCGCATGCTGTATGGAAAGGCTTGTCATCTCCCTGTAGAGTTGGAACATAAAGCTTATTGGGCAATAAAGTTTTTGAACTTTGACAGACAAGCTGCTGGTGAACATAGGTTACTCCAATTGAATGAGTTGGATGAGTTTCGAAATGATGCTTTTGAGAATGCTATCTATAAGGAAAAACCAAGAAGTGGCATGACAAGCAAATCCTATATCGTGAGTTTAAGGAAGGACAAAAAGTTCTACTTTATAACTCTCGGTTAAGGTTATTCCCGGGTAAATTACGATCTAGGTGGTCTGGACCATTTGACATCATCAAAGTATCCTTATGGAGTGGTTGAGATCAAGAGAGATGGGGAAAAGTCATTTCAAGTCAATGGTCACCAATTGAAGCATTTTTGGGAAAGAAAGTTTGTGGAAGCAAGTAAGAAAGATGTGGATCTTCAGGATCCAAGCTGAGTTTGATCAAGCACTGTCGGGCTAAGCGACGTTAAACTAAGCGCTACTTGGGAGGCAACCCATGACTAACTTAGTGTTTATTTTCTTATTTTTATTTTTTTTAGTTTTCAGATCATGGCGAATCATTCTTGGAGCTTTAGATAAATCCATTTGAGAAAAAAGGCAAGGATGGAAATTCAAGAGGAAACAAAGAAGAAAACTCCAGCCCATATGCACTTTGTTATGACTTGCTCTCATAGCTGCCCTATTTTGCTGAAGAATATGACTATCTTGCAGCTGGATGTTGATTTTTAAAACAGGGAAGTTCATTTTCTTTTTCCATTCCTACTATTGTGCATATTTGTTTGACATTGGGGACAATGTCCCAATTAAGTGTGGGGGAGGGATACTCTTGAGAAGGGAATATTTGGTTTTCTATGCTTGTTTTGAATGTGAAAAAAAAAAAAAAACCCACTTTACACTTTGCTATTTTACTTGAAAATATACTCAGAAAAATGTTTAGAAATAGCAAAGAGACTTCAATACCTTACTCATCTATTTTGTGATTAGTATACTTAGTTGAAATTGTAGGATGAAATCTAGGTGTGGTAAACTTACTTGCTAATTAGGATGGAATCTAGAGTCTAAAAGTGGATCGAAGTCCTTAGTTGAAAGTTAAATGGTTGTGGTTCTAAGCTGTTGATTTATATATTTTCTTTTCAAATATTTTGAGAGCCCTCCTAATCTTTGGTGAAAGAGCATATGAAGTTCATCACTTGGTGATCCTTTTTAGAATAAATCTCTTTGGAAATAATCAATTGTTGTGCTAAATTGAATACAAATAGCATGCTTCTTATATACAATTGAAAAAAAAAATCAAAAGGCCTATACTCCAATGACTCAAGCATTTGAGTTATGAGTATCCTAACTTGAAGGTTAGAGTGAGTAGAGAGTTCGATGGGGTCCCTTTAAAACCTGGTCACTTGGGTGATGAGCCCGGGATGTACCGACTCGATGAACTCACTATAACGAGAAGGGTGGAAAGGCAAAAGTTCATTAGATGAACATGAAAAAGAAAGCTGAAAAGATGCAGGCTACACCCTGTCCAGAGGAAAAGGAAAAGAAGCGGGAAAAAACCCGTCCCTCTGAAGGCTAAAAAAGAAAAAAAAAAAAAAAGAGATTTTTAAATAAAGGGAGAAAATCCAGGGAAAGAACAGATACAATTACTTCTACTTTAGATTGTTGTGCTTAGAAAAGTAGTTGAAGAGTTTATATATTTGTTAATAAGTGGTGAAGTATAACTGGGTCTCTTTTGCTATTGTCTGACTTCGTGTTTATTTTGTGACTTTGGAAGCTATTTTTAATTGGTGAGGGTAAAGTTTAACTTACCTGGATTAGCCTTAGAATTTCGATTTTGGTATGCTAGTTACATATAAACAATAGATTCGAGCAATAGGTACAAAAACAAGTTGTTATGATCTAAAATGATTTATGAATGCTAAGTAAGTTTTCACTTGTGAAAAATTCTGAGCATATTTGATGATGTTTTTTTCCTTTGTTCTTAAATTGTTTGCTTGAGGACAAGCAGGTGTTTAAGTGTGGAGGAATTTGATGAACCAAAACTATTCCTATTTTATGAGTGCTAAAACATATGTGTCAATGGTCATTTTATTGATGAATATTGGGAATTTAGCACTTGAATTGATGGAGTTAAGCTTTCAGGTCTTTAAAGGAGATATTTTTCAAAGAAAGCGAAAACGGGTCAAAAATGTAAAGTTTGGATCAAGAAGAACTCAACATGACAAGAACAAGCCATGTCTTTCAACCATTACAAGAAAGAAGAAAATTAAGGGCTAAATATCAAGCTTTTGGAAGACATTTATGAGACACGACCTGTCCCTAAACCTGTCGATTTGACAGTCCGTTACTTTTTGAGAAACGGCTTTTTTTTTATTGAATAGTAACCCCCTATTTATTAAAGAAACGTCTATTGGACATTAAAGGGGTGTTACTTTGAAAAGCCAAAAGATCCGTAACTTCCGTAACTTCCCATTTCCTCCATAATGAGCATTCAATTCCATTTATGTGTTACTTTGAAAAACTAAAAGACCCGTAACTCCCGTAACTTCCAAATTCCTCCATAATGAGCTTTCAATTTCATTTATGTGAAATCCATTATAAATTGAAGATGGAGGAAGAATCAACAACAGCAAGGAAAAAAGAGAGAGAAGTAAGACACAAAAATATTCAGAAATATTAGGAAACAAAATGTTCTAGTTTGTTTTTCTTTTAAGACACTAAGACCCTAATGTTCTAGCAATTTAGAGTGGATTAGGGTTTAGCTACAATCAAGCGTTGCCTAAAATTGTGGGATTTTGGATTTGGAAATTTGCGTTTCTGAAAAGGAACCATTTTTAAGGTGTTTTCAATCTCTATTCTTTTATGTCTATGCTTGATTGTATATTGAGAGGCACGTTTTCATTGTCAATTATGAATATGTATGAATGGATTTGATGATTTGATGCATGAATTAAATTGATATTGGTGTTGATTATTTGGGAATTTGATTATCTTTGTTTGTAATCTGTTTAGTTTATGCTTGATCAACATAGATTAGATAGAAATGATTAAAGATACCTGAGAAGGATTCAATGATCCGCACAAGCAAAACTTATGTTTTTGAATATGATTTGTCATAGAGATATGTAAATCTGTGATAGAACTTGAAAATTCATTAATCTTTATGCGGTTAGGGTTACAAATTTGGGTCACTTAACGATGCTTGTTTTGTATTCTTAAATAGGATAGTAATTTTGGTGAGAGCAAAATGCTATTAACCTGAAATCATAGATAACTTATCTTAATAGGATAGTTTATGCTATGAAAGATTTTGTTACATCGAGAGGTGAGCAATTCTTAGATGAATTTGATCAAATCCCAAGTAATCAATGTTATATATCAATTTAAAGTATGAGTCATTTCACATGAGAATAGAAATACATCATTCATATATCATCTGCATCTCCTAAACCTAAATCCCTCGTTATAGTTGCTGGAACATATGGTTTTAGTTCTTGATAAATCATTTGAAATCTAGTTTTTAATTTAGATCCACATAGATTAATTACACATCTGAAAAATCAATTGCTTAGATTAGGGTAAAAGTTTAAATCTAGTAATTAGCTATTAGCTCCCTGTGGATACGACTTGGACTTTCCAGAATATACTGCTTTGTACCCGGTGATTTTGCTGACCGGTTAAGTAATCCACTCATATTTGAAATTAAAATCTTTGGAATATTGAGAAGTGTGGTTTACTGCAGTTTCAGAAATGCTCTGGGCCTTCAAAGCTTGAACTAAATGGATTGTACAGGGGGAGCAGAACACTAAATTCTTCCATATTGTGATTGTTGCACGCCGATCAGAGTCATGTATTGTTAGTCTTATTAATGATATGGGAGATTGGGTCAAGAGGAGAAAGAATTGGAGTGCTTGGTTTGTAACTTCTTTATGTAGTTGTACTCATCTGATAAAGTCATCAACAGGAATAAGGCGTTTGACTTGGAGAGAAGTGGCCCTACTTTTAACCTTGAGGAGAGGGGCTTGCTGTGTAGAGAGGTTACCGGAGACGAAATTAAGAGGGCTCTATGGTGCACTAGGAGCAACAAAGCCCTTGGTCATGATGGCTTTACTGCCTTCTTCGAGAAATCATGTTGGGAGAGTGTAGGAAACTCTGTTTGTGAACTAGTTAAGAACATCTTTGAAGAAGGACTTGTCCGCCGATGAACTAAATAAGACAACCATTGTTCTCATCCTATAAACAGCTGGGGCAAGCAAGTTGAAGGATTTCCGCCCTATTAGCCTCTATTCTACCTTGTATAAAGAGGTAACAAGGATCCTTGTGAACAGGCTTAGGTTGCTTCTTACTCCCTTATCTACGCAGAACAATCCAGCTTGATCCCTGGAGGGTTGAGGGCTGATAATACGCTCCTTTTCCATGAGATCATCCATGCGTGTAGATCTAAGAAAGGTAAGGTAGCTTGGATGGTCATCAAGTTTGATCGTTGAGAAGGTTTATGACTGCATAGGGTGGAATTTATTAGAAGTGCCCTCTATGCTTTGGAAATGCCCAATAGCTAGATCTAGTTGATCGGATTTTGCTTTGCTTCTGTCAATTATGAAGTGCTCCTCAATGGCACGACTCTAGATGCTTTCCAGGCCAGTAGGGGCTTGAGACAGGCATATCCAATCTCTCCCTTCCTGTTTATTATTGCCATGGAATTTCTCAGCCACGCTATTCACTACTGTAGTGAGGAAGGCTGGTGGAAACCAATATGATTCAATGGGTCTCATTCTTTTTCCCACCTCCTTTTTGTGGATGATATTATCCTTTTAGGGGAAGCAACTGTTGAAAATGCTAAGATGATGTGTTTTGCTTCATGTCTGGGCAAAAAGCGAATATGGGTAAGTCAGCCGATAGATGTGTAAAACCACACATTTATCTCTACCAAAATAATGTAATTTCCTGCATGAATCAGGTGCTCCTAATTGAATATTATTCTGAAAATGATAAATGTGTGAATGAAAACTATTTTTGCTAAACAAAGGCAAAAAAGGATGAAGTTTGGATTTTAGATGCCATAACTAAGCTTTTAAGTTTATTACCAACAATATGCCATATCAAAGTTATTATAAAGATACTTTGGGTTGTTCATATCTTTTGATTAGCAAATTTGTCACAATGATTGTTTCCTAAATATAATCTGATCATCTAAATCAATGGCCTCATCAGAAAAATAATACTAATTAGCTGACTTTTTTAGTAGAAAATTAAGCATACATTTGGTAGGATCCATGTCGGTTAGTGAGTAGAAATATCGAAAGTATCTGTAGCAATCTGGTGATGATTCAACCTAAGTTTGAGCCACCAATTCAAGCAGTTGCAGGATAGAGATCCAAACAGCAATGTGCTGCTGTTGCTGTGCATCAATATTCAAACCGAGCAAATTCGCGTGCGGGAGATCAACACATGACAGATTTGATACACTGTCATAAATTAGCCATATCTCTCTCATCTTATTCTTATTGAGATGATTCGAAATACCACCAAAAGTCAAGAGAGAGATCTTCAACTTTTATGTTTTAAGTTTGACGAGATTCTAAAAGTAGAAAGGTAAAAAATTATCATGAAGTTACTGCACGTGCATATTAGCTCCCAAATTTGTAGATTTGACACTGTTTCATAAATTCTTCATAATTTTCTCATATGATCTCTGATTAAGGTGATTCAAAATGATATAGAAAGAAGAGGAGAACATCTACAACTTTTATGTTTTGGGTTGTGGCAAATTCAGAAGCATCAGGGTTGAAATCAATCTTGAAAATGCTGCTCCTGCATTGCGACTTCCTGACTTGCAACAAAGAGCATCCATTGACCAGAACTTGACCAGCTGAAAGCGTCTATGGAGATCACAACAACAACACCGAGCTGCTACGTGACAGAACCTGCCGAGCTGTTGTTTACAAGCCACTTTGCACCAACCAAGTTGAGCATCGGATGATAGCTTGGAAGCGCACAAACACTTCTCAACCTACTGCTACTGATTTTATGTTGATAGCAAAAGGAGCGCCCCTGAAATTTCTATAGAGCGCCTAGTGGATCCACATGCCGACCTGAGCTTCCATTTCTTGAACATCATAGAGCAGAGCACAAGAGAAAGCAACAAGGTAACCGAGCTGCAGCAAGTCGATTTTCGTGACAGAGCAAACAAAAAAAAAAAATACGAAGTCCAACCGAGCTATTCAGCTGAAGAAGATACCGAGCAGATAAATTGGCATCGACCAGCCATTAGCAGAATTGACACGTGCGACTAGACAGAGGCTGCTGCACAACCAAAATCCCTATGCGCCAATCGAGCTGACCTTGCAAGATCAATTTCAACACTTATATTTTAGTTTTGTTAATTGCAATACAGGGGCCAGCTCGTAAATTTTTCACAAGACCTTTTATTTTGCCTTTTAGTTTGGGGGTCCACATAACACCCCAACACACCTACTCACACAGAATCACCTTCCACTCCTTATGTACACACTTTTTGGCATAGAATTGAGAGGAGGAGACGTACACAGAGAACACACAAAAGAACACAAGAACTCGAGCTCTGTCTTTATTTTTTGGGGCCTTCCATACCCCGGAGCTTTGGCTCCATTTTAGTTTCTTTATGTAAATAGCTTTTATCTCAGTGGACTTCAACCCCAAAGCTATGAGAAATAGCATTTAAACTTGGAGTTGAGATTGGGATCTCCATTTTAGGCGATTCCGTTCTCTTTCTATTCTTCTTGTTCCTCTTGCACCTCATTAAGAATATAAATTGGAATTTGTGGTTGGGGTATTAGTTGATGAGTTTGTGTTATTTTCTATGATTGTGTTGTTTTGTTGAGTTATTAATCCCAATTCACCAAATATGCATTTTATTTGTTTGGAATACATATAGATTTAAGATTGAGTTTGAGAAAATCTTTTCTAATCGCTTTGTGAATGGCTGATTTAGATTAAAGATAGACAAAGAAATATTTACTTTAATTTGATTAGGGATATAGGAACATAAACGGATTAGTCGACTAATTTCTTATCTAGAAATAGAAAGGATTAGTTTCGATAAACCCGGGTGTTGATTCACTTTGAGAAAAGGAATTTATACCACGTGCTTAAATATTTGAAAAAACCTAAATCGATTAATAACTTGGTATACTCAATGCATGTTTTGTTAATAGCGTGAATCTCACATTGATTGGTATTCTAGCTTTTTGTTTCATATTCGTACTCTTTTAGGTGTTAGAAATCTCGAATTCTTGGTAGAGTAGTTATTTTTTTCTTTTTTTAATTCAACAAACAAACTTATCAGTTTGCATAGCTATAAGTAGGACTAATATAGCTAAAAGCTAACTCTTATGCCTTATGCACATAACTCTATACTCACTAAAATTTTATTACCACATAAGCACGCAGAACACTAGCTGGTAATCATTTACACTTTCAAAAAGAGTTTAAAAACAAGCGTGTTATCAGCCATCCTCTTTTCTAGTAATGGAGTTGATAACCTTAGAAACAAGATCTCTAGTACCTTTGGTATCGATCCATCTGTTAAGATGGGGAGGTAGTTGGAACTCCCAGTCAAGAGTGGAGGGCGGCTAAAGACAGGCAACCTGAACTTTATTGTTGTTAAAGTTGCAAGGAAACTTGCAGGGTGGAAAGCTAAGTTCCTTAGTATGGAAGGGAGATGACCAGTTATTAGCTCTGCGGTGGAAGGGATTACGAATTACTATAGTCAATCAATTCCTTCACTGAAGAAAATCTTGGATGAAGTTGAAAAGATGAAAAGTAATTTTCTCTGGGGATCGACTTGTGAGCGGCGTAGAATTCACTGGATCTCTTGCGATCAAGTGAACCAATATAAGAATAAGGAAGGACTGGGAAATAAGTCCTCAATGATCAGACTCACGTGGAAGGCACGAAATAACAATTTCCGTTGATCTTCTTTTGTAAAGAGTCGCTGCCGACTGGGGATGTTTAAACCATGGCGAGTTGGTTCCCTTATCTGCCGTGGAATTATTAAGAATTGGGATTGGGTTAATAGGAGACTGATTGTTCAGGTTGATAGTAGAAGGAGTATTAATGCGTGACATGATAACTGGTGTAAATCGGGTCCCCTAAGAAGCATCCTCCATGGACCCATTTCAGTTAACACTGCTACTAGGAGTTTGGCGGAGATCTATAGAGGTATTGGGGATTGGAGTGAAGAGCCTGAAAAACCCCTGGACAGTTCAATCGTTAACTGCCTGGGGAACATTGTTCTTAAAGCTAGTGGCTGTGATGATAGAGTCGAAACCTGGGAAGACGGTGAGCCTTCCCACAGGAGCATTTACGACCAGATTTTTAATCCTACGGCTAGTTTCCACTCTTCAACTAACTAGGACTGGATTTGGAAACTCCCTCGTTATCCTAAAATCAAAGCTTTTGTCTGGAGGATCACCCACACCGCTCTCCCTACGAGACAATCTAGTGCGCTGCGGTATTCATATCAGTCTCCTCCATCCGTTACGCTAGAATGATCCAGAGACACTTGATCATTTGCTTCATTCTTGCCCAGCTATCAAGACGGGTTGGTCAAGACTAAATGATAACACTGATTTTATTTCCTCCTTCAAGTTGCCTCTTCTGGATTTGTTGAAGGAATATGGCTCACTCTCTCGCAAAGCTAGACGTTCCCCAACAAAACCGAGGTCGTGCATCTTCATCTTTACTCTTTGGAATATTTGGCTCCACAGGAATAAGAAACTCTTTGAAAATTTTGTCTTGGATTGGCCTCAATTTACGAACGTTATGGCCTCCGAATGGTGGGCTCTGTCCAGAAAACTTAAATCGGATTCTTTTGCTTCTTTTGCTATCAGCTGGATCATTCCCCCTTCATCCTGGGTAAAGTTCATGACAATATCTGTAGATATGAAACTTATATATATGACCGCAGGAATATGTAATATGACTCCTGTTAGAGGTTTGAAGTTGCTGAATAGAAAAATAAAAGTAAAAAGCCTTGCGTATATGCTTTTGGTAATTGCAATCATAGTCCATCCATGTTTTTCTGCATATGCTGATTGTTCTGGAATTTTGCATCATTAAAAGAAAATGATATGGGAGGGATGACAGCCTCCATGGAAAAACATTATGTTGTAAGGTGAAAGGGAGTAATGTGGGGAGAGAGCAAAAAATTTTGGTGAAACGGTTAGGGAGAGAAAGTCAATAAAAAATGGGAGAGAAGAGTAGACCCACTTTTATAAAGCAGCAACTTACTACTTTAAAATTAACCTACTACAATCTATTACTTTTGGCTTGACTTACTATTTTAGAACCAACCTACCACTTTATATACAAAATTCAACAATAGATTTTTAAGACTTCTACACAAGTTGCTAGGATGCGACTTAACCCATTAATTTTCCAAGAGAAGATAGTACATGGCAATTAGGTGAGAGTACTTTTTCATTAAGGAAAGAATTGACTTATTCTTTCCAAAAATAATTAAGCATTTTTGTAGGAGATTTTTTTTTTTAAGGTAACTAATTTATTCAATCTTGAGCTTGTTTGGATTGTCTTTTATTTTTTTCTTTTTATATTTTTTCATATTGAAGCATGGCATTTGATAAACTCTCTTTATTTGTTTTTATTTGATAATTGTGATAAACATAATGATTTGGAATGAGAATTGGGATACAAAAATCTATGTACTTTTATAAGAAAAGGTTAAAAAATATATATCTTATGTATTAAAATGAAAAGTTTTAATTTTTTTTGTTAATGCTTAATAAAATAAAAAAAAGTTTAATTTTATATGGATGTAGTAGGTATTTATTTTTAATAAGGGATATATATACACACACATTGATTTCATTATTTTTATATATGTTTCCTTACAAATATTGCTGCTTAAATGAACGCACAAATATCAATGGACAAGGATATGATACTAAGGTGAACCCTTAGTTAATAGTGGAGTTTTTCTTTGGATCTTTTTGTAGCCCTTAGGAAAAAATTTACCATAAAAAGAGTTATATAAAATTAACACTAATATACTGTTGAAAATAAATATAATAACATCAATATCATTGTAAAATCGTAATTTGAAGATGTGATTTTAGATTTATTTTGCAAACTTGATTGAAATTGTTTCATTAAAAATTATTTCTTTTGAAGTTCGAGTTAAACCATACGTTACAACGTGAGTACCTTTATAATCTAATTGAGTTTTGCTAATTTTATAAATTTATATAGATGATTGATTTTGTGAAAATCTCTCTCTCTCCCCGATTGCAAGGGCAATCTAACCTCTAACCTCATAGTTGTTATCGTTAAACAACCACTTTTTTTTTTTTTTTTGCTGCCATTACAATCGAGAGGGAGGATTTAAATACAGTACCTCTCACTTGAGAGACGATATAGATGCGACTAGGTTACAATGCTATCGACAAAGAATCACACATTTATATCTATGTATGTCGCCACATATACAATTTATGACACTATTTAAGCCATGTGGGGGTGGACATAGCATTGAAGTGACTGTGTTTTACATGGAAAAGTATTAAAAACATCTAAAATATGAACTATATATTGTATTTAATTGATTGAATTAATTTTAGTAAGCTAAACTAATTTGAGAATAATTTTAAAGTGTGCACCATCATCTTTTTCTCTCCAACCACTTCACTTGATCACACAGCAATCAACTACTTCATCCAAAGAACTCATCCAACCCACTTCCATGTCTAAAACTACTAGGCATAATTACCGTTTCCTCTTTACTCTCTCTATTGTCTTTTCTCTCTACCTAAAGGCAATGGTTTTTTAAAGATGAACACAAACTATCCTCACATTGAAAAATGAGTTTGCTTAAAAAAATAAATGCAAGTACTAAAGTGTAATGGTTTCGCAACTCATAACCAATACATGTTTGTGGTTTACTTTTGGAATCATCATTTGACCAATTTGAACTAACTGACCTTAGATCAAGTCTAATTTTTCTAAACTCCTTAGTGGCTAAAGGTTAGTGAGTATTGTGAGGTTGCAATTAACGGAATAACATTGATAAGTTCATGATGGTGGTTTGTGATATGGCTAACAAAGGGTGGAAATTGAGTTAGGTCGTTGTTGTTGGTGATCCTTTTGTTGAAGTTTAAGCTTGCAGTATGGATTAATCATTGTTGTTTTAAGTTTATATTTATAGTAAGAGGCGTTACCGCCACTAGTTAATAGATAAAAGAATATAAGTCTTTCTATATTCAAATTTTGATGATTTAGTATCTAGAATTTACTTTTTACAATTCAATACTTCTACTTTGAAACAATGTTCAATTTAATATTTTCACTATTTACAATTTGGTTCTTTTACTTTGAAACAAATTCGACTTAAATTCGTTAAAGCACTAAAATGAACTTTATTTCAAAATAAAAGCATTAAATTTTAAAAAATGAAACTTTAGACATTAAATAAATTTGAAAGTAGATACACTTGCTTTATCATCATCTCTTGATAATGTTAGGTTTAATTTTACAATACGAGATGTGCATGCTCAAATTTTGTGTGTGCGATGGTGGTGGAGTCGTTATTTTTTTTTTTCATTACATGTCATACTCTCATTTGATAAAAGATGCACATAAAATGAAAACATGTGAAATTTTAGTTAGGTATGGCATTAAACACATTGAAAGTTTAAGTAACCAAGTTGTTCTAAAATTTTTTTAAAAAAAATACAATGCTCACTACTCATTATGATGGATTAATTAAGGAAGATATTGACATCATATTGTAGAGTATTAAAGGAAAATTTTATCCTAAAGAGGTGAAGCTGTACGTCCATATTAATAAATAATCATTCCTTTGTTTAGACCAAGGAGTTTTAAGTAATTAGTAGACAATTAAAATGATAAAGAAAAAAAAAGAAAGGAAGAAAAATTAAAATGGAAAAGAAAATAACAACAAAATCATATGCCAATCTTATAAGGCATAAATAAGTGTAGATATTAGGGTTAAATAGGTACAGATTGGGTAGAATATGAAACACTACCTGTGCCCTACTCTTTAAGGTACATAGTATTAAATTTCATACTTAGAACCTACTCTATGATATATTCTACTCACCTTATACCCTGTAAAACCTACAGGATACAAGATATTTTATGGAAAGATTTCTTTTTTAATAAAATCTCTATTTGTTTTTTTTTTCCTTTCTTTGACTTCATGTTTATAGTCTTGGATATGGTTTTACGTAATATGTAACACTATTTTATTTTCATATATTCAATATAAAAAGCATGTGAAAAAAAATTAATTAAACAATATGTTAATATCACAAGTTTTGCAATATGCATAAAAGTTAAAACTTGCAACAAATACCTATAGAACTACTTTAATATTAATTGGTCTTAGAATATAACAACACCTTTATATTATTTGGGAGTCCAAGTATGTATATACAACTGTAATTTTTCTAAAATAAAAGTAACAAGTCATTCCAAAATAAAATAGTACAAAATCATTTATAATAAAAATTTATAAAAGGTAGACTACAAATAATAATCTTAAATAAAAATTATCATAAATAAAAAAAATGAAGTATTTTTATTTAATTTTTGTAACGTCCTAAATTAAAGGTATTACAACTTGCCACATATCCTCTTCTTTATAAGAACACGCCAAAGCTATAAAATACTAAACCATAAATTATACTAAAGATAATCACCAAAACTCACAATGTTATACTTTAAAACATCACATCAAATAGTCCTTCTAGAAAATATGAACTATTAAAAATCTGAAACTACACATTATCAAACCAAATAAAACCTAACAAACTAATCTCAAAAAGTTTTTAATAACTGATAACATAAAAATAAAACTTCAGACAGTCTTCCATATCTCTCTCCTATTTCCAATTCTCAAGATCTACTAGTCCTTAGCTGGATAGTCAAGTCCACTATCGGCATCCACATGATCAACATATAGATCATACCCAGATAAGTCATAAACAATACCATCATCACATGTACCTGAAAAATAAAGGAATGAGCGAAAACACCCAGTACGTCATACCACAAACCAATATGCATGAACATGCAATATACAAATATCACATATAATCCTAAACTAATGCAGCAAACACATGTTATTATCTTTAATTAGTAAAGCAAACAGTATAGTTTAGAACTATATGCATCTAGTCCTAAACTTGGAGTAACTCATGACCCTGATAAACAAGCCTTTATATAAAAATACTTAATATACATATATTGATATTGGGTACTCCCCACATATCATTGCGTACCACTATAAGGCCTAGAACCACTCGTAATCTATCAAAATCATCTCTATGCATGAGTCCACTCGGGATACCTTCACACATAGATAATCAAGGCGCCTCGTTAATATTACACTTTGCATGGTTTTTATTAACCAAAGCCAAGCACAAGCAACACACTTTTCAATTATAATTCAAATAGAATTTAGTCAATTTATTTTTCTAATCCCACAAGCATAAACAGCAAGCAAGGTAAGATCATATCTGAATTAGCTTTTTCTCAAAACTCCAATATCAACAAATCCTCTTTAAAGATTTTAAACCCTAGTTTTCACCAGAAACCTGATCATCAACATATATCAAATCAAAATTCAATTTCACATTCATAATTAAACCCCAACCCTAAAATCCACAATCTCAAAACATAAGATTTACAATATTAGATCTATACACATGTCTTCTAGAATCACCAAAAAACAAAACCCTAAAACGCAGATTTCTTCAAAACTCCTCAAAACCCTGAAATTCTCAATCAACAACAATTCAACTTTCAGAAAAGGTTTCTGCTTTAAAATCACAAAGATTAAACGGATTCATACTTAGATAAAGCTTTGGATCTCGCACCTTTTTGATTGTAGAACCAAATCACCGATCATAACTTAGGGTTTTGTTCTCCAACGAAACCGTCTTCACCACTTGATTCCTCAAAACCAAAGAAACTACTTTTACTAGGGAGACCAACATAAAAGATTGACGAAAAGACTAGAGAGGAACTCACTACCTAAGGTTTACGTTTAAGCGAATGATGTGAATAATGAACAAAAGACCTAGGGGCAATATGTAAGGATTGGGAACCCTAACACACAAAGAAAGATGGTTATTTTTTGTGGAAATATAGGCTGGACACAAGCCGACGGCTCAGGGCGGCTTAAAAGCGAAGAAGTGAAATTTCTCTATGTAGGCCAACCATACTCCGGCGACTTTGAATTTCTACGTCGACAGCCTTTAGCCAGCGTATGTTGCCTTCTCCATGTTGCATTTCAAACGTCAGACTTAAGCCAGTGGCTCACGATAAGGCCAGCAGCCTTCTTTGCCTGGTCTTGCGACATGGATTCAGTTTTCATCCACCGTTTCCAAACCTTCATGAACAACTTCCTCGGGTTTAAATTCAACTGTTAGAAGACAAAATTACCCTCTTAAACAACAATATATTACATTACTATCCTTCACTATGATTTATTAATTTGTATATTACAATTTTTATATTTAGCATTATTTTATAATAAGAAGGTAAATACTAAGGATGCAACTGGTCGACTCATTATAGGGTACCCGACCTGCCCAACTCGTTAAAGACTTTATAGGGTTATGGGATGAGTTTGGTAAAAAATTTTGTGACCTTATAAGGTCGTGGGTCGGGTTTGGATCGCAGTTGTGACCTTATATGGTAACCTAACTTGCCAAAATTATTATAAAAAAATACAATTTAAAAATTTAATATTAAAAAAAATAACAAAAAATAAGATTTTTTGTCATAACTCGCATATTACCAAGTTGCTATTGGTAAGTTTTTTTTTTTTTTTAACTTATATATAATGGTAAATGGGCAAATAATGTTATCATTACCAACTTATTGTTGGTGCAAGCAATTAAATATTAGATAAAATATCAAAGTAATAATTTCATTACTTTTTAATTGATATAGTTTATTACTTAATATAATATAACGTGTGCATTTTATTAACTAAAAATATTATTAAGCACATATTTTCTATTGCTTTCAATATTTTGATATTAATGTCCTTTTTTTCAACTAGAGAAATTAAAATGAAATACCACCTATAACTTGAAAAGATAGAAGGCTAGCTTCATAATTTTTGGATTATAAAGTTTGGAATAAAATTTTCCTTATTTAGATAGGTGTTTATATTTGCATTATACTTAATCACATATTTCGATGTAGAAACATAAATGCAAAAGAATCATATCTTATCCTAAACTAAAATTAAATAAAAAAAGTATGTATAAAGATAAAAAAAAATTGCAAAAGAAGAAATATGCATCACACATATACAACAGCTTTTGATATTACACTGTCTTATTATTATTCTTTTTTGAAGGTATTGATATAAAATATGTAACGTAGAGTTGATATTACATTATCTTGTTTGTCCACTTTGCAAGAACCTCTACACAATAAGAATGAAAATGGGAAAAAAAAACAGGGTTAATGCCTATTTGGTATCTGAAATTTTAATTTGTTCAATTTCATACCCCAAAATGAACTTTTCATGGCCTAAACACTACCTCGTTGAATCATTGTCTGACAGTGTGTTTTTTTTAAAAAAGAGACAATAAAAGAGTACGATAGTTTTTAAGGTACGAAAAGTCCATTTGGGGTATGAAATTGAATAAATTAAAACTTCAAGTACCTGATTGATCTTTTGGTCAAAGTTTAAGTACCAAATGGGGAATTTACCAAAAAAAAAGACTAAAAATGCAATCGGATCAGGATTATAACCTCATAGAGGCGAGTTTGGGTATTACATAAAAACCTTATAGGGTCGTTGGTCAGGTTTGGGCAACCCTATAGGAATTTAGGTCAGGTTTAAGTCTTATATGACTCGTCCCAAACTTGCCTCAATTGCATCCCTAGTAAATAATGAATACCCTGGAACTTGTGCCATTTACATTTGAGTGCAGGCTCTAAGGTGGGTACAAAATATAAAGATCTCATACCTATACCTTATCCTATGAATATGTCACACCCTGACGAGGCAGAGTAGGAGCATTGACGCCCCTATGACGACTTGGAGAGTCGTGAATTAAAAATAAGCCAACCAAAGCTTTTCAATAAAACTTGCAGGCATCATACTATTAGGACACTCTATGGCATGGATATTTAAAACAGGATCGTGAGGTTGTCAAGATGAGAAATTTCACATACATATAAGTTCTTTACAACATGTCTCCTTACATACAACTTAAGATAAGCTCCCAAAAAACTTACAACTTATAAGAAACAAACATAAGGTATCTATACAAAAGAAACTATCTTCACTTTCATTTGTGCCCTGGATTTTCCCTTCGAGATCTACTACATCCGCTCACGTCAAGCATGGATCCACTATAGAGATTCGGAAAGCACGTAAAGTCTGTAGGATTGTGAGCACACCACAACTCAGTGAGACAACATGATCAAATCACACTTCAAACATATACCAAACAAGTTTTAATTACAATCATATACAATGCTATACCCAATCATATGTAATGCACAGTTCGGATGAATGGAATCCAAACCAATGGGGATTCACGCCCTCCTTTGGAGGTTAAAGGACCAATCTTAAGTAGTCCATACCCATGAGAGACTGTGAATTATGAAAAGAGAAGCTTTTCCAAAATTACTTAGTATCTATACATAAATACTTATATACTTATTCAACATAATCTTAACTCCACCTTAGAAGCATCAGAAACTCCCCTCAATATCAACACCCTAAAGCCTCCCCAATTTGAGCGACGTTCTTCAAGTCAACTTAGTTCTTGTAAGGCTGGTAACCCTATGATAACCCTACCTAGACTCTCTCAATGTGACAAGACATTACCATAGAATTGAAATATTAAGATGTGATATGGGTACCATGTTAATGCAGCGTGCTATCATGCAATGCATGTCTATTTTACCTTAAAGATCATATAAGACTTAGCTCATGTTATTGGCGATCATACAATGTCCATACAATCATAAATATTCATTACACATCAACATAAGGAAATTTGTTATCGCTTCAGATATTAAAGCTTGTCACACAGTCAAGCACCATACATCACACATTATCCCCATGCCCATACATAATCAGTTATGTTTATCTAGAGATAGGTGCAGCTACATTACAAGCACAATATCGTGATAAGATTCAAGTCACTCACCTATGTATCCTACTTAGAGATCATAGTAGTCTTCGAGAAACACTAGATCTTGATTAAAAGCTCCCATAAAACAACTAACATACATCACAAACAGATAACAGGGAAAGAACTCTAACAAGAACTCTCCCGTGACCTAGAAACATGCTATAAACCTCTTAACTAAGGTTCTAAAAGCCAACAATACAGATTGGGGTCAAGGATCACACCACTATACAAAACTAAGCCCGAGCCTAAGCAAATTGGGGATTGAAGGCAACTTAAGAAGGGTCGCGGGGTACATTGCTACAAGAAAACCATGTTGTGCTTCAACAAATAGGTGCCACATGCACCCAAAAAGCTTCATTACTTGTGTTGCGGGCACGTCAAAGACTTGACGTTAGGCCACGATAGAAGTTGTGCTCCATGCTATCACGCCCCCAAAGGATACTCTAGTCATGATAGTCCACCACACTCAATATTAAAGCTTAAGAATAACTATCTTAGTCATAAAAAAGCTTCGATACTAGGTATAAGACGTATTTTCACAATTATAGAGGACCATTCTTTGAAACAGGTAGTTTAAGAAGTTATAGAAATGTTATTCAAGAATGGAAATCACACTATCATAACTTAAGAAAAATATAATAGGAGTCTTGCAAACTAAAAGGGGGCATACCCCCATCAAATGATTACATAGTCTCCAAAGTTTGTCCTTCAAAATAATATTACATGGGAGATTTCCATGGAAGTCTAAGTCTATCCTATGCCAATACGTCTTCCAAAAGCTCCTGAGTCAAAAGTTGATACTAAGAAAAATATTCCCGGCTCTTCAACCATAAAAAGGGAAATTGCAATAGATATTTAAAGGGGTGTAAGCTTTACATGCTTAGTGAAAAATATTTCCATAAAAAAGTACTGTATAATAAAATCAAACAAGTTATTTATTTAAGCGTATGAAATGCAATTAACACGTGGACAAACAATACATATGACTAAACGAAAGTCATATGGATTTACACCCTCTATTCAAGGTTAAGTGTTTCGGGCCATATGATTATAGTTCGCAAATAAAATTTTTATAGTTCTTTCAGGCTACTACTCGCCTTTAGATTGTAGTTCATACGGGCTCCTACATGCTAAATGCAGATTTACAAGCCCCTATGTACCTCACTACTATACTCTTGTCCTACCTAGATATAATAGTGAATACAATGAGACTCACTTCATGTTATGCATGAATTCATTTAATTAGGTATTTATAGAATGATATTAAATATCTTAAAAGCAATCACATAGTTAGCAGACACTTTTATATGGTACTAAAACAACAATTTAATTATAGACAATTCAAGCTACAATACACTTAGTCTAATTTCAACCAACATTCTCTTCTTTGCTTATATTATCTTTCGTATTTTATTATTCCAATGCTTATATTCTTTTTGTGTTTATGCTCATATCATGTCCATATTGATGTTGCCAAAAATTTTGAATGGTTAAAAATTCCATAATATGCAAAAACATGACTTAAAATCCTTTTCTTGAACATGTGGAAAACATATGGAAAATTGAAATTTTGGAAGCTAAATTATCATTCCATTTTTCTTAAATGCCGAGATTACAAGTAAATGGAATACCTAAAAAAAAACTCAACTTTTGTATAAGAAATTACTCAAAGATAATTTTTTTAAATGATAAAATAAGAATAGACCATATAAAGGTTAAAATGCTAAAAAGAACAAAACTCAATTTTTCTACTTAAGAATTTTTTTTTTTAATGGTACTATTGTCAAGCAACAAGAAATTTTTTTCTAACTAACTTCATTTTTTTTTTTGTCATACATTAAATTAATAAGTTGAAAAGATGATAAGTTATGAAAGTCATCTAGGATCTACATTTTCCATATTTTGATAAATAAATGATAAAGTTCATTTTCAAGAAAAGATTAAACTATACGGAACAAGTTTTATTGAGAACTGACCAAGTTTATGAAAATACAAGGATCCTAATTAACCCATCAAGACAATTTTGCAAAATATGAACACAAGCAACATCACTATGATCACGAATAAATCATGAACCATTATTATCGTACATATATACTACTATGATAAGTTTATATGTACAAGTTGATTTCACTTAAGAAAGTTTGTCATCTTTCAAATGCTATTGTTTTCAAAATGTGGGATTTAGATCAACAACTTGTAACCATTTTTTTTTTTTTTTTTGCAGGATTTACATAATCCCCTCTCTACCTAAAATAAGTTTTCTAGATTATAGGTATGAGCAAAGTCTAGTATGGGATACTCATTTCAGGATATCTCCTTGTGATAGGTGACGAAGGAGAAGACCTACCATTTTGCGGAAGACTATTTTGACTGAAAGTATCCCGCAATGGCTGAGTGAGTTTTTCTTACTTTATGTGTTTATGATTGTGCTTATAGAATAGAACACTAGAAATTAGGCAAAAGATAACAATTGATTGCTTGAGGAAATGGTGAATTTATGCTCGTGATTCATTGGTTGATTTAACAAACAATAAGTATATCGAAACACCATTTGGTTGCTAAATGTCTTGCATGATTAGTTATTTTGATTGTATGCTCGTGATAATTGTTTTAGTTACCTTAGAAAAGAATTTAACTCGAATTGGAAAGTTATAAAAATGGATCATGCATGGCATAAAGTGAGTCACATTGCATTGCACTACTATACCTATGGATGGAGTCGGTAGATAAAGGTACCTAGCTTCAACATGAGGAACTACCATGTTCGAAGGATATGGCCTCATGGAGGAGTCATGTCGGATCTCATGCTAAAGGGGAATTAGTATTGGTTGGTTTTCGGAACCCTAGATGGTCAGAAGGACCCCAAAAAGTGCAGCATTCCCTAACCCTTGATATAAAGGGCGTATTTCTATTCCGCTCATGACACCGATAAATCATGAGTGTATGAGTGAGCATATGTTTGTTGCATTGCATATGGTCGCCTAACTAACTTGTTTAATTTGGATGATATAAATATGTTATGGCAAGATTATCTCGCTAAGCTAGTTGTAAGCTCACCCCCTTATAGATTCTTGTTACATATGGAATACAACAAATACTTATGGCTGAACCCAAGACCACGATACTATTGGGTAAGAGCAGGAACTTTTGGAGTACCTATAGTACAACTCTTTTAGCAGTATTCTAGTAGGTGTTGATTTAATGAAAAATCTATGTAAATGTATTGGAAAGACTTTTTTTTTTTTTAATGTAAGAACAATATGAATGTAAATTTATGAAATGATTATTTCTAATTTCTTATTACTATAATGATGCTGTTATATTAAATTGCATAACTCTGATGGTAACTCTTATGATGAAAGTACGCCTTGTGCATAATATTGAAGCTTTTGTGTGACTAAGGTTGTCACTCCTAAGCTTTAATATTGTATACGATGGACTGTCATGTTTAGGGTACCCCTCGGGGGGTGACACACTCCATGCAATTGCAAGTCTCCAGCTCAAGCACCCCCTTCACTTCATGTGCTAGGTCAGCTACTAAGTAAAGATTTGCTCTAACAGAAAAGATACAATAGACCCCATTTTAGTATAACCTTAAAACTATAAATAACCCTTCCCCCTAAGGGAAAGGGAGAGCCATTTTTCCTTTGCATAAGTGAAGATTCTTGGGAGAAAAGGAGACCTACAAACTAATTTAAGCATCGAAGTGACCGCACCAAGCAAGCCTCTGGCATATCTTTAATCTCTTTTTTGTGTTTGCAGGATCCTAACTCTACTAGCAAAATCAGCTTATGCAACAAAGTTAATAGAGCACATCCTTCTACAACATCATCAAATAGGGATGACCTTTCCAGTAAATTAATATCATTGCTCAACCTCAAGACACCAAAAAATGCATGTCATATCCAAGTGTCATATGAAGCAATAGCTTGAAGCATCATTGTCGAAGACCTATGGTCTCATCTAGTTAGCATGCCTTGCTATCCAAATGGACAATTTTTCTACACTTAATGCATACAATCAATGCTTCCTAACATACCAAGAAATCTATGTTGCTCTGCCACATTATGCAAGCACTCAATATCCTGCCTGCGTAAATAGTCAGCACCAAAACAAGCGATAACCCCATGGATGAATTTTTTGAAACATTGTATGATTATGCCATCAACCATCCGCAAGTAGTCATCTCAAGGATCACCCGCTACTCCATATGCTAGCATTCAAATAGTTGTAATACACTTCTGTAATGGTGAAGCATTAACTTTATCAACAACATCCCTCCTTTGTCTAAAATAGGATGAGTAATCCCTTAGTGCTTGTATAATACGAAGGAACACATTTTTTCTCATTCAGACTCTGCGTTAGACATGCTCATCAGTGTACACCAAGTCATTTAAGAAACAGTCATTATAAAGACGATTGTGGTCTTCTAAATGACCTCTATTTATATGCTTTTGCTTACATCATCTTACAGAAGTGGAACTATTGCATACCTCTCAAACTACTTAATATAAACAAGAAATTAACTCAGACTGCGAACCACTCATCTTTGATCAAATTAATTTAAGAATTGCTTTGTTGTAATCGTTGATTTTCTCATAATCAAAGCTACTTGAGCTACTTATAGACATTATGTTTTGAGAGGATGAAAAATAACCTACACTTGAATGGAAATAGAAAATTGAAGAGTACATTATGAAAATGTACTTATTTGCCATTATATAGAACTTCAACAACTAGTTTACAATTGCTAGTTTATAACAGCTGGTTTTATAAAAAAATAATTTGATTGTCTTGCTTATTATAATGGCTAGTTTTTTAAAATGAAATTTGATTTATAGATTCGTTTATATTGAAAAAGACTACAAAGCAAATGAATTTAATATAAGTGCAACTTTTACATTATGGTGAAATGCACTTTTACATTGATTAATATTACCAATTAATTGAAACAACTACGCCAAAGACTTAAAAATGAAACTAACGATTCCTTCTTGTTTTAATGATCTCTCTACGCTCCCCTTCTATCCATTCCTTTTGCACATCATCTATTAACGATGTATTAACCATCATTATTGATTTTTCTAATTCAATCTGCTTTCGACGTTTTTTTTTTCCTTATTTGTGACTTTCCTTCTCCTTTATTGTTCAATTTTTTATCTTTCAATTCACTGATTTTACGTAGCAACTCTACTTTATCACAATCAACCATGCTTAAGTCTTGTATCTCGTGAATGAATTCATCCACTTTCTCACTATTTCCTATTTTTTCTTTTCCTTTTCTTTTTGTTGTCGCTCTACCAAGTGGTGGGATAGCTACCTTACTTACCTCATCATTTTTTGGTACATCTTTATTTGATGATGAGGTAGTATGGGCTCTAGAGCCATTGACCTTAGAACATTTAGTTGTATTTTTTTCAGAGTTTCTGAATTCAGATCTCCATTTAGGTTCATTATACAACATTGCCTAACAATGCTCAATGATGCTTAATTTATTCTCATTTTGTCTATATAAATCATGTGCATCTTTTATATAATCGTGCTCATTTTTTCCACTTTATGCACACCGTGACATCTTTTGAGATTTTTTACGGTCGAACTTTACATTATTGTCATGTTTATCTCAGTATATTTTTCTCCTTCCCATACAATTTTCCTTTCTCAAACAGTTCATGAACTCATTGACAAAAAGTTTGTAATGTCGATTATTTCCAACAATCGAATCTTTACTAAGCCCCAGCCATGCATAAATTAAAATTTTATCATTATTTTGCTCCCTTTTTTTCCATACAAGCTAGATCACCCCCATTTTCATTATTATCCCCATCTTCTATTTTTTTTTTCATAGAATATTATGCGTATTGCAAGCTTATACTAATTGGTGTTTATAGCGATTGATCTAAATTCGTTTGCGATGAAGTATTTCTGATTAGCATGTATGATCAAAATTTTTCAAGTGAAAAGTGAGAAATATATTGAAATATGGTATTGTCATGCTTCTCAAATTATGACTAAAATTTTGTGGGCTTTGGCTCATAATTGGAAAATCTGGAGGATATTGGAAATCAATGAGACCTTGGAAAAATGTACCAAATGAAAGGTATGATCTGACTTGTGAAATGGGTAGCATTAGAAAATTATGCAAATTTGGTGAATCATCAACATGTGGCAAATTTTGATAATTATTTAGGTATATGCATAAGTACAATTTGTTAATGGAATGATTTTTGGAATGGTAAAAACTTGTGGTAAATTTTAAAAATAAAAAACTTACAAATTTTTATATATTTATAGATAAAGAATTTTTTTTAAAGGCAAATTTGTCGTTGCATTACAACGGCATAAATTCAGAGCATATGCAGAATGGCCATGTTTTTTTTTTCTTTTTCAAAAACCACTTTACTTAGTGAAGCACCATTAGACATTGGGCCAATAGAAAACAAAATCACAAGTTGCTTGATAGAGTAGCTTTAGAGCTTAAGTAACTTGGCAGTAACTCCATTTATCTGTATAGAGAGTCACTTATGTGTTGGATGTTGTGCTAGCAACTCCAATAAAGTTGCTCTCAGTTCTTCTTCTTTATTTTTGATTTGAGAATCAGAACCTATACATTTTACCATGGTTATTAAAATCATATAATTATTATTTATCTCATTGTGAAAACCAAAATAATTCACATCCTATGTACAAAGTATATACTTAGAATTTAGATAGTACAATGGTTATAGGAAAAATAAAAACATGATAGTAAGATAAAGAAATCATTATGTATCTTGATATGACTAGAGACAGCAAAAAAAGACATTTGGTAAATTTTGGATTTTTTTTTATTTTTCTGAACCAAAGAGAATTTAATGAAATTGTGAAAACACTTAATAGGATGGGAATAGAAATTCACTTTGACCTTTTAAATAAATAATCTAATACAACTTTGACATGTGAAGGAATCCATACTAGATATGGCTCTCCTATAATAGGCTAATAGCTTCTTTGATTTGGGAAAAAAGAACCAAAATAAAAACCGCACATGCGCGAACGCACACACACAAGGGGATTGAGTAAAGACTTGCAATTTTTTATAAGATTGATAATACCAATCATTGACTTTTCCCATCTCTCTCTTCGTTGTTCACTAAAATAATAATAAAACTCACCCAAAAAAAAATCCTTCTTAGGATCCAAAATATCGCTCAAGTTCTTAATAAGACCCTCTTGTATATGGAGACCTACAACATAAATTATGGGGATTTAAATAAACTAGCTGGCTTATTGATGCACACTTAGTGGTTCACATACAAGTGATAGCTTAAAAAAATCAACTAATTACTGGATGCTACATATAAAGAAAAACTACATAGATTACATTTATATATCAATTAAGGACCCAGTATCAACCTAAACCAAATAAATTAATCTCGTGTTAGTGATCATAAGATGTTTTTAGCCATAAGTTTATTCTAGTTAGTACCAATGTATGATTTCTCACATATATAATGCCTCAAATCTACAATACTTGCGTTGAAATGCTCCTTTTCCATTCATAGCATGAGGCAAGCATTTTGGATTTGCTCCATGGTTAAGTAAAGGTTACTCCAATCTAATTTTATTGAATATTATGATGATATAGGTATACCATTCAACCTGTTTATTCAATGCACATATCGTTTGATGTGGTAAAAATATGATTATTAAATTCAATTATGGATAATTAACAAAATAGCAGGGAATAATCTATTGAGTTAATAACAAACACATTGCTTATTATCAATACACATGATACATCATTTCATGCACAAATGTAGTAGCACATATAATCATAACAACCACACATGACGAACACGTTAATTGTAGCTATACAATATCATCTTGCAAGTACAAATGGTGAAAAACATTATTAAACCTATACCCTAATTTGCTTGAATAGCCCCAATCTATCTATAGGGTTACCCACCTTGTCAATTGACCTTAGTCATTATATAAATCACATTAACACTCTACATAATTTTGAATGCTATATGTAAATATTACGCTTAATACGTATATATATATATATGAATAATGCCTCAGTTTATACCTCAACTTTACATCTTTTTACAATTATACACATGAAGTTTTAAATTGATAATTTGTACACATAATTAGATGTTTTGTTGTTATTATTTATACCTTATTTCTTTCTTTTTTATAGTAATGATGCCGATTTTTTGTTCTTTGCCAATATGACTTGGCATCAATATATAATACAATATAAATCACTACGAGTGTTGCATTATGATTGGCTACATGTGATGATAAAGATAACAACAGTTAACCAAAAAGAGATGAGATATAAACAATAGCAACTAAACATCTAATTGGATGTACAAATTAACAATTTAAAACTTCAGGTGCAAAGTTGAAATGTAAACCACGACGTTAACCTTATATATTATATATATATATATATATCAATTTCTTATTATACACATTGTCTAAGAGAACTTTTACTATGGGTATAATTTTTCCAATTTTCAACAAGTTTGACTTAGTTTATGTCATTGCAATTGCTATATTAATATCTTATTTAAATTCTTTTATTAATTTAAATATCAACTATAGTGAATTTGACAAATTAACTTTATACCCCTTGTACATGAAAGTTAATGAAAATGACAAGCGAAAATCTATTTAAGTTTTGTGAATCATAGCAAATAAAGCTAAATATGACATTAAATTAACATTTCGACAACAATTTCAATCTATGACTCCAAGTATGATCATATAAAACCTTTCCTTCAAAATCAAGTCCCCTACTCAAAGGATAAGGTTACTGCTCATTTTGAGCACATAGTAACTATAACTAGACTTGCTACAGCCAAATTCAAGCGAAGACAAGCAAACATATGTCCCACTTAGATGGATGAGCCAATCAACATAAGGATCGAGGAGAGATCTTTTGGACAACCTCATGTGAAATTTTGAAAACCTTGAACAACCTTAAAAGATACATTATGACAGGAAACCCTTGCATTCTACCCCTTAAACTTACATCATAAGTTATCGACCAAACTCATTTAGTGAAAAAATGTAGAATTTGATTCTTTTCTATCCACTTTTAAATATTTCTCTTCAAGTTTTCTACTTTCTAGAACTCTTTTCGAACTTAAACATTGGAGTACCTACGACGAGGCCACCCCAGGTGTTATTCAGCTCATGTTTCTAATGTATATGCTAGAAGGACACTTATATAGTATAATAACCCATTGAATTCAAACTAAATGTAAAGGCTAGATACACATGGTCTAATAGGAGTAAAACCTTACAGGGATTCATTCAAACAAGGTTTGATCGTGCTTAAGTGAATGATGATTAGCAAAAAGTTTATCCCAAAATAAAATTGTTCCATTAAAGCTTCATTATCGACGATTCTTACACAGGTATTAAGAAAAAGAATATTAAGTTGGAGTTACTTTACGGATGAACTGCGTTCCTTCATTTGGAAAGTTTCTTTATGAAGCAACTCTGCTTCCATTTGCTTTTTCTAACATTCTCAAAAATTAGATTGTTATGTTCAATAAATATATATATATATATATATATTTTTTTTTTTTTTTGCTTAAAAAAATTAATATTAATTAGCATAATATTTAAAAAATAGTTAAATAACTTTGTAGATGCATGTAGGGATAAAGTCGTAAGTTTCGTAATAGGGAGAGTTGCTTAGGGGTGGGCACGAATCGGTTTTGTTCAGTTTTTTCTAGAACCAAATCAAACCATAATTTTCGATTTGGTTTTTTTTTTTTATCTCAAACTAAACCATTAAATAACAATTTGTTTCTAATTAGAAATTTTCTAAACCATTAAATAACAGTTTGGTTCGGTTTGGATTACGAATTAAATCAAAATTTTAATTAAAAATTTTCTTTGCTCTAATTTTTTTACATTTATGTAGATACTTAAATATTTATATCACTTTACAAATTTTATATTATTAACCACAACAAAATACTTTATGAATTCATCATACTTTTAATTTATAATTTTATATAAAATCAGTTATCCACAAATAAAATACATTCACTAACCATTGCATAGTAAGTCATAATTTATAATTTTTAATAAAACCATCAAGTCTATCATCTACCAATAAATTTAGCTAAAACAAAAAAAAATCATTTATAACAAAATTCATCAAAAAATAAAATAATCCGCTGAAAAAATACATTAAACAATTGATAGATAATAAGAGTTTATAACTAAATAAATAAATTACATACTTTATACAATTAAAAAACTATTGAAAAAAATAATAGTTTATCATCAACAAAAAAATATGTCATGATCCTGAAAAAAAAATTAAAAATGAACAAGTTGATTTTAATCAATATTCACCAAGTAATAAATATCAAATGAAAACATATGAATATATGTGGTTGGACTTGGGTTAAGTCACTTATAGGGAAGATGCAAGATCCACCATTTGATCTTACATCAAGTTATAGGTTTGTTTAAAAAGTTGTAGATATGATAGGTAATAAGTGTGGTGGGTTATGCATAAAAATTATAGGTTATAGGTTGAAAAAGTGGTAGATATGATAGGTAGGTGATTTGATCCAAGTAGATCCTGAACCTATATGACATTTAATCAATCATCATAAAAAAATTTTATAGTTAAACTTATGGTAAAATATTATTATATTTTTCTAAAACGGTTTGATTTGGTTTTACGCATTGTTTGGTTTACCTTTCAAACCAAATCATAAATTTACGAATCGATTCAAAGTGAAAAATTTTTAAACCAAATTGTTTAAAAAAAAAAACCATACCTTTGGTTTGGTTTGGTTCGGTTCAATTAATTTTTTTTTCCCATTCCTAAAATTATTTAACATGCTGATGTGACATATTAAGCAAATCACGGTTAAAAATGATCTTACTAATATTACTTAGTAGTCGTAACTTATATTTTCCTTCTCTTAATTTTAAATAGTTAAAATTATTAAAATATCTTATATAATATTATTACAATATTAACTTTATATTATAATAATTTTAAAAAGATAAATTAAATCAAAATCAAATCAACGAAATCTAGAGGTCGTGTTCATCTAGTTCCGCGTTCTTGTTCATTTTTTTTTTCCACTTCGGCCAGAAGTTCGTGTTTATTTGATCCGATTGTCTCATAGGAATTCGAGTGCTCGTCTGCCTGCACATCAATAGTTTTTCAATTTTACACACTCGCATTATTCTCTTCCCTTCTAGAATCTTCAAAAATTCACAACCACAACGACAACGACAACCGTTTTTTCACCAATTTTAGTCTTTAATCCTTTCCTCAAGCAACGACCTCTCCTAGTTCAAATTTTCCTAGGATTATCTCTCGTAGTATTCTAGTCCTTTTAGGCTTTAGCCGCCTGTTGTCCCTATGGAGAATAAACCATAGGTCCACAGCACAATTATGGCTGCCACGAAATCAAGAACCGGTGATCGTCATCATCTCCATCACAAAATCAAATTGAAGAAAGATAAAGATCAAGCAAGTCCAGAAAGGTTTGAATCTAATAACAACCCTAACCCTAGTACTAGTGCAACAAAAGTCCCTGTAATCTACTTTCTCTCAAGAAATGGCCATCTTGACCAACCCCACTTCATGGAAGTTCCTCTATCCTCCATTCATGGACTCTATTTAACAGGTTATTTATGATAATCACATATATCACGTATGATTTTGGTTCTGTTTCTAAACCTAAGCAGTTTAAATTTAATTTATTTATGTAAATTGTCTGCCGCAGATTTCACGAGCCGGTTAGATCTTCTCCGCGGCAAGGGGTTCGCCTCCTTGTACTCCTGGTCCTTCAAAAGGTACGAACGAAGTTTCAACTCTCTCTTAGATTTAATCTCATTTGTTCTAACTTACGACGGTGTTTTCCGAAGATTTTGTTTATGTTATACTAATAGAGACTCGATAACTTCAACGTATGCATCGAATTCGAGCAAAGATCGAGCTGATTAAGAATTTTTACGGGTCTGTACATGGTTTCAGGAGCTACAAAAACGGTTTCGTGTGGTACGACCTAGTAGAGAATGAATTGATGCATCCATCACGTGGAAACGAATATATCCTCAAAGGATCGGAGCTTCTCGATTCAACTTCTAGGCTTCCAGCTACGTTGTTGTTACCCTCCTCGAAGCCACCGAGCAAATCGCAAGCGTGTTCCACCACTAGGGACTCGGACCCATCCACTGAGTTGCAGCTACCTCCGCAGACAGACGACTCAGTAAGTCAGAGAAACTCTCACGAGTACAAAGTCTTCTACAAAAGCAAAACCGGGACGGATGACGGTGAGTCAACCCGCAAACCCTACTCGAACGTGTCGACTCAGACGGATGATGGAAAAACTCGAGTATCAAGACAAGTCGAAGAGCAAGAGGAAATCGAAGAGTGCCAGACTACGGAGCTGACCAGGGAAGATATTACATCTCCACCGTCGGATTCGAGCCCCGAGACGCTAGGAACTTTGATCTTAGCTAATCGACGGCGGATGCTGCATTCCGATCTTGAAAGTAATACCAATCGAAGGGGTGTAAGTGTTCCACGTGGCAGGGAGAGAGCGGCCTCTTTTCTGATGCATCTGGTATCGTGCGGTTCTCTTTCATTTAAGACTGGAGGATTGACGAGTGAAGGGCTCTCAATGGTCCGCAGAGCAGGAAATTATAAACCCGGGACATCGCATTCGCGGGAAATATAGGATCTGGAGGGAATTGTCAATTCAATTTGGAGAATAGATCTGGAGGATTACATAAAGAGAAAAATAATTAAGGCGTGATTGTGATTAGGAAATTGAAAAGAACTTTGATTTAATTGATTTTTGTATTGCAGCAGTAACAAGGCAGTGAACAGTGGAATAATAAATAAAAGATTTACGTACTTTGATAGCGTCGGCTGTCTAAAGTAAAGTTCCTGAAAAAGGTGCACTATTCCGGATTCGTATCCTTTGGTTTGGGTCAGATGGCGTCATTTTGCCGTGCCCTACTAGATATTCAAACAAATTAAATTGCCTTTTCAATCAATTTTCCATAAGTTACCAACTTCGATTCAAAAACAGTGCAATGATTTTCAAGTTTGATATATTTAATTATCTTATCAAAATTGAGTTTGAATGTTAGGAGTTTGATTTGCGAAACTTATGAATTTAAGTAAATATCTCTTGGGATTGGATTTAAATATGTATTTTTTAAATATGTATTTTTTAGATATATCAAGCTCAAATGAGTTTAAAAAGTTGAACTTGAGTTTGTTTCATGCCACTTTAAATAGAGCTCCAAGTTCAAAATTCTAATGTCAATCAACGTTAAGTTGTGTTTGGATTTTAAAATTTTGAGCCAAATTGGCTCGAGCATAAAATTGTCTTGACTTAACTCATTTATAATTTTAGATAAAATTATTTGATTCATTATTTAATTATTTAAATTTTTTTGATACTAAATTTATTAGCATTTTGACGAAGAATGATAAGAGAGATCCCATCAATAAAATCGTGGAAGTACTCTCGTGTTTTAATAATTTTGGCAACTTAATGGTTAGAACTCTATAAGTTAAAAGCATTTGGAAAAGACCACTTAAACCAATTAAATAGCATTCCAATTATATTCGTTTTTGAATCTCATGTTTTCCCTTATATGATTAAATTTCGATTTTTCCTATGGCATATTCTGTTTTCAGTTCTGATTTCTTTTATTATTTCTTATTGGAAATAAAATTAGATATTTTTCACTCAATTATAAGTAACATTGTTTTGTTAAGTGTAAACAGCAGAGATTAAGGTCTAGACTGGTTTATATATGACGAATGATACAGAAATAATAAATTTAAACAAAATTAACATGTAAGAAATAAATTGGAATTTAGGATTTTTTTTTTTTTTTTCCTCTAGTTGTCCAATCTGGTTCTTAAGTTGTGTAGAGAGTCAAATCAAACCATGAATTACGAAGGCCTGCCCAAACCGAACAAGAGTAGTTTAGAATTTAGACTACGACAGGATATCACAAGTGGGTATAAACTATAAATATAGGAGGAATTTTAATCGAGAACTACTTCCATCAACTTATCTTAAATTCTTAATATTAATTAACCTTTTTCATTGACTATAGATGTTCAAGCATGTTATACCTTATAGGAGAGTTTATTATTTATTTATTTATTCATCTTGTTTTTGTCAGATAATATACGGGAGAATATTCATACTAATTAGATTATATAATATTCATGAAATAAATATAAGACTCAAATCCTAAAATCCCTAGATACCTTGAGTCTTTTAAAAACCATTGTATTTGACTTTCTTCAACTGTATTAGTAAAGATCATTAATTATTTTATATTCAATCTTATATCCTTCAAAGTATGCATTTACGTTTAGAATTTTTTTAAATCTTTTTTTTTTTAATATGTTCAAGAGTAGGACTACAAATAAGTTGAATCAAGATGGTATAATATTGGGTTCTATCTTAGGTTTAAATCGAAATTTCAAACTCAACTAAATCTGAAATTCTAAACTTGAGTCTAGCTTCATATATAATATTACACAAAGTCAAGCTTGGCTCAATAAAGCTTGTTTAAGTTCTATTTATTTAAAATAATATTAATTTTAACTAGAATAATATTATTATCCAAATTTAATTTAAATTCAATTAATATTTACAATCAACTCGAGATCATTAGTGGTCAATCAATCGTAAGCTAATCAAACCAAATATATGAAGTTCGAGCTCAACTTAATAAATTATTCAAATACTTAACTATTTGTAAATTAAATTGAAGTAAATATCAAGTCGGGTTTAAATATGTTGTAAACTGATTTAATCCGTTTTCATCTCTTTTCAGAATACATGATGTGCTGCCTGTGCGGCTATTGCTTATACACGCACTGATAACTTGGTCATAAGGCATGAGGCAAAAGAAAGTGGAGGAAAAGATGGTCGATGTAAAGCGGTACAAAAAATACTGTTTTGTGATCTGGAAATTAAAAAAGAAAAAATTGAATATTAAGATAAAGTTCAAAATAGTTTGACGATAAAATATGAGAAATTCGAATGCCATCCACGACCAAATAAAATTTTTAATTTTTATATATTTAACTGGAGAAAGGGAAAGGAATAAAGCTAAAATGTCAAAAAAAGTTGCAGGAAACTTTTTTACAACTCAACTTTGGGGAAAAGTTAAAAAGATATCATTTTTTTAAATTATCTTAAAAATATGATACTTGCAAAGATTATTCCAAGAATACAACATGTAATTTTGATACAATTTGAATTTGCATTTTCAAAATAAATATGTCTACATAAAATTTAATCTTTTATTTTACACTTATATTTCATCCCATAATATTTCTTGGTTCCACAAGGAAAAATATTTAATAGATAATATACACTAGTATATATATACATAATGTATAATTATCAGTCATATTTTGATACAAAAAAAAATATAAATAGTTTTTAAAATAACTACCATCTATAATAGAAATATAATTACATATCAAATAATAACTGATACTTACTTGTCACGTCTATATTACACGTGATATATATTATTTATTGAAGCCTCTCTCGTCCACAAAAAGTTCAGCAGTGAATGAATAGGTGCAGAATTAAAACCATAGTTAACAAATATTCCTCCATTTACCAACTACATTAGTCTATATATTTTACAGAAAATACATTCTGTACTAGTAAAAAAAAAAAAGTAAAAAGAGTATACATACACACACACACACACATATATATATATATATATATATCATGTCCATGCCAAAGGAGATGAAGGCAATATTATTTAAAAATTCATGTAATTAAGAGTTTATTTGGCAAGAAACAAATCAAACACAAATCAAATACAGATCAAAGATAGATGACAAATAAATGATAAACAAATAAGTTTACTCATAAAAAGATTAAATAGATCAGATGCAGATTAAATACAAATGACAAATAGATATAGATGAAAAATAAACCATTCAAACAGAGACTTTACACTGTTGAGTTCTGGAGCAGAATAAGTGAAACCTTTAGATTCATAATTGAAATGTTTTATGCATCTGAATTTCCATTTGATTGAAAAAGAAAAAAAAATTCTAATGATACAAATAATTATGAGCCTTTCTAAAATGACATAATTCTTAATGATTTTATTGAATTTTGGTAGGGGGCACACGGTCCAAGACTCCAAGCCCGATTATGACCAATGGGCCATGACTAAAGGTTGAACTATTACCAGTCCGTCGAAAAACAGTTTTGGACCTTGCCCCAATAATTTGCCTGTACCTATTCATGGGTATTAAACTTTTGAACGGGCCCAAAACACCTTTCTTTCTTTCCTTTTTCCTTTTCCCCCCGAATTCTTATGTTTTAAATTTAAAAACTTCGAATTTGAGAATTATATAGTTCCAACCCCACCTCGCCCGTTTTTCATAAAGTTAAGAATGATTTGTGTTCTTATTTATACAGAATTGCATCAAATTGACACTTTAATATTAGTAATGTAGATGAAAAACTACAAACAAATATTAAAAGATAAAGTTAGTTCTATTTTATTGTGGAAGAAAAACTCAATTTGGATAAAAACTTATATACACACACATGTATACAATCATATATATGCTCAAACTACTAACATTAAAAGCATACTTAATTCATGTGTTATCAACAATAACACATTGAGTCCAAAAAAAAAAAAAACGAACCATAACACATTAAATTCTTGAATTATTAATAGCAATATCAAATATAGTAAATGAAAAAAAAATCTTCCTAATTCATATGATAAATAATAAAAACTTTACTTTAAATTATTTTTTTTAGAGTAGATTACATAAATATTACCTATGTTTATGGACCATTTTATTGGTCTCTACTCTATGATCATAGTTTTGTGCAACCGGGATAATGGGCTAAACTACTAATGATTATAGAAAATAGAGAATGGATGGTTTATTTTCTTTCTTTTCCTCCCCCTTCCTCCTTCCTCCTTCTTTTCCTACCTTCTTTCTTTCTTTATTGCATTTTACCTTTTTATTGTTTTACTATTATTTATGGACAGCAAGCCAAACAATGCTTTTAAATTAAAGTTGACACATGCCACTTGGTCATTGGTCATAATGTCTAGATGGGAAAACAAAACTAATAGAGTAAAAAGAAGATAGTAAAAGCTATTTGAAAAGTTCAATTCGGTATTAAATTAATTAAATCCAAAATACAAGTAGTTAATTGTACATTTTTTAAAAATTTAGGTAGCTTTTATAACATTAACACATGTCCCATGTATAAATATCATGGTCAACAATTTGATAAAAAATAAAACATAAGTAACACTTTGTAAAATTTCAGAAACATTGGTGATGTTCTTATAGCTAGCCCTTTATTTTAATATTTCAACTTGAATTGTTTACTCAATTTTTTATATTTTTACCACTAAACTTTGGGGATTTTATTGGATATCCATCATTATTCGCCATAAAGGTTACTTTGTAAGTATAGATTAATATTGATTCCTCTATACTTGTTGCCTTGCTTAGTAGTACAATAATTCCTAAATCAAAGTTTTATGATATTTTGTTAACTTGTAGGAAAAAACCATCCCACGTGGGGTAAGAGGAGACCAAGGTTGTGGTAGTGTCATGCAAAGTTAATGCAATTACAGATTATTCAACTAAGAGAATTCAACATTTAAGATGAAGAACCATTGTTTTTTATTCCATATGTATATGTATTAAAAGGACCCTATAAGTTTTGGTTTGTGTAAGGAGTTTCAAATTTGAGTTGATAAATGTTACTTTATCCAATTTTTATGATTAATTATCTGAAACTTAAAAGTATTATTTTAATATTTAAACATTGTCCGTTTTGATAATTAACTATATGAACTTTTCCTTACAATTAACTATTTAAATAACACTAGCTCAATTATTATGAATGACACTAAAAAATCTATAGGTAGTAGATTGACATATTAACTTTACAAATAGTTGCAAAAATGGGTAAATTCAAATAGCAAATATAATATTGAATCAACTCAAGTTAATGATTCAAGAACTATAAGCTTTTTTAGACTTGTTTTGAGTGGTTAATCCATATTCCAAAAGTCTATATTACTTTCCACCAAAGATATTAAGAGAATACAATAAAGCTTCTAACTATATAAAATTTATTCAACCAAAAAAAAAAAAACTACATAAAATTTAGGAAAAGTATTCTTGAAAAATGTATGTCATATTGGGAGAATCATATCTTTTACTTGTTCTACCACATTATTTCAAACATATGGGAAATAAATAAAAAAGTATAGCTAAGAGAACTTCACATGTCAATGTTATTTAGATTGCACAATATCATTCCATCTCTCCCTCCGCCTTTCACTTTACCATTTCTCCTCTTGCATTATTTCAATATAATATAATTCACACATATGTATATGCACACAAAGTAAAGATCTTTTTACAAAATTTGAAAATAATAATAACCACAATGGATCAATATATACGTTTCCAACACAATCTTAACCAAAGATTTAATATTGATTGCAAAATTATAATTGCTCCAGGATGTCAAATTCTTAATTATTCAAGTCATTTCAACAACAATTTGAAGGAAAATGATAGGAAAAGGAATAATGGATACCTCTTACTTTTGAATACGATTCACAACCCAAAATCGAATGTTCATGTCCACACTTCCACATATGTGTTATGCGTCTATGGTATTGTCAAGTTGTTCCAAAATTTTGGAATACTGAGATTGAATTGTTTGCTGCTGTCCATGACGTTTTACTAATGCATGGTATATTATGGATAGCATGTGGTATGACATCTGAGTGTGAAGATAATACAATAATTTCTACATTTGGTTTGTTGCTTATTTAGGTCAAAGCACTTTGCTTCAAGTAATGGTGACAGTTATGTAATATGAGAGTGAGCTCTACAATAGCTATTTCAAGGATTATGGAGACTCATAAAGTTAGGCATTTTACGAATTAATGCAGTATTGATAGATTTAAGCGATTAAACAATTTTCCTCTTGCATGGTGTTTAATCTAAATAATGAATAATTGTGGACAAAAACTTATGAGTTGAGGCTTTGAAATTTTATCTAAGGAGAAATCATTAGAAAATTTAGTTAATAGTTTGAGACATACATGTTTCTATCTTGAGTAGTATACAACTAATCGATCACATCATAATGATCTCAAAGAATGATGAGTATCATACTAAGACTTTAATAAAAAATTATTTACTAAGGAAATAGAAGTACTTTTACATTACATAAATTTCATACCTGTAACACTTCCATTTTAGAATATCAACATAGATTTTCATTTGAATGCTATATTTTAGAGAGATGCATAAGTCCCTCTAAAAACCATCATTTTCACATTATAATGATAAAAAATTGTGTCTAATTTGGAAGCTTCAATACATCTTAGTGATTTAGAGAATGATGTCAAAACCTATAAGAAAAGTTTTTAAGACTTTCCCTTATTACAATTTTTGTGATGAAGTTGGAACAAGATTTTTTTTATAATGTAAATAAACCTACATATGTGGTATAGTGGAGATTGTAGTTTGTTTATGGTACATATAAAGACATTTATGTCCTAAAGATATAATTTACAAGATCAAGATATCATATTTTAGATAGTATAAATAAGTTTCACAAAGGTAAGCTCCACAATAACGTAATTGCAAGAGACAATTAAATGCCTCTATATTAAGCAATTATGAAGTTGGATTGTGATGGTTCATGGAGCTCAAAACTAAACAAAGTTGGTAGTGGCATTGAAGCATACAATAATCATGGTTTTCGTCTTCTAGGAATTTGTACGCTAGTAATGAAAAAATCCAAAGTTTGCAAAACTTTAGTAATACGTGAAGCAATGCAAGTGTTGTTGAACACTTTTAGCATCTAAAGTTTACCTAATTTTACAATTAACTACATGAAATTTTTTTTTTTTTTCGATAACTACATGAAGTTTAAAAGGTGTTAATTTGATACCTAAAGCTTGCTTGTTTTTGTAATTAACTCTCGAACTTTGTCAAATTTTACAATTAGTTACTTGAACTTTTTTCATTATTGTAATTAACTGCCTTACTTTGATACTATGACTAACTTTGAAAAGTAAAGTTTGTAAGTAATAAACACTTTTCTACATGAGGTAGTTAATTATATGAATGGGAAAATTTCAATATTAAATGTGATATTTATCCATATTAGACTATAGTGCATATTGAAATGGACTCCTCAAATGCTTTCAATTGTGGAAAGTAGCATTATTGAAGAGACCATGAATCTTGATTGAACTTTGTTCTTTCTCTTTGTTGGTGTATGGATTCGAATGAAATTATTACAAGCGTGCATGATCACAATAGTTTGAGATGAGTGACTTGAAATAGCATGTAAATACATGATTAGAAGAGAATTGAATAGAGAGAGAAATATATAGTCTCAATCAACTCAAACTCACTAATAACATGTGGAAGAGCTATCATAATCAAACTCAACTAATGATGATGAACATGTTGAGTGTGTGACTATAAATAATTGTTTGATCTTTTAAAATAAGAATTAAACAACATGACGATATTTTCAAGATTCATGAAACTTTAAACCCTTAAACCAAGCAATCAAGAACAACACGTGTTAAGAGCAACGAGGATTAAAACGGGAATATGTGGAAGCATATTCCAATCCATAAATGCAACATGCAATTATTTTGTTTGATGGTTATTCTTTGAGTCAATAGCATGCTTTTAAGATATTTTGTGTCTCTTTTCTTTTCTCTCTAATAATGGGATTTTAGGATAGTAATAGGTAACATGTATGACTTGGGACTACAACCATATGTGTGTATGTGCCCATAAGTCAAGAGCTTGTCTATTAATTTTAATTATTTTCAATTCAAACTCATCATAAAACCAATAAAATCTTTCACTCAATTTAATGCATTAAATTCTATAACCTCATTAGATCACTTTATCTGAACTTTATACCTTGTGATAGACAAATCACACGATACAATTTATTAAGAATAAACCTAACAAGTATTTCTACCAAATTCCAAACCATTCAAATGAAAAAAGACTAAAGGTATTTATAGAGTTTGGTCATCGAATGTTTTCTATCAAATTATGTTGATAGCCAATAGGTAAGATAAGTCCCTCTTATTATATGAGCCATGTTGAGAAAGCCAAAACAACAGTTCTTTCGTGATCATTTTAGATTTATAGACTTAACTCCTTAGACCCTATTACTTAATGGGTTAAACTCAGGACATTATTAGGCTTAAAGTCACAATCCATTTTAACCCATTATACTCTTTAATACATAACAAAGCTAATACTTATGTTTGATTAGGTGTCATCCAAAGCAAAATGGGCTTTGGAGGTATGTTTTAAGATTTTAATCTCTTAATCCTGTAGCAAATCATTTAGGGTAGTTGTTATTATGCTACCTAAACTTTGCACATACTAGTAATTAACCATTTGAATTTTAAAAAATATCAATCTGGTACCTAAATTTTTCTCTCTTTTTTTTTAATTAATTATGTGAACCTTGATAAATTTTACAATTTGCTATCTGAATTTTACCTTTTTTGCAATTGGTTACATCATCTAGGTATTATAAATGAAATTCAAAAGTTTGTAGTTGGTGTATCAACACTTTAAACTTCAAAAAATAGTATGAATTAGTAAGGTTCAAGTACCAAATGTGACATTTACCCAATCTTTTATTAGTTGATCATGTAACTATACCCCCGCATGAGCGAAAGTTTTTATTTCTTTTATATGAAAGTAAGGGTGAATGTCAAATTTGGTGCATGAACTTTACATAAAATCCAATTTGGTATAACTTTGAAGTAGTAAATTCAATACTCAATCAAACATTTTGTAGCTTTCTTTTATTGACTTCTTAACAGCGTTTATTTTGTTTGTTGATATAAAAGAAGTAGTCTATCATTGAATTTTTACCACTTCTCTTACATTGTCTAGTATTGATAGATGTCTATTCCACATCAGAAAATACAATAAAAAATATAAATGGGGTAGTAAAAATATCTATGAAAATTTCAATTGAATATTAAATTAATTATTTAAAAATTTAAGTATTAAATTGAATTTTTGTATAAAGTTGAGATGCCAAATGACATTTCCCTAAAGTAAGATAATTTTTCTTAGGAATAAAATGAGAAGATATACATATACAGATATATTATAGGAAAAATGTACGATCACATCACTCATAATAATTTTAAAATATAATAAATTACTTCAATTTATGCCATGGAGACAAGGATATTTATCAAAGACTATAAAGTCAATAGTAGTACTTCTGTCATGTTTTAGGATCTAAGAATCGTTTGGAACAAAATGGATTGGAATGGAATAAGTTTTGGAATTGAATTCCCTCAAAATCGGATTCTCTATCAAAACAGAATCATTTATTCCAATTTCCAAAATTGCATCCACGTAGAAGAAATGGAATGGAACTTGAGTCTTTCCTACATACTAAACATGACTTAATACTTTCGTATATAAATAATTTAAACTTTTTAGCATGTTATGTATCAAGTGGGTATTGTTTCAACTTTATATGTTATTTCTAATGGCATTTTGCACATAAATTTAAATTTGTTAAAAAAATTAATCACTTGTAATTTATGATTTCACCAATCACATTAATCTATATAGTATATAGGTACATTATATTGATAATTCTTGAAAACTTTGTGAATTATATCTAACACAAACTTTTTAAATAGGGGTAATATCACGAATAGTACCTGGATTTTGACAATATATGTAATTAGGTATCCGAATATGAAATTAATCAATTTAATATTTAAACTTTAAAATTGATCAATTTAGTACATAAAAAACTCGATGGAGGTCCTATTGGCTTACACAAAAAGTTTTTTTATATACTAAATTGATCGATTTTAAAACTCAAATACTTAATTATATATTTTAATAAAGCTCAGGTATTATTCGTGACGTTAACCTATGAAAATTTAAATGAAAATGCCTTAGATACATATTTTATTTTTATTCATTATTTTTTAATATGAAACTAATTAAAATAAAGATATAAGGACCTCCTAGGGACCTTTTCTTCGACCATTAATTTTGTGAAACATGTGTTTATGTACTTATGCCTTTATCCTTTCAATATTTTAATTTAGCATATACATGCTAGAAAAATAGTAAAAAGATGTGGAAAATGTCAAACTAGAAAACCAAAATATATTATGAATGGTGGAATTACTGTAATTAGTCTATCACATGTAATAAGTATACTAATCAACTAAGATAAGTCTTGAAATGATGACACGTGTATAGATATCGTAGAAAAAAGCATGGAAAGAGAAACATACAAATAAGATTTCTCAAGCGCAAGAGTACAACAAAAAAGCAAATCAAATAGACTTATTCATTCTTGATTCGTTCTTCTTTGCATAGGTGTTTTGACGTTTCATGGGATATTTCAGCAAAACTTCTGCCTTGCTCTTAATCTTAGTAATATGCAAAATGAGCCAAATGAGAAGAGTAGCCTCTTAGGTATCCGAATGTATGGTTAACATCAGTGTTGCTTGTGACCATTAGATTGCTCTCACAGGAAACGACCAACATTCATCCCTTCTTTTCTTGTATAGGAATGATTAGAAGAGCCTAAAGGATTTTGTTATATGAAAGAAGCCATTATTTTATAGAATAACCTATTTTCAATAGGTTTATACCCTATTTTGGTCTACATAAGCCCTTTTGGAGTCCAATGAAGCCCAAGTTAGTCTAGAAACATAGTTTTTGAGTTCATTTTTTGGGCACGAAAAAACCAAATGAAGCCAAGAGTTGAGTAAACCAGTCTACTCTAGTGGTTCCTATTTCAAACCTACCAAGTTAAATTTTGCCAAAACATCTTTTATTGTATTTGGTTTTCTAAATTCTATCACTAGCTTCAAATATCGCTTTATGGCATTAAATTAGATCAAGAGCCCAATTATCAAAATGCCTCTACATAATGCAACCAATAAAATAATTAAAACTCAAAAAAAAATTCTTGAAAAATGTACTTATTTATTTATTTTTTTAAATCAATAATACCATAGTAACTATTGTGAAAGGTAAGATAGTGGATGAGATGAATAAATATTTTGAAAAAGAAAATAAAATTAAATATTATTTGTCATTTAGCTACCACTCTCCTATTATATTATGGACTTGTTTGAATTATCGAATTGTTATCTATATCGGATCAATATCGATTCGGTTTTGTCAATTTATGAATAAAATTGTCGGCTTTTTATTGGTATCATAGCTATATCGGTTCAGTATCTGTTCGGTTTGAAAACAATGCCAAAATTTAACCTTCTCTTGCTATTGACTTTTAAGTAACCACTTTATTGACCATATAATTTGTAGAAAATTAATAGATAATTATAGAATATTTAAACATTTATTCAAGTATAATATGCCCTAGTCCTTATTATTATTATTATTCTTAGTTTAAGCAAATTGAGAATCGAAAATCTTTGTGAAATGAACTTCTATTAAAAAGGGGACCATAAAAGAAAAAAAAATCTTACAATAATCCCATCACAAATTAGAACAAACATCAAGAGAATAAGTCAAATCAAATTAAAGTCATATTACTTCAATTGCTAAAAGAAACAACAAGGACCATGTTTCCTTCTTTCTCTTGTTGTCATGCCACATTGTCTAAACATATAGGAAATAGGCTTAAAAAGCATATAACTAGCAGCACACAACACATCATGTGTTAGTATTACTTAGATTGCGTCTCACTTGTCTTAGTATTATATTCTGCTTTTATTTTTTTGTTCCTCCTTTCACTTCACTATTTGTTCTTCTTTTGCATTCTTCCAACACAACATAATTCACACATATATACACAAGCACACCCTTTTTGCATGATACATGAAGAGTTAATGAACAAATATCATTGCTTGAAGTTTATTATTATGTGCTTAAAAAGACAATCTTAGTACTGTTTTTTTGTTTTTTTTTTTTTTTATGTGAGTGGTTTGAATTATTTACATCTGTCTAGTGTGTTTAATTATTGATTGTTTTGAGGAAGTGGGTATTGAGTTTTTTTTGGCTCGATTGAGGTGTTGGGTGTGGTGATGGGTCCTCCTGTGAAAAGGTTGAGGAAGAAGAAAAAGACGAACCTTGAAGAAGCCAATGCTTCTGGGTCTGCAGAGAAAAAGGAGTCTTCAGATTGCTTTGATGACTTCTCCAAAACAATTAGTGGTATGCATTCTCTTCTCTTTGTCATGCTGTTTTCCAATTCTTTTTATTCTTTCCTTATGTGTTGCTGATACTGAGACGACTTGGACACAAAATAAAACTTAGAACACGAGAGAGCTTACTTATAAATTGCCACCCCCCCAAAGTTTTTAAAGTATTATAATGATCTTGGATCATTTCATATATGGTTAGAATGATTTATTAGTTTATAACTTATGTGCTCTGGAGATAGGTGTAACTGGTCAAATCCATCGTATAGCTTTTTTCCCCAGCAAATTTACTATTGTTTAAACCTGAATCGAAATGGGTTATTTTTTATGTCTTTGTTATGTATTTATCTGCTGCTGCAATGCCAAAAAAATTGATTAGTGTAGTTTTTATGCTTAAATGTGTTTTTATTTTTTTACTTTTTTGTTAAGGTAAGCATTCTTGCTCGTGTTCATATGTTAATGCTGGAGATAAATTTGGATTCTCAAAATTTTTAATTAGAAGGTGCACCTGTAATGAGAGGAGTCACCACAGAGTTGTGATCCATATATGATGCGGCCTTTTCTTGTACATAGATATGCATTTTCTAAGATTTGACTTTGTAATAGATAGCCTAAAAAATCAAGAGAGCACTTGTGTGGATGGTTTAGATGAATCCTTCCTATTTGAGAACACATTCAAGAATTATTGAAAAGCTTGAGCACTTAGCATTCATATTAGTTGTTCAATTTGAAGTATAGCAGCCAGTCGCTGGCGGTAGCAATTAACAACCATGGAAGATGATAACAGAGAATGAGAGATTAATTTGCTCTTTCAAAAACGTGCTATGATTTAAACTAAATGATATAAAAATGAAAAGATATGCTATTTCATCTTCTTATCCTTTAGCGTTCAGTCGTTGTGCTTGAAGTACTGAATTGATTAAAAGCTTTAACTTTGTAGTTCTTGAAAATTCTATTTCGAATGCAGCTTGTATGAACAGAATAAATCCAAATGATAGTGTTAATCAGGTGAAGGGTACTGTACAGTTCTAATCAAATAATTGCAAGTCTTCTCACACGTAATATGTATGCATAATAAGCTTTAAGCTCTACTAATTCCAACTCTTAACTTGCAAAAGAAAAAAAATTTTCAATCTTATGAGTCACTGTTGCAGCATTGGAGAATTTCCATCCCCATCGCCTACTAGTTTGACGGTTAAATCTTATTCACGAGGATTGTATTTATAGAGTTAAATGCTCAAGTGGTGTATTGAACTTCTAGCTTGGGTAAATTTGGAGAAAATACTCCACAACCTAGATGACAAAGTGTCCCAATTCGCTCCCTCTCACGTTCTCTTAGGAACAGCATAATGGTCTTTGGCCATTTGAGTTGCTGCTATATCCATCGATAAATTGGAAGTTTTGTTTATAAATAATATCTGTAGAGGTTCTACAACCCAAAATAAGAAATTTGCAGCTCAGTTTGCATATATTTTCTTTTGATGAGGAATCATTGTTGAACTCTTCAAAGTAAGGTGCCTACATGAGGCCATCTTTAGTTTATATGACTACTTAAGTCCTGTACTTCCAAGATGTGCAAAGAACTTTTTTTTTTTTTCCTCCTCACATTGTTATTCTCTTATTTCACATATTTTTAGTAGAATTAAAATATATGAGGACTTTCTTCTAATATTATTGACCATTAAGGTTGATTTGAATGGTGTCTCATCATATAAAAGTTTTTACTTCATGTATTGAGCATGTTAATATAAAAATCAGCATATCCCAACATACAAAACCTTGAACCTATAACATGAGGTGAGTAAAGCAGCCAACTCTAAATAGAGAGATATAAAGCCGGATTAATTTCAATGGCCACCAAGCCTACATTCTTTCCCCATAGGGGCTTTAGTGGGGGATTTTACATAATCACAGATATGGCCAGAAGGTTCCAAGCAATATTTCCATTTTAAGTTGTTTTTTTCCATATTATCAGCAAAAAAAAAGGAAAGAGGAAGAAAAAAAAAATGGAAAATTTAACCTTGTACCTCATGTAGATATTATGACTTTGTAGGTTTTACGTGTACCTGCAGGTTTAGTTGTTTTTTATTGTATTTTCTACATTCTGTTTTTCAGAGGTTGTAATATAATGTCATCTTGTAGGTTCGAATTATGTATCTCAAATTCTGTCTTTGACACAAACTACTACTTATAAACCATAGCTCCTAGCTTTAGTCTGAATCTTATACTTCTGTCTTATTTCACCACATTAGAATGTAAATGGAAACCTCTGGATTTGTTCACAACCTGATGTCTAGAAACTGATTAAAAAAATAATTGTCATGTTGGTGATTATGTGATCTAGGATAGTTCCAAAGGACTGATGTACCTTTTTACTATTTATATTGGTTCTGACATCTTTCTTTGTGTTCTTCACTTTCTAATGTAATAATTATATTTATCAAGGTATATCTTAAGAAGATAGATTAAAATGTAGACTTAAACACTGATTCCTGATTTTTATTGCTTAGTCGTTATCTACCTAAAAGATGTGTTTTTCAAGGATCATGATAGGTCTAGATGACTGGGTTGTCTCTCCTTTATGAAAATTTTACGAAGCAAAAGTTATTTTGCTCTGGATGTCAATTTCTCAAAGTGGATAAAAATGCATTACTAATTGCTATGAATTCCAAATTAAACAGGATCCTCAAATTTCATCTTAGCAACCTGAGCTGACTTAGAAACACTAACTTGAGGACAAAATTAAGACAAAAATGATGATGGGAAATAAAGGTGCAATTGACTCTCTCCTTTTTGTTATATTTAAATTGAGACTGCTATATCTGTTCTTGGAGAGGGAAAGTGCTGAGTCTAGGCCTTATGATCCTTCTTGATCAGTACACAGTCAACCTCCAACTCCAAATACTTTCCTTCTTGTTGGATTTCTTAATAGGTTGTGGTTAGAAATATCAGGTACTAAATACTTCCATGAATTATCAATATTTGGAAATTATCCCCGTTCTTATGCAGAAGGGTGATCTTTACAAGCCTCTTTTTCTATGGCAGTAAAATCTGTTTGTTATTTACAAAACGGTGGAAGAAACAACAATGAAAGTAATCTAAGAAAATTTTGAAACATTTTTCTGTTGGGGGGAAGCTTTTATGCCCATTAGTGGCATTCATTATGTCAGATACTAAACAACCAGTAAACCAAGTCTAAGAAAATCCTACTGCCTGTGCCTACTCTTGTTTGGTACAATTCATGTTAGTATATTCAACCTTAGTAAATTAGAGAAACATGTGACACCACCAGATTTTTATGTTGAGATTTTGCAATATGGACATTGCAACTTCTTTCTCATAAGCAGACGATAGAAACTGGATTTATATATGAGACGAATGATTCCACGATTGGATTGGCTCATACAGCTTTAGTTTTCTCAAACTCAACTTAAATAATTTTATAAAAATTTTCTGAGGATTTGACCAGTGATGAAGGGTGTGCACTTTTTTCCAACATGTCAATTATGTTGTTGCTATTCTGTTAGCGGAACTTCATCTCAGTATAACTTAGTAAGTGCATTTTAGTTAATTGGAGATTAGCTAGTATGTTAGGCGATGCCTGTTTGCGACGTAACTACAAACAGTTTTATTACAGATTTACTTATCTGTCACAAATGATTATTTTCTTTTATAGTTATATGATTTTATGATAACTCTATGATATTCCTTTTCCTTACATTGTATGTTAACTAAGCCCAGTTCATTAATTGGAATGGGACTTAACGCATATGATTATTGAAAAGCTTGTTTAATTATGATTATTGCTGAAATAGTAGTTTAATGTGAGAGAAATATGTTTTTTAATTTCATGATCCACGAAACTGCACATAGAAAAGATAAGGACATCATAATTCGCCTTTGTTGCATGAAGCAACAAGAAAATTTTTAGGTGATATTTTTCAATGCTTATGTTGTCCTTGCAATAGATTTTTGGTGCTGTAGCATGATAATATGACAACTTCAGCATGGTCTCTAACTTTTGCAACTGAAACTTTCTTATCTTCCCAATCTTTTGAAATCACACTATATTGCAGGATACATCACTTCAGCCAAGGGTTTGACAAGATTTGAATCAGTTTTTGGAGTATCCAGGAAAACCTTCAACTACATATTTTCACTTGTCAAAGAAGACTATATGGAAAAGCAGGGGAATTTCTTCTTTGCAAATGGTAATCCAATGTCTTTATACGACCAAGTAGCGGTTGCTTTGAGAAGGCTGAGCTCTGGTGAGTCACTTCTTAACATCGGTAATGCATTTGGACTCAGCCACTCGAGCGTCTCACAAGTGACCTGGCGTTTTATTGAGTCCATGGAACAATGTGCCATCCATCACCTGCATTGGCCATCCACTGATACAGAAATGACTGCAATAAAAGCCAAGTTTGAGAGAATAAGCGGACTACCCAATTGCTGCGGTGCTATTGACTTTACCCACATTCTAATGAATTTGAAGGCATCAGAAATCACAACTAAACCATGGCTTGATTACGAGAAGAATTTCAGCATGGTTTTCCAAGCAATAGTCGACCCTGAAATGAGATTCATTGACATAGTCACCGGATGGCCAGGGAAAATGAATGAGGAAATGGTTTTTCGAAGTTCAAATGTGCACAAGCTCTTTGAAAGTGAAAAAGGCTAAATGGGAAGAACTTGGAGCTCTCGGATGGATCAAACATCAGGGATTACATAGTGGGCGATTCTGGATATCCATTGCTTCCTTATCTCATCACTCCATATGAAGGGAAAGAGCAGTCTGACATGAGATCCGAGTTCAATAAACGGCATTTTGCCATTAGAATGGTAGCACAGAGAGCACTGGCAAGGCTAAAGAACATGTGGAAGATCATTCAGGGAGTAATGTGGAGACCTGACAGGGACAGACTGCCAAGGATTATCCTTGTTTGCTGTTTGCTTCATAATATTGTCATTGACATGGAAGACGAGGTGCAGGACGACATGCCACTGTCTCATCATCATGATCTAGGATATCACCAGCAAATGTGTGGCATAGCTGATGTCAAGGGGATAAACATGAGGGAAAGACTCTGTCTCTACTTGTCTCGAAGCTTAACCCCATGATTCTTGTCATCACAATGCTTGCAACTTCAAGCATGGTCTCTTATTGTTCTTAGGTTATTTGGAATTAGAAGGAAAACATCGTGTTTAAGAATTTTTCTTAAAATTCAGGCTACGGTCCAAATACTTGGATTCAACAATTTTGCTTTACTTCTTTTTAACCAGCCTGTCTATTCTGCTTCTATCACATATTGCCATAAATATTAGAGAATTTTTCAATTGATCCCAACCTTATCCTTCATGCTCATACCTGATAAGATTAATTAATAAGGAGACTGACAAGAAAACTTTATGGTTTTTGTTTTTGTGTAGACATAATTTCATAACGTTTAGGATTTGGCTGCCCCCAAATAACACCTCACCCAAGACATGGGAGTAGCTGATCTATAGTGAGTCACACAAGCTTTAGATTCAATTGAGAGAATCCAAAATGATTTTAGGAATTGAGTCACCATTGAAAATTCTTGCTTCAATAGATAAAGCTCAAAAAGCTTTGGCTTTAAACTAGTTGTTTTCTTGATGAATGAATAACTAAGTGCACGCCATGTCCAAAAGTTGGGTTAATATTAAAGGTGAATTTTGCATGGCCAGGTGGTTTTTTAGAATGGTTATTAATAGGTTCTAGATAAAGATATGACATGTACCCACCATGAAACTTATATAAAACTTTTACTCTTCATATTATGAATTCCATGTTGTGAGTTACTTTGTAATTCTCAATATATAGGATAACATGAATCTAGCATGACAATAAGCATATTAGTTCTAATAATTTATTGTTTTTGTTCAATACTTGGCCAAATAATAAAATATATTTCAATTCTCTTATTTAAATTGATATCTTGATCTACAATTTGGCTCATTCGCTTTATTGAATGAATAATGTTGTAATATGATTTTTTTAAAATTAATTTTTTATTTAAATAAATAATTTTGAAAAAAAAAAAGATAATTCCGATATTAAGTTGGTATTTATGGATTTGAATAAAGAATGGTTATTCAATGTTTTGTGTAATAAGGATTATTGTGGAATCGCTATTCGGTGAATTAAACGCCATAATAGCTATTCGTAAGGACTAAGGTTGTAATGGAGTTTATTACGGAGGAATGATATAGAGTTATAATAGGATTTTTCCTTATTAATTTTTTATTTAAATGATGGTATTTTGAAAAAAAAAACAGTTTCGGCATTAAATTGATTCATAAGTTTAAATAAAAATGAATATTCAATATTTTGTATTATAAGGATTCATTGTAGAATTGCTATTCAATGAATAAATACCGTAATAGCTATTCATAAGAAATAATTTTAATTACACCAACAAAATGAACGAAAGTTATTGCAAAAGAAAAACTTAGGGATTTTATAAAATTTATCAGAAATTATAAATTTTAAAAGGTACAGAATCTACTGTGATTCCTTAAAAGCCAAAAATAGGCTTTGATTTCTATGTTTTTTCCAACATAGGATAAAAAATAGAGTTCCTATTCTATCAAACCTGTCACTGGTCACCCACTCACTCACCCTAAAAGCACTAAATTCTGAACATCCTTTATCGAGAAAGACCAGGAACTGTTTCGCTAATGTACACTTTTTGACACCAAGGCAAGGCAACCTATCTATTTTCCGGTTACGTCTATCTACATATAATGCATGTTTTGAAACATGTGTCAATGTCGAGTTGTCAGTGTCTTTCGTCTTCATTTTACAAATAATTATTTGTATTTTGTAGTCTTAGCATTGGTCCATCAACTAGGTGGCTTAACAAACAAGGGCCAAAAATAATGAAATATACATTGAAATTGACATCAACGCTATATTACTATCTCAACACTGTGTCATCTCAAACTCCACAGCAATTGTCAAATGACAATCATCACCTCATCACAACATCCATTATATTTGTTTTAATATATAAATTAAGCATGATCAAAACGAAGAATAAAATAAATTATGCGAAACCATAAAAGCATATTATCATCCAATATAATAAAATATAAAAAATATACATGTTTTGTAAGAAAGAATGCAGTATCTCTAATTATATATAAAACTAAAAAATATGTAGTTAATCTTGATTGCAATGTTGCAATCAAATGGTCTAATCCATACCGCCTCAAAAAAGTCTAATCTTGAAAGAATAACCTCGTTATATTAAGATAAGATTAGCTTGAAATGTTAGCCCATCTCATGAATACATTAAGGATCTACCTGTATAACCTCCTATGAGGTGTAGATCATTGATATATTTCATACGAAGAGCTAACATTTCAAGCCGACTTCAAAAAGGAAGTATCTCCTATTTCATGAGGTATGCGCAATATAATCACATGTCAAGGCTACAATTTAAGTTGCGTAATCAAAGCACCGAGCTGCAATTAAGGTCCAAGTGTTGATATTGTATTTTGCACTTGTAATCTTAAAATTGCATATTTTGCAACCCTCTTAAGAATTACTTCCGACAGAACCAGTTTTTAACAACAAATGGTTTAATTTGGGGGCAAACTAACCAATTTCTCGATGAACAAGTCAATGAAGCCAATCAGCAAATCTTAGTTTATATTTTGATGTCCGTATAAGAATCGGAATAAGACATAGTATAAATTTACCACGGTCTATATAAAATTCATCGAATATAAATTCAATATATGGCAAGTTTTACTAGTTTATGCCATGTATAAAGTTGACATAATAGTGCGGAAAGTGTCTCAATTAGCTTTATTGCTTTAATGCTGTCCTCCGCCTAGCCAACGAACGTTTCCCCCAATAGAAACTTAAGAACAGTTTAACATTTCCTAGGAGTTTGATAGCCAAAGGGCGATTACGCATACAAAGTAATTGAAAGAAAAGACTTACTGGATGTCAGAGGACACCTGTTAAAATATTTAGGAACTTACTTTTTTACACGCTTATCTTTTTGTAAAACGTATTAACATGAAAAGCATAAAAAAGTATTCTTCTTCAAATCCTTAACAGATGTCCAAAAATCCTGCTAATAGGACCAAATAGATGATACTTGCAGGCATGCCATCACCCCCTAAAGTTCTTCATCAATCACCGGTGCATGATAAAAGAAAAAAAAACACCAAAGCATGGTGTTTGTCTCTCTCTTTTGACTACAAAGAAAAAACTCTATCATTTCTTCTATTGATATTAGATTCAATCTTTACATCCAGACAGGAAAAGAAAATGAGAGGGGAAAACTACACAAGCCTGCCATTACATATAATGCTTAAACAGTATGAATCGGACTTTCACACACTGAGATAAGTTGGAATAATGACAGAAAATTACAAGCATCTTGATATTTGATCAGAATTAGCTTTTTGCCTGCGCAAATTTGTAGTTATCTCCCACTAAATCTTTAAGCATTTCACGAGCCACAGCACGCTGATCTTGATGCAACCTGACCAGCTGCAGCTGCTTGGTCTTGTTGGTTAATCCTAATTGCAGTAGGCTGCAGAATACAAGTGTAAGCCGCAAAACTTATAGCATAGTGATATGCCTTTAATGCATATGGACATAGAAGATACCTCAGCCCTGGAATCATTGTCTGCAAGCCTCTGCCTTATATCCCTTGCTATTGAAAAGAAAACTTGCTCCACATTTTGATTTGTCTTGGCACTCTGTTAATCATAATTGTTGAAATAAATGATCCACTTCACATAAGCTACTAGCATCAGGAGCTTTTTACTTACAGTCTCGAAAAATTTGATTCCATACTCATCAGCAAGTGCTTGTCCCCTGGAGGTGGGCACAGCCTAGACAGAAGCAGAGTCTCAGAATACGTATCAACATAACTGGTGAGGATGACTGCCTCAGTAACCATCAGCTTATGTTTTTCTGTGTTCCTTTTTATTCAGTAAAACAAAAACATTATATAGATATAAATGAAAGTAAATGTATATATGGCTCTCTTTCAGTATGCCAGGCCATGGATCATAAATATAATTAGAGAAGCATCATCACAGAAATTTATGTAATTTTGCTATGTTCTTCAAGTATAACCACACAAATATGGTTCAAGGCCCCACATAAGGTAAGAGAGACACTGCATACCCTCTTGCTTTCATCCATGTCAGCTTTGTTCCCCACCAGTATCTTGTTAACATTATCAGATGCATGCTGCTCAATATTGCGAATCCAGTTTCTAATGTCTGAAATACAAAAGGTGGCAAGTATGTTAGGCAGAGGTCTATCTAAGTTCTTTGATATCAATGTGAAACACACATTATGTGGAATTGTGCTGATCAAAGTTGTGTCCCGATAAAGAGAAATTTTTGCACAGATTAAGGAATTTGCTCGCAATAAAGGACAGAATAAGTACTATTGAAAGATGACTCATCAGTAACGTCATAAACCAGCAAAATGCCCATGGCTCCTCGATAGTAAGCTGTCAAGAAAATAGGAGAGAGTGAAAAACTGCATTTGCAAATTGGTGAAAACTACCTATGAAGCACATGGAAAAGACTAATCAGCTTCAGAAGAATATTACAGTCTACAAACCAGCATTAAGATCCAAAAATTAACCTCTTCATGCCTTAAAAACCAACGTAGACAATTGGCATTCCTCACTGACCATGACAAAATGTGGCAAATGCATGCATGAATTTACACTCATGGTACCAAATCCACGGAGATGCATATGAAAATTGCTTCGGCTGTAGTCAACAAGCCCCCGCTCACACAGCCATTTTGCTGTGACCTCAGTTGAGAAATATTTTAATTTAAAAAGAAAAAAGATTATCTGGAAAATAACCATCAGATACACGATTCCCACTCACCACAGCAGATGTGGCCAGCAATAGTAGCTTGAGATAAATTAAGGACTTAAAAAATTTTTGCAGGAAGAACTACCGTAGAAGTTCTTCAAGCTGATAGATATGCCATTCCTTCCTTGGCCAAGCCCCTAACAACCTCAGTCAAGCATTTGGCTTCATAGACTGGGCCACACCTCTCTTTTACAGTCCATGAAATATAGCATATCATCAATGCATAAACTTTTGCATTGCTCATCAAAAGAAAATAGAAATATGCCAATCTTCTTTACTTTCACAACCTTCTTCTAAGCTATCTTAAACTATCAAAGTTATTTGTTATATCCAAAAGAAAGCAATCAGCACACTAGAAGAACTCTATACATGTGTCAAAATTTAATCAGGTTCTCTATGTTTTAAGGTAATAACTCAAATCCACTATGTTTGTGATAAAATACAATCAAGTCCTCAACATTTAAAGTGAGTTACTTGAATCTTCTATGTCTGTGTTGTGCCTTCTGACAAAATAAGTCTGCTGCCTTCATAGTCACAAAGAGTGGAAGATACTTCTATCAGGAATTACATAGTGCAAAAACTTAAGCAGATAGAACTTGAATGGCTGATTAAAATAATACGAGACTTCATTAAATTTTACACAAAACATAAAGGACTTAATAACTTAAAACTTGAAAAATTGACTGAATATCAATATCAGGGTCTTATAGTGTGCCTATCCCTAAAAGGAAACCCTAGGTAATAATTAACATGTTGCACATACTTTTATTCTTTGGCATCCAATGGTCTTATATGAAGGTGTGCTTGTTTCACAAAATATGTTTTTCCAAACTTTTTCAATATTTGTTGTGATCAAACTTTAGAATTTCCAAGCGTTATCATAGTAATCCCAACTTGTTGCAGTAACCAAATATCTTTAGCAACAGTAATTGTAAAAGGCAAAGATGGTAGCAATGGCTGGCGATGATGGTTATCCATCATAAAATATGTCAATATAAAATGAGAAAAATGATTCTTCACTTTAAAAAAAAAAAAAATCATCTTCCTCATAGTCCATTCATATTTTGTCATCAGTCAACTGCCTCTAGTAGCAACACCACTGTCAAGTGTCAATTGTCATCACCTTCCACAATTGCTTGCTGCTTAAAATTGGTAATATCCATAACCTCTTTGGAATACTAAAATAATATTCAACAACTGTAAAGCTTTGATCATGACCAATGCGGAAGAAAAAACCCAAACATTTTTCACGTAGCAAGCACACCCTTAATGGATTTATCAATTGTGTGTGTCAAGCTATGTATCATGGTGATAGGAAGGGTTTTCCTATCTTACATTGTTTCCTTCAGAAAAGGATATGGTGATACAGAAAACAGGATTGAGCTCACTATGTAAGTGATATTTGGACTTATTCCACGAAATATTTTCAAAGACACCATCCCATGATATCTTGTAAACTTCTAGTTGATCTGTAATGGCACGAATTGTGAAGCACTAAGTAGATAACCGGCAGATCATGAACCAATTTGAAGATGTTGTCAACATGAATTTCATAACTGATATTATATCAAAAATATCATATTTAATCAAACATATCTAAGGAGAGTTTAAAAATTTTTGGATGAGTCAAACACTTTTATAGATATGCCATATTACCACATCAACACAGGTTAATTAAGTATAATTTACAAGTCAAACCATGGATCCTTGATACAACATGAAATTACCTGTTGTAATTGTCCGAAACCGCTCTTGACCAGCAGTATCCCAAATTTGAAGCTTGATTCTTTTTCCATCAAGATCTATAGTTCTAATCTTGAAATCAATACTACAAGGAAGGAGGGGAGAAAAGGAGGGTGAACAAAATGGACCTCAAAGAAAATTGAGCAGTTGTCAGAAAATTGAAAGCAAATACCCTATCGTGGTAATGAAACTAGTAGTGAATGAACCATCTGAGAATCGCAATAGAAGACAACTCTTACCTACACCTGTGAAGGAAAAAGAAACATGTGGGATTAGACAATCTTGTACAGGTAAGCATATATCATTTTCCACATAATAACTATAATTTGATTGCATCTCATTGTGCCAAATTCCTTGGAGTTTAAACCACAAAATTTCCAACAAGTATATATAATCATGAGTTTCTTTCATGTTTCTAGATTCCTTCATCGTTACATCTACCCCAACTGTCTCCAGAAAGCAGAAAAACTTTATCAACCAACATGCTATTCCTAAAATATTCTTAAAGAGTGCTGTACTAGTTGTGGTGCTCACATAAAAATTCTTGTGGAAATGAACTGTTATTCAAAGAGATTAGCATGGGATATAAATCCAGCAACATGGATTCCACAAGTAAACCATGAAACCAGTCCAACACTAGCCATGTGGAGCTAATACTCAATGGATTTTTATTATTATGACCAATAATATATGGTGCACCAATATAAATTAAGTAGCATAATTTACACATATATATTCGAAAAGCATTTTTGCCGTATGATATTTCCTAATTCAAGCAATGTTTCAGTACTATCTAGCATGGTTAAACCAAAGTTAAATTTTCATTGATTCTTATGCGAAATATATATTTACCTTCTAAATCATCATGTATATATGTATGGTTTGATTTAGTAATCATGCTAAGTTCTAAATTTTATTGTAACACAAAATTCAATATCTGTACACACGACGCAGGTGCACACCTACTAGTGTGTATATGTATGTGAAATGATTGCAGAAAACCATGATTCATATCCGACCATGAATTAGGAGAACTTACACAGGACCAGGTCAAAGTAAGCTATATTTCAATTCAAGTAAAGATGAGAAGTGGAAAACCAAAGTCGGGAAAACAAGGAAATTACCACTATCGCCGATCAACAGAAGCTTGATGAGGTAATCATAATCAGCTCGAGCTCTCGCCGGTGGAGCAGCCATTCCCGGATTATCCGCGTCTAACAACAAAAAGCCTAACAAATCAATCTTGAGTTTGCGAATAACAGAAAATCAAAGAGATGTATCCAAATCAACAATAGAAATCACCGGATCGGATATATAGAGAGAGAGAGAGAGACAGAGAGGCGGGGGGTTGCCGGCGGGAGAAGAGAGATTGACAGAGTGAGGTGAGATCGTGTCCCCCAGAAGTCAGAAGAGAAACGCCATGGAAGAGAGAGAGAGAGAGAGTAACAACCTTGATCGACTCGCCACCTGCAGAGCAGCTCCGAATGGGGATAATGGTGGGGCCTAGAATGCGCACTTACTTGAGTTTGTAACTTTGTCTAAGCTTTTCTTTTTCCTAAAATACGCGTGCCACTCCTTGCTTCGAACTTACTCGCTTTTGAGTTTTGCTAAAACATTAAGCTTTCATTTTCGGTCATGCGGTTTTTTTTTTTTTTTTTAAATAACGACATAAATTATATCCAAACTTACACAAAATATTTAATTAATTTTTTAATTGGCTTCTCGAATAATTTAATATCTAAAAACAAACTTTTACTTATATTTTTCCTGACTTATAATTATTCAAAATCAAATTTTAAATATCTTATAAAACTTTTTACAAAAATTGAAATACTATTTTTTAAATTAGCCCTTCTTTTTTTAGGGCTTTTTTATTAACTTTTCTCAGCTTATTTAGCACTCCAAGAGCAGTGTACACAATACCTCATTTGTCCAATCAACCAATTATTTTTAATGTTTTTTGCTTTATTAGTATGGATATTTATTTTGTTGAACTCAGTTGTTTGATTAATTACACTTGAGTTGAGACTAAATTTAAATTATTTGAATAGTTTATGAATTAAGACTAGCTCAATAGATTATTTACTATAGAAATAGGCATCATCTCCCTCTCTCCCTTTTGGTAGTCTCATGGCTGGCCATCCCTCCCTTCTAAATCTCTTTCTATCATTCACCGTCTAAATCTGCAAATCTATAGCTAGTAATCTCAATATTTGTAGATCTATCACATCTAAAATCAGGTATGGGTATTATATACCAATTCTAATTGTTCATTTGGCATTTCCACCATTGCAAGTCACATCAACAAATCTTAGTAGTATGAAGATTGTGTAGACCAAGCAACAATATTTTGTTAGTTTCTTTTTATGGGATTTAATATACTCTCTGATAAAATGGGTTTGATTCTCCCAGGAGTAACAATTATATCCCCTAAGTGAGACAATTTGACTATAGAAGATATGTCTGTGTATACTGATGGGTCGTAGCACCTCCAACTCTTCATTTGTTAGTTTGTACCTACTTATGTAATTGATATAATTTCTTTCTAATGCATGAAATTCATCTTTACTAGCAAAAATAGTTTATAACCCAATTTTCCCCCCTTATTTAACTACACAAAAAAAAGCTCAATCATTATCCATGAAAAAGAAAAAGAGGAAAAGAAAGGGAAAAACAGTATACAAGATCCTTAAAGAAATTACACGTAAGTTTTGATTGATTTCTTCATTTGGCTAGAACTTAAGATCCTTAAGATACCACTTAAGGTTTTATTTAGTATATTGGTTTAATATCATTCTTGTAACACTTTCAAACTGAACCGATACTGATATGGAATGTAAGCCCCGGAAAATTTTAGTAAATAATTCCAAAATAAACTTCAAAAATAAACTCTAAAAATGACTCCAAATTAAAACCAAACTTCGACTAGTCCTAAATCACGAACGAATCCAGAAATTTCTTAATCTTGAGAAAATGAGAATCCTTAAAAATAAAATAAGAACTCAACAGTCTTCAAATCCAAAACCACTACGTATGACAAATTATATACTTAACACTGACTTGTAAAATCAGGTAATGTAGAACTCAAAAACAAATTATTAAAAAATAAATAACGATAAACCTTCGGAAATAAAACTCAATTCTAGAATTCCAAAAAACGTTAAGAGATATTAAATTACTTACAAAAATAAAATTTAAAATAATTTTTTCTCAAACTAAATGTGTAGTATAAACATAAACCCTCAGTTTCCAAATTGGTACAGACCTAAACCGGAAAATCACCCGGGAACCCTAAGTGGAATATAGTAGTTCATGTAAACCCCTAATTTTTAGGGTAATATCAAGTTCAAATCCTAAACCGGAAAACCTAAATCAACAATTCCCAGGAAACCCTAGTAGTTTAGATCCGATAATCCCGTATTCCTAGACCAAGGAGGCGACATATGAGTAAAGGGTGTGGTTTAGTTCGTAATAATACTAGGATGCTTTAAAAGATAAGATTAGCAAATTTTCGATCTATTTCGAACCTGATCGGCTACATACTTCGAAAAGCGTGCCCTGGAGCTCGAAATATTAAATATATGATATTAGTACCGTTAGACTTGTAATTTCATAAGATTTTCAAATATATCAGTTATATAATTTTTCGGGTTATAAAAGTTACAGTTATAACATTTTATCGTATTTTCATTACTATCGGTACTTTAAATGTCTAATCTACTTTTTGATTCTTCTACACTATTCACAAGTACAACTACCCATAACCTATTTCTCACATCCTTACACCCCACTCTTACAATTTCATCATTTTCCTTATAATTTACTTTTCCAGTATAACTTTATTACTTAAATCACTTATTTAATTTCAAAACTTACACAACACAACTCCATTCTCTCTCTCACACCGTCCAAACCGACGCACCCTCTCCCTCTTTCCCTCTCTCTAATTTCCCTCTCTCTAATTTGTTTTATTTGCTTTTTTTTTTTAATCAAAGCAAACCCTAAATCATTCCTCTATATAAACCCTTTTATGCCAACTTCTTCTCACTTTCTTTCTTTCTTCTTTCTCACTTTAGAAAATTTTTGCAAAAACTCTCTCATCTTCCTCTCTCAAAACTGTAACATACACACACTTTGTTTTTCTGTCGAATTTCTTACTCCACTCAACCAATAGGTAATAGATCTATACCTTAGTATCTTAAACATGTAATGACAAGTTCTTTCATGTGTGATTCCACATAAAAATCCTCATGAGCTTCAAGCTAGGGATGTAGAAACACCTGAACATGAGATCCTTAACATCACAATGTTTTAGATCTTGTTATTTGAAGTTATTTTGCTATTTTCTTGTTTTATTTTCAAACTATGTTGTTATTGCTAATGATTTGTGCATATATTCATCATTCACATAATCATCATAGTGTTCATGCATTTATAACTAGTATAGTAAACTAGATCTAGTGTTTTGAGTTCATAAATACATTAGACTTTTGTTTTATGTTCATAAATAACTTGTAGTAGCATGATGATGGTAGGAAAGTTTTAGAAAGCTCAAGATCTATTTTATTTTCAACAAAAATCATTTTTGAAATTCGGATAAAAAAGGAACCATATTTAGAAAAGCTATTTTTCAACTTCAAAATGTATATTTTTCGTTTAAAATGAATGGCTTAGGGAATAGATATCATAAATGAATGATCTTAATGGGTAAAGTTTAGATCTATGAGTTTATAGTTTACTACAATTGATTTCTTTTATATTTATGTCCATGAAAAGTGTAGATCTTGGTTTTGAACTTAAAAAAAAAATGATGAAATTCGTATCTAGGCAAGACCCATTTTTAAAAACCATTATCCAAGTGTCAAAATGGAAGTTTTACTTGAAATAATGAAGGCTTAATGAGTATATATCATCAATACTTCATTTTATATGATTCAAAGATGATTTTCAAAGATTATTTTTCAAAACAAAACTCTATTTTCGGATCTGGACAAAGGTCTAACTTAAAAACATGTTTTCCAACTAAAAAATGAAGTTTTTATTCAATAAATGGAAGGCCCTTAAGATAGGATATGTAAGGGATGAATTTTCATAAGTTTAGATAGATTTTATCAAAGGATATGTCCAAAAATAAATTTTGTAAATTCGGATCTCAACTAAGACCAATTTTGAAAACCCATTTTTCAACACCAAAATGAATTATTTCTTTAAAAAATGAAAGGCTTATGGAATATGTATCAATAGGAGATGTTTTTTATAAGTAAATGATAGATCTACTACTAGAGATTTTCAAAATAGGAAGAGATTACAAAATAAAAAATTTGAATTTTATCCTAACTTTGTGAAATTCGGATGGTTTCAAGACCATACCTTAAAAACCCTTTTATCAACTCCAAAACTTGTGTTTTATATGAAAAATGAAGAGTATAGGTCATAGATATCATCAAGTAATGATTTTTATAAGTTGAGATGAGATTTGCTAAGAAGAATATGTAGAATAAGTAGTAGAAATAAAGTAGAAAAATTTTAATTGTTTGTCATTTTAAGAAATTCGTAATAATAGAGTAATGATATGAAAACCCCTATTTTTCAAACTCAAAATGAAAGTTTTATTAAAGAAATGAAGTCCTTAGTGACTAGGTATGGTTGAGCTTTAATTTTCTAAGTATCAAATGAGTTTACTTAAAGGAATCACCATAAAAATAATTTTTACAAAATTCGGATTTTGGGATTAACCATATTTGAAAACATGTTTACAAAGTGTAAAATGGGAATTTTTATTGAAAAACAAAGGCCTTAAAGAATATACATAATGAAGGCTTAATTTTAACAAGAATAAATAAATTTTATCAAGGAATTTTTCTAAAAACAAGTGGGGATTATCAAGAATACAAGACTAGCCTTTCTAAGTTGATTTTTCATAAAGTCTTATAAAGAAAACGTTTTCTAAAAATTTCTTTTATTCAATATCATCAAGAACACGTGTGTGTGTGTGTGTGTGTGTGTGTGTGTATCTCATGACATGTCATTTATGATAGTAACTTGTTCATATTGCATGTATACTTGCTTTGGATAGTAGAAACTTCATGAACTTTCATAAAATCAATTTTCTAAAACTGTTTTCGCTACTGAACTGATCAGATCTTTTCGAAGTTTCAAAGTTTTCAAAAGTTAAAAATGATATTAGAATTAGATAAATCTTTTGAAGTAGATAGAAAACGGTATATAATTTGCAAAATTCCGAGTTAAAACGACCAAGTTATGGCTGTTTTAAGTTGAAATTCCCGCGTAGGACAAGAATTACGAATTTTCTAGTTTTGTTAAATAGTTAGGATTAGTTAAGTGATGAAATACTTATTAGGATATTTCTTCCTTTTTAGGTGATCCCGAAATCGACGATTCCCTACCACCGGATTACTTTTACTAAGAGACCAGTGATCCAATGGCCAAATGAGTTTTCCTCTTATTTTGTTACATTGTTTGTGCTTGTATCTAGTTACATTAGAATTATAGGAACAAGAAAAAAACCGATATGAATGGGGATGGGATAGATGATGAGACTGTGATGTATGTATGCCAAAGAGTATTAAAGCATATCGAAACCATGAACCGATTGGATAACTACACTGTTCATATTATTTTCTGTTTATGTGTATGATATTAGTTGGTCACTCTAAAGAATGTACGAATAATTTGACCTAAGCAAAAATAAATTGGTCATGCATCGCATCGGACAAGTTGCATTTAGTAGCGTACTACTCCTACGCAGGTCGATCGGTATGGTCCGAGGACTCATTTAGAAAATGAGACCCGGTATCAGAGTTCATTCATAGGGAACTAAGGCGTACCGGGGATGCATCTCATGTATGAGCCTAGCCGAGTAGAGTGCTATGAGCCTGGGGGGCTTGGGGACTAGCAGCGATCGTGCAAACTTTCAATACCATCCCTAACCCTTGATACGGATGAGGTAAATCCGTTCTGTGTATAGGTTCCGGATACCTATACATAATTATCTGCTCATGTGTTTGTTCATGTATAGCATCTAGATGATTTATAACTTGCTTGTTATGGTTCAAAATTAAGGAAACTCTCACTAAACTAGTGTAGCTTATACCCCAATAGATGTTTGAATGAGCGAGTTAACTCAAGAATGCTACCTGGGGACCAAGATGGTTGGAGCCGAATATGATTTTGAGATTCCGGCGGGAACTAAGAATACTTGAAGACATTAGCTAGGTCTTGTGAATTGCTTTGTAATAGTTTAATGTAATGAAACCTTTTGATGAATTGCAATTGAAGTATAGTGAATTGTATTTCTTTTACATTGTTACTCAAGTTGTATCAATATAAAATGTATCACTCCGATGTGTCTCCTCCATGTGTTAGACACCTTGTACATGGTATAGAAGCCTTCGCGTGACTGAGACGATCATTCCTAGGCTTTAATATTATGTACGGTGGACTGCCACGTTTAGGGTACCCTCGGGGCGTTACACGGTACCAATGGAATGCTAATAATTGTACTCATAAATCAACTAAACCAAAGTTATACTAAACCGATACAGATATGATACCAATGAATCACAGATGTTGATCCAATATAGATCCTATATTGACAAAAATCTGACAGTCCAAACAGGCCCTAATTAAGTGAGGAGGTTATAATAGGGTGTTCTTCAAACAAGTTAATGCTTGTCTTATATGTACATTAGTTACATTAACTGAAGAGTAAGCTTTTGGCGCTTTTTATAAAACAAAAGTGAAGCCAGCAAGGGGCATTCGCTAGGCTGAAAAAGCATCAGAGGTTGCTAGATCTAAAACTATAGGGCTAGTCCAAGGTTCTTCTTTCTCTATTTGCTCTAAGGGAGCTTTAGCTGGACCGAGCAATTGAGAAAGTTACGATGAGTGTGAGCCAATGTTTATTCTTCAAACAAGGGGTGCAATTTCAATTTGTAGGTCTCATATAGCTTATAACATTTTGGAATCCTCTACAACAACCTCATTGCACCTGTCTCTCTTGGTTGGATGTGCTTAGAGATAGGTAAGTAAGCTAAACAAGCTAGATTGGCTCACCAACTTTGGCCTCGGGTTAAATGGGTCAACCCATTAACTTAGCTTAGTTTAACTCACTTGTACATTTCTGTGGATTAAATGTATTAATTTGGCCTGTTTTAACCCATTTATATTAATCAAATGGATTACATGCTATAATAAAAAAAAAAAGTTTTATGACTACTAACAACTAATTTTATTATTATTTTAGTTACTTATATATGAAAACAAAAATTCTTAAATAATTTATTAGATATCATATTATATTTAAAATGGTAAATTTATACTTAAAAGAACGATATGATATATGTGCATCAATCCATCCTCCTTCATTATCATTAGAACATAAGTCTAAGTTTAAAAACAAAAGCCATAAATAGCAAATTTTCTTTTTTTTTTTTTTTGGAAAGCAAAACAACAAATCAACCTAGCATGTCAAACTCTAATCAGCAGATTAAACGAGCAAGGTATATTTGACCCACTTTTAAATGGATTGAAAAATGTCATCCTTAACCTATCTTAGGAAAGCATTAAATAAGCCAACTCACAGGCCATAAACAATTTGCACAACTCTGAATACAAATGCATTCTTAAAAGCTAAATTATTTCAATTGAAATAAGTTAGAGTAGTTTAAAAAATAGAAATTAAATTCTTAGGGTAGTTGTTGCTACATTAGTTTGATTTAGTTTTTAATGAGTTATATCAATCCTATAAATTTGTTGAGCTTGATGATCTACCTTTTTAAACTCGCTTTATCAATCCTTGTTCCTAAACTTAAATGTTGTCTTTATTTTGTTAAAACTTTGAGCTCAATATAACTCCACCTGACTCCCACGAAACAACTTAAAGTATCTTGTTTTTTATTCAAATCTTAATTAAAATTTTAACTTAAAAAAATCAAAGGTATTTCAAGGTATCGTATTGACTGAAAATCCTAATATATAAAAAAAAAAACATTTTGAAATTTTAGCAAATGGAAAAAAAAATACGTTTCATTCGGCTTGGCTTGATACAATGGGTTGATTTTACCATGATGAGAAACACTACAGGTTAGTTCAACATGATCATTAAATCAAGGTAAGTTCACCTTTTAGACACATAATTTAAATTTATGTGGACATGAATTGATATGGATGGGATCCGTGTCAAAATCACACGAGAGAATTATCAAGATTTAATATATGTTATTGGGTTTTTTTATTTATATAAATCAGGAAAGTAAAAGATATGAACAGTCTATTGTTAGATATGATGCACTAGGAAAAGAATCAAACTAGTTATTTCACTCAATGATATGACATGCAATTAAAACAAACAACAAAGAATAATCTTGAGGAAAAACTCAATATTACTCATAAGATTTTGGAAAACAACTCCAAGAAAGGCAACAAGTCAATTGATCCCAATCAATAACAAAAAGAAAGGTTTTAAAACTTCTAATAACATAACTCCGAGGACCTTTAAATACTTCCACAAGTCGTGCAAGGGCAAATAAGTAAAAACATAACACAAACAAATAGAAAAGGAAACTAGCATTTTAAAAACGTGTGAAATAAATAGGCGATCCCCCTGTTGATCATAACTCGTATAACAGGTCATGTCCCTCTCAGATAAAAAATCTTCTCTTCCAATTCTTAGTTGTCACGAGCATGATATGGGTCATCACGGGTAACATAACAGGCGTAATGAAGCCTGTGATCTTCACTGTGCTCACAAATCTCCAATAATAATGTGCAAACAGTCTTGATTACGAGCGGCATAGGGGGTGTAATGACGATCATGAGTAGGACTAGGGTCATGATCTATTTTAGAACTTGATTCCTATCATTTTCCTTAGCCTCTTGAAAATTTTTCCTCAAATCTTGATCAATCTTATCTTGTTCCCTATCATTATCCCTGGGCTCAAGAGGAATTGTCCTCAAATATTTGATATGATATGCACATGGATCAAAGATACACCTACAAAACTCACAATTAGTAAAATAAAAATTCCCAACCACACTTGGCCTATGAATAGCCTCTAATACTTGTTACACAAATCCTCTCCGAAACAATAACTCCCAAAGCATCTCAATATTTACTTCAAGAACTCTTAATAATTCACTACCAATGTCCATGTCCATAATCAAGGACTTCTACAACAACTCATACGACTCATCATGAACTCAATCAATCTAATACTCATGAACACTGGATAAGTATCCGACAAACACATCTCCTGTGGTCGCAATAGCGGTCGTTTCAAACACTTGTCATCTTGAAAGCAACCAACATCACCACATGCTGACATAATACATAACTACAATGATTCATAAAAACTTAACCTCTCGAATTTTTCATACAATCTCAATTTTTCAAATATCTTCTCCTCGCTTACACTAACACCAATTGTAAACAAAACATCATATCAACACAAATAGCCTTTAATATCGCCCTAGTAGTTACTAACAAAGATCATGTAAGGTTTTACAAGTATAGTAGAGCAACAATATGCTTCACCTCACAATCCCATTAATGAGTCTTGATAAAACTACTTAAAGGGCGAAAGGTAAACATGAAAATATCTATATTTGTCCATAGTTGGCAATCATGTCAAGTAACTACATGTCAGTTTGCACTTCAAAATTATTCTCCACCTCAGGTGTTTTTAGATGCAGAATGAACTATTGACTTTCACTCTTACCAATAACATCATTAAAAGCTTTATAAAACTCTTCCTTGTTTGCAAAATCCTCTATGAGAGTCCACTAGTGATTTTTGATCATTGGTCATATCACCTATTTTCGCCTCATCCACATTATCATCATAATCTCCAACTCGACAACCATGCACTAGCCAACACAAATTCCCTTTACCTTTATCACCAATTCTTCCATGACCATCAACTACTCCATGCATGACACGAGGTAATTAGACTCCTGGATTAACTGTAAACCCCTAGATTTTATGGTAATTGTAAGTAAATCTTAATAACCGAAAGTCAAATCGGAATCCTGAAGTCAATATTGTTCTATGTTAAATCTAGATCTGACAATCCCACACTCTAAACTCTTGAACAATGAAATTGAGATAATTGTATATTATTGTCTGTAATAATATAGTGAAGCTTAAAAAGATCAAATTCGTAAAAATTTAATTCATTTTGGACTCGAATGGGATTAGTTTTCCAAATCAGGGTCCCAACATGGGAAATGGTAAAAATATCCCGATAACAATATTAGACTCGTAAATATAAGGAATCATAAAATATCAGTTTTAGAAATTTTCGATAACTAACAATATCAAATATAGCCCTTTTACACGTATTTTCTTTGCTACTGGTATTAATTTATCCTGTCTTCTATTCAAGTTACTATTCATTATTATTTTACCATCTCTACTTTATCTTACTACCTATTCTTACACACTTACACACTTATTTCTTACATTTACCTTCCTATAAAACTTTACACATATCATATGTTACTTTTTAGTTACTTTTTAATTACTTTTCATTACAAAACAACAAATTTAATGAAATTTTCCTCTCTTTTCAAGGATTGGCAATGCCCCCTCTCCTCTTCCTCTATCCGTTTTTTTCATTTAATTTTAATCACACTAATTTCTACTCCAAAACTCTATAAATACCCCATCCCTTCTTCATTCTTTACATATATTTTATTGTCTTAACAAAACTCTTGCAAGTTTTCCTCTCAACTTCCTCTCTCTTCTCTCTTGAAACCACGATTTCCCCTCTTCCTCTCTCAAACAATTTCCACAAATTTTCTTCTTCCATTCATCATCCCTCGCTATATGCCTTAGGTAAATTTCTAAAACAATCTCCATGTTCGTGTTAACATAACATGACCATATTGCGTGTTTTGTAAACCCATGGGTATTATGGAAGCAACAATATGTTCATGTATTGTTTAACAATGTTCAAGTATTATTATTATTATTGTTGTTGTTGTTGTTGTTGTTGTTGCTCCTAATCTAACTTTTATATATTATTAAATATATTATATATATATATATATATTCTTAGAGCATATAAGCTCACTAATATAACTTTTTTTTTTTATGCTCATGCAATTTATTTATCTATTACATGCAATCTATCTATTTCATCAATTTACTAAAACTAGTCATTCTAGTCTTAGACTTGTCATCATCAAGTCAAAATAATTTTTTTTTTTATAGGATTTGTTCATAATCTAAGTATGGGACGCCTTGACACCAATCTAAGATTACCGTGCTTTTTCTTGTTTTATTTTTATTTTTTTTTTTTTTTGCCTTTCTTTACGGAACTAGTCCATCTCTTAGTTTGGGAAGCCTTGATACAAGCTAAGACTTCCATATTTTCTTATCCTTATATGTGTGCGCGCGCGCGCACTTATTTGATTTCTTATGACTTTTATTTTTTATATGAGTTATTTTTATATAATATAACTATATGATCATATTCATGCATGACCATAATATTATTGTCTTACTAAAATTTTTATGAAAATAAAAGAAGTTACTTTCTTTTGCTTAAAAAATTGACTAAACTCCTAATAAACACGATTTTAATACTTAGGAAAAATTCTCATTTAAAACTTAGGATAATGTGGTTATAAAATTTTCAAAACAACAAGATAAATTATTTTCTTGTACATAAAATAGGATTAAACTCTCAAGAAAAAGTATATTGACTCTTTTCAAAACTTAGAAGAGATTTTCAACTGGAATTTGGGAAAGTCATTTAACTACCCCTTTTTCTAAATCATGAAATGGACCTATTTTTAAGATTGATAATTCTTTATTATGCAGGATTTTCTTAAAAACTTATTTAAATGGTTTATCCCAACACTTTGAGAAATATTAAGAACCAAACAATTTTTCTAAATTAAACTTAAAAGCAACTCACTAATTAAGAACGCACTTAAAAAATAAAATTGGTGGAATCAAGTATTTAAAGTATAAAATTAATCTTTTTATGAAGTTAAGAAACTATGAAAGTAATAGTTATAATAAGGAATGACTGATTTGCAATAACTCACAATTTTAGTTTCCTTCCAATAATTTGAAGAAAATTTTTGCAAACTTTACTTTTCCAACTTTTAGAATGAATTGTTTTATGATAAATCATTATTGGGACAACACCACTAGAATCATGCACGTAATGTGATTTTATATGTATACAAAAAGGATTTTTTAACTATTTAAATATTTATGTGTTTGCTATAGAATTTTTTGATGAAATTGAATTTAGAAAAAATTACAATTTGAAGGCTGGAAATTCGTATCAATTATGTACCAACATATTTCAGAAACCAAATGGCTTTAAATGTGGAAAATAACTTTAGAAACAGATAGATCTTTTTTAGTAGGCAGAAAATGATATATAATATGCAAAATTCTGAGTTAAAAATGAGCAAATTATAATAATTTTAAGTTGGTATTTCCACAAATCCAAATTTTGATGAAATTGATAAAATAGAAATAGAAAATTTAATTAAAGCTTGGGTGCAATACTCGATTCAGGTATTTCTTTTGTTTAGGTAGCGAAGACCGTGACTTTTCTCTTTCTATGGACTATTTCGACTGATAGAAATCATCATAGCCGAGTAGTTTTCCTTTACATCTTATGTATCCGTGCATGTGCTTGTAAAGTGGGGCACTATAATTTAGGAAAAAAATAAATTTGATATGCATACGGGTTATCATGGGAATTATGTATGTGATTCGTTATGCGTGATCAATAAATGATAAGTATATCGGAACTCGATTGGTTGATTAATATAATTTGTTTCTATGTATTATGCTATGTATGCAAATTTTGATTGATCACCTTAAATGACATTAATTATAAGGACCTAGATTCGCTACATATTTCAAAACATGCAAATCTAGTCCCCCAGCCACAGGAAACATGTAGTATTACATGTAAAGCTGTCTGTAAAGAAAGAATTTGTATCAATTGTTTATCCAAACCTGTTATGAGAACTATTTCAAAAGTATCTCATTATATGAAACATGACACATTATATAACAAAACTTAATTATCCTTTCACATCAAGATAAAGGAATTTAATACACACACACACACATATATATAATGAAGATTATAAAACATAGGCTTAGGATCAAACCTATAACATAATACATATAAGTTTATCAAAATAGCTAACATTTATTACATTTGTTATAAAAATATTCATCATATTCTATTACAAAAAATTTCCACCATCAAGGTCATGGTTCCTAATCATTCAATTCATCCAAAAAGTCCTCAAAATCTATTCCATATCCTAACTGAGTATAAAACTCATCCTCATCAACACCTGAAATAGAAGCTTATGAATCCAAGGCTTAATACACAAGTAACACAAACACATATGAAGTGACAAGTACACTTAGATAATATACAAAGCTTAAACCATCAATTTATTATCTAATAATTAAGTTTGTCAATCAATAAAGGAGTATTCAAACCTTGAGACAAGCCATTGGGAAGCTAGGGATCCTAAGTAACAGCAACTGTTTAGGGGGTTGATATAGGCAGTCCTAATGCCTATATCTTCTATATCTAACTGAAAACAAATAGTAATTTTATCTAAGGTTTATAGTTATTACTTAACTTTACTTAGCTTAATCCATAATATCACTTAGTTCAACCGGTCCTATAAACGTGAACTAAATCATATTACTTCTTCTTAAGAATAGGCAAATGTTGCATCGATACCATTCTCTCTATTAATTACCCGCCGAGCACTAATAAATTGTCAAATTATAATGACAAAGGTGGCCTAGGCGCCTAAACTATCATGTTAACCTCTCTAACAAAGTTATTGCTCCCCGGACCAAATTCAATGGCAAAAAGCACAACCAATACAAACACTTTTTAAACCATCTTTAACTAAGGTCAAATTAAGATATGTCTATCCTAAGCAAACATCAACCAAGTTACTATGTACTCGAAGTATATCTCAAAGGATTAGCGGATGCACTCAAGTGAGGATGTGAATCTATTGCAAGAAATTCATTCTATATCAAACATCACTTACTCTAATTTGGATATTAAACACTATAAGTTGCTAAGCTTGACATCCATCAAATTCAAATAAAACTCATTTAAAAGCATAACTTATTATTCATACATACAATAGGGTCAAATAAGCTTTTTGCTTAATCACTAACTAAGCAATAAATAAATAAACACATATAAAATAATAAAATTGTAACAAACAAATTTAATTTAATTTTTTTTAAATAAGCAGGGTATGCCGGCTCAACACTGGTAGCATAAATGGGAAGGCCGGCAGCATACAGGTATAAAAGTCGATGGCGTACAGGCCTGAAACCATTTTGCAAGAGATATTAGAAAGTGAATCGGGTTGCCAAACAGTCCATTTCACATGCCGTTTAAGCCTAGGGAAAACTCACGAAAACTCCAGAGAGTGATACACCTTCTCATACATAATATATCAAAGGGTGTATGACGCTCTAGAGATTGAAACACCCTCTCATACATGCTGTTTCAAACGGTGTATGGCTCATACACTTTTCCAAACATGCTGTTTGAAAATTTTTGAATCTTCCTTGTTTCAAACTCAATTTTTACATACTTTTCTCACATCCTACCTCAACTATAATACTACACAAGTATCATATACCATACTACATGCTCTTAACAACTCAAAACATGTATGAACTTCACATTCCCAACATCAAACAAATTCCTAATCCGTTTTTGAACACTTCACCATTATCACCAACTCATGTACTACTCATATCAACTTCTAAACATACTATAACTTTATCCACCATAACTCGTCTATCCCTACACACTTCAACACTTCCATACACTCATTCAACACACTCCAAAAACTTATTTTACTCTATTGGTTAACATGAATCATCAAAACCATATTCAAACTACCATGAAACTACTAGAGTAAAAGATCATTCTTATGATAAAAACAAAGAAAACACAAGAGCATGCAAACTAATCTTAAGAAGCTTTAACTTGAGGTTTAGCCTTGGTGCAAGCTTTAGGTGGATAATTAGATAAAGTTTGGATAAGAAATATGAGTTATTGTTGGTGTTGAAAGCATCGGTTTGGAAGGTCTGTTTTGGATTGTATAATTTGTAGAAAAAATAAAATAAGTTGTAATTATCCTTTGTGTGGACTTTTGGTAGTATATTTTTTGAGGAAAGAAAAGTGAAGGCTTAGGCTTAATTAAGGCTTTGATGTGGGCTTTGTTTTTAGGCTTCTAAAAATTTGCTCATGGCTTAGGTTGTTTTTGTTGCATGTTAAGGGCCTTATAACATAAACAACATACAACACTACATTAACTTTAATTTATATTAACACAACCAAACATACAATACATTATAATTAATAAATCATGCTAATACATAATATTTTATTAACTAATAATTCACTAAAATTTCTATATCTCATGCAAGCACTACATGTATATACAAATCAATTATGTATTGAAATTTTGGATATTTCATTAATTTTTTATCGTAAATTCCTCATAACTAAATTGATCATGCATATCACTTAGAATATCATGTTCGTATTTTACTACTACTCATCAGCATGGGACCGAAAAAGGTAAGATGCATAGCTATATCTTGAGGAATTAGGATGTTTGGGTAATATGGCCTTATAGTGTAGCCGAGTCGGATCGATTGCTTTTGGTAAGAAAAGTTCAGAGACTAGTAGTAAGGTTGATTGGAACCCTAAGATATGTGTAAATTACAAGAAGGTCATTGGACCCATTCACAGTATTCCCTAACTTCAAATGAAGGCATAAATCCATTCTAAATACAAATATGAAGAGTCATCATATGGTTATTTCATGTCATATGCTTACTAATGGACTTGTTTGATTGTTTGGTTAGCGGTACTTTTGCGTAAGGAATATCTCACTAAGACCATTATGCTTACCCTCTAATAGATTTTTGATGTTACAGGATCATTGTTTTTACACTCGAGACTACCTTGATTGTCCGAGTAAGACTTACGCTTTTGGAAAACTTTTGAAGGAATTCTATTCAAAGACTTTAGATTAGATTTCCTTTAAAATCCTTGGCCATAGTAATCTGCTTAAGTAAAACTATGTTTTTTTTAGTGATTTATTGGGGGAATGCCCCTATGATATTGTAAGATTATTAACCTTTAAGTTATGAATATGAATGTTTTAGTATTTTCTTGGTTGCTATACTTTTACTGTCTTGAACAATATATCCTATCAGTGTTTTCTTTGTTGTGAAAGTACGCCTTGCATATAGTGTTGAAGCTTTTGCATGACTAAGGAACGTCATTTCTAAGCTTTAATATCGTATGTAGCGGATTGTCAAGTTTATGGTACCCTTTGGGGCATGACATTAACATCTACATCTTTGATAGTGTCATGATCATGTGTTTCTTGATTTTGAAGGTTTCCTCTAACAACTAGTTTAATACTTCTTAGGACTTGAGATCATCAATGCATCATCGTTTTCATCACCTTCGTCATCTCCATCATGAAATCCATAAACTCACTCATATTAACCGTGATCTCAACCTTAGGGGCTTTATCATCTCCCTTCTTAATTTCAGATTTTTCCAGCATCTTCAAAAAGAATAAAATTTGCAACATAAGCAATCACAATAATAAGCAATTACAACAATTCTCAAGTCAAGATCCTTTACTTCTTCCTTAAGCAATTCAAAGTAGATAATAACTTGTCTCTCGAGAAACAAACCCTAACTTGCCTCTTTTCTTCAAATAATCTCTATCAAAACCATGCCCACGACAATTCACAAGATATGAGAATTGGATCTTATCGATTTATTACATGGCCAACCAAAGCTTTGATACCAATATGATACGAATGAGATCCGTGTCAAATTCACACAGCAGAATTATCAAAATTTAATATATGTTCTTGGGTTTTTTATTTATATAAAACGGGAAAGTAAAAGATATAATGATCTATCCTTAGATATGACGCACCAAGAAAAGAATCGAACTAGTTGTTTCACTCAATCAATATGGCACACTATTAAAAGAAACAACAAAAAAAGTCTTAAGGAAAAACTCAAAATTACTCACAAGGTGTTGGAAATAATTCCAAGAAAGACAACAAGCCAATTGATCTCAATCAATGACAAAAGAAAGAGGTAAATTATGCTGGAATGTATCAACGTTTGAAGGTGAGTTCATTTGAGGTATCAATGTTTGGAGTGGTTAAAATAAGGTATCAACGTTTGAATAAGTTAGTCATTTAAGGTATGGTTAATGGTCCGTTAATAAGATTGTTATCTGCGGTTTGTCAACTCACACGTGTCAGCAGCATATTTATCTTGATATTTTAACCAAATAGTAGATCTGACCCCTTTGAACCAGTAATAGGGAAGAAAATAAGTTAAAATTGCAAATCCTTCATTCCTTCTACCGATACCCAAAATCATCTCTCTAAACCCATACAGCTTCAAAACAATGAAACCCTAAAGGTGCCCCAAATCCACACAAACTAAATCCTAGCTCTCACATTCCCCTATATTCGTCATGAACATGGCGACCCCCTACCTTAATTCATGAAACCAAGCTCTCGTAGGGTCCAATTTTACGCCATAATCTGAAAAAAAAAAAAAAAAAAGAACAAAACACGATACGAATGTTAAGGAAGACTCCTGCTATACATGATGTAACGCATCATCATCAATTGGAAACTCCATAAGCAGCATAAATGGCAGAAATCATTGCTTTTGTGGGTTGTTATCACCGGAGCAAATGATTTGGACAACTCATAATCCAAGTAGGAGGTTTCATAGTTGTCTACGTCATAAAGGAGAAGGACTTGTGCATTCTCCATGTGGATACATCCTGCAATGCCCAACATACGAAAGAGGTGATCCTAGAACTTTGGGATCGATTAGGTCACTATGTGCATTCAAATGTACATGGCCACACATTTCGCAAATGAGGTGGTAGAAGCAAATAATGCACTAGTAGGTGAGTTGAACACTATGAAATTAAAACTTAGTCGCTTGAAGCAAAATTTTAAGTCTAAGAGGAAACAAAAGATGGTATTAGCTTGTTGTTTGGTTTTTTCATGGTTGATGTTATTTGTGGCTGGGATTTGTGGAGGTGATGATGAACTTGGATGGAAGAAGTTGGGAATTTATAGATGGTAGACTTGGTTGCTTCATTAGATGGATTATGTTGTTGCACTAGTAGATGGATTTGTAAACGTTGTACTTAAATCAGTCTTTATGTTTAAGACTCATGGTGAAGTTTTTGTTGTATGATTCGGTGAAGTTTTATTTATGGAACAAGTGTTGTTTCAGTCATTATTGAGAAAACATGTTATTTTCAAAAACCAATTGGGTCTATCATTCATAAGTAAAGTGATTGTTGTCATCGATAAATACAAGTTTCAATCGTTATGTTCTAATATATATCAAACGTGACATAGTTTCTATACCTTAAGAAAACCATTAGTGGTAGGAAGAGATTGTTATCTAGCAAGCTTTTGCAAGAAAATACAGTAAGAAGTCGCCATGTTCTAATAAGTCTTCTCATGATAGGAAGCTTCTAATTTAGGTTAAGGAAGGAAAAATGGATCTTCTCTGCTCTTATAGATCTTAAACAATTGTTTGGAGTAGTGACTTGCCAACTTTTACGTTAAACTAACCTAAGACACATATTTATATGATAGAAACCTTAGTACAAGAGTTAAAGTTGGATAAGAATCAATCTTTTACAAGTTTATCTAAATTTGATCGAGTAAAACTAATAAAAGTCAAACTATACGACACTTACACGATACCAAATTCCCGTCGTGCAACTTACTGCCTTCGATCAATTCTTAATAGTTTGAAATTTGTGTTAAGGTTGGTTGAAGTTTTCAAAATTTATAAGAATAATTGGTTCTTTTTAACTTCAGTTTAGCAACTTCCAACATTCATGGCAAACACACCTACCAAAGTAATATAGAAAGGATTAAGTCAGATCATAAGGGAATTGTAGCAACTATTATATTAACATTCCATTTATTATCTAGCTAAGAAAAGAAGCTCAGTAAGACATGATAAAACATAGGAAGTTATGCTAGGTTAGAGATATTCACAAACGTTTTTAGGGTGAAAATTAAAGATGGGTTTGTAAAAATGCAAGATGATAGCCCAGGGTTTGTTTTACTAATTCTTATCATGTGAATCCAAATCTAAACTCTGAGAGAGTTGTTGTTGATGTATTTGCATTGTCAAATTCATTGAATTAAACTAAAGCTTCTTTCGAAGTCAGTAGTTCTAGGCCTAAATCAAATCACCGGAATCTCTTCTCAGGCTATCCATAGTCTAGACCCACATGAAGCTTAAGAATCCTTTGTTTAGAAAATCAAGTTAATACATTTAAAAAAAAAAAAGAGAGAGATAGAAAGCCTTACAACCTCTCTCTCAAGGTGATTCTAAATAACTCCACTAGCAACCGAAGATCTATCCAAAAGAATGATCTCTCAGCCTATTCAGTTGAAATCAAACATGGGTCTAATAGGTGCACCACAAAATCAGACCCACACAAACAAATTCAAGCTACTAGTCATAAATACTCAGTCAATTGTCTTGAAAGTGCATTTGATTTCATGTGAATTGAGATTTGGATTTGCAAACCCTAAGCTGTAAGAGATTATTTCTCAATGGATTTAAAACTTAACAACATAATCTAAAGAAATAATATGAGATTAATTGAAGGATATTATAATTCGAGACAGAGTCTTGCAAAAATTACAAACATTGTGTTAAAATGATTTTTACCTAGAAACTACGAGATCTCCAAAGCAAGAATAAATAAAATTCTTTCGCTCCAAAAATTCTCTCTCTATACTACGTTAGTACTATTCTATCATATGCACACTGTACACTATATCACATGCCTTTTCACATATATTTATAGGCTTAGGGCACGGAAATCATGAAGATTTTATTGTTGACGTGGCAGATTCTATATAAACGGAAAGCAAATTCTTTATTCACGCGCACATCTAAATCGTGTACTTAATTGTCGCCGGTCACATGGGAGTTGTGGTCAAGTGCTCGCAGAAGGAAGAAATCAAGCTCGATGCTTAAAAACGCTTAAGAACACTTGCATTTTTGTCCATTACTCTATCAAGGGTGGAATTGAGGCAGTCGAGGCTCGTATGGCTAAGGGTGGAGGTAAAAATAGACAAAAAATGATCTTCAAAAGGCAACTGTTGATGGTCAAATATGATGCTTAACAGAAGCTTTTCTACAAAATGATGCTTGATCTCCTGAAACAAAAGTCGAGTGTCATGTCGAGGGCTCGAAGTTGAGGAGCGACAAACTATTTTTCCTTGTTTTTTTTTTCCTTTGTTTGGCCTCAATAGTGATTCATGCAAGGTTCGATTTTGTTATTCTTTGACTTTGTTTGTTGTTTCTGCTTCAAATCTGATATGATCACTTAAATTCTACTTCTTTGGATTCAAAGAGCTACAAAACAACAATTTTCATTAAAAGCACATGTTTTATGGGAATTTACTTAAAATCAGAGCAAAATTAATCCAAATTCCAATGGAAATGCTAGAGTAAATAAAACTTATCACTTGGCTTCTAAAACAACACAACACCTACATGCTTCCGTGCACCTATCGTGTAACTCACTGAGTTCTCTTCGATTTCATATGCACAAAGAACACGACACCTACATGCTGCCATGCACCTGTCGTGTAACTCACTAAGTTTTCTTCCATTTTCCATATTTAAGGCTAATTTGCATGGCTATTTCATGGCATGTGCACTTCTTCCCAATGCTTTATTTCTTCATTCTTTTTGCTTCTAAACTTCCTTAAACTTGGTTAAATTTACTTCAAGGTTTTATACTTGTCAAATCTCTAAAAGAAACACAAAATAACCAAGTCTAATTATTATTTATTATCAATTGTGATATTCAATTTCCAATATATTCCCAAGATTTCAGTTGCTAGATAAGATGATACATAGCATTTCTGTATAAAACCACCACAAGCGAACTCGGTTGTTTTGATAAAAAGGAAAAAAAAAAAGGTTCTGAGCAATTAATGTGATTGTCAACATTATTCTGAGCAACTACTCAGCATGTGAATTGCTCCATGCCACAACAAACAAGTCAAGGACTTGCAAACACATAAGAAAGAACATATTCAAGACAACATTATAAACCAATTCATCGCATCTTAGCAAAGTGAATTTACAAAACCATGCCCTACTACCATACATTGTCGTACAAGCAAAAGGGGCAATATTGCCAAACTGAAGGGGCTTCATAAAGAAACTAAAGCATGCCCTACTACGGTACATACATGGTTGTCTTCTTCAACCAAGTCACATACATAAAAATCTAAGCAAAAAATTCTAACTCTCCTAGTTGGTTCTGTTAACTTCTTCGTGTTAGTTTTCTATGTCCACAACTTCAACTTGTCCCATGTTTTCGGAAGGCTTTTAAGGTCGTGTGAAAGTGACATTCAAAATCCTTTGACTCCTCCTAATTGGTGTTGTTGGGCCTCTCCTAACTGGTTGTTTTGGCTTGCTCCTAAGTATGGAAAAGGATGGCCTTGCTTAGTTAGGTTTTTGTGTTATCACACCACCAGGTGGTTTACTTTGACTACCTAAACATAGATGCAAATCACCCCATAAACACCGCATCACACCAAAATAGAAAACACCATGGAAATCGCTATTTCTTCCCACCTTGCCTTACATTGGTATCTCCACTAAAACCACTGCCTTCACATGTCAGTCTGCGACCCGTCTCATTCTCATCCCTAGTCTCTCTCCTATGAATAACTCATCGCTTCTTGTCGGGCTAATGGAAACATATAACACCAGATAGTTAAGCACTTCATGGATGCATAACTAAATCCTGGTAATATGCAAGAAAGTAGGTACATCTTTCAAAACTTACATTCAACAAGGTTTGTTGGCATTGTTCGTCATAGTAAATCTCGAAGCCACATAACCCTCTCTTCTTTCTAGTATTGGATGGTGTAGCGGAAATTTGCCCTTGCTAATTTACATTTTGTACCTAAATCATATAAGTGAAATTGTTAATAAATATACTTGTGATAAACTTCTAGACATGAACACAAAACACAACTCATTACCTGAGTCGAAGAGCTTGTTGAATCTACTCCCTTGTACCCCCATTTGTTATGCCACCTTGCTCCACACTTACTATATTTTTGTAGTTGTCCTTTTTGAGACATTTTAGTACCCATATTCTCGATTGCCTCCTTCTTGTGCTTAGCTGGCCTTTTGCCACATCTTTTGCGATAAGAAGGAGGTATCGGACCAATGACACCATTACTCTCCCAAAATCGCATTCCCGGAACAATAGCGATGGTATACCGATAAGTTGCAAGAAATGCTACCTTCTTGTAGCACACGTCCACGTTGTCTTCAATGTCTTCGTTAAGGTATTGAATGGCGGAAATACCATGTGGACAAAGTATTCCTCGCAATTGCCATAAGCCACATATGCAGCTCCTATTGGGTATATCTACCACACAGATGTCATTTCGATGTTCAATTTCAAACCCCTGATCTCCCCTAAATCTTACTTCAAAGGCGATTGTGGTATCGTGTTTCATCTAATATCTATAGAGCCCGAAGTGAACATTCGCGAACCTATTCGATGGTATCCTTTTTTTGCTTCCTCATCAGCTTCATCACATAGTTCATAATGCCCTCTAACATTGTAATTATGGACTTTCCTCTATGCTTGAGAATTTTCCTGCTAAACTCCTTACACATGTTATTCTCCACACAATCACACTTCACAGAGGTTTGAAAATAAGCCCTTACACAATGACAAAAATCCACTTCCTTTAAGGCAATGTGAGCAGTTGGAGAAAATGACTAAAGGACCTCTATGTTTTACTTGAAATCAACCTTGTTTGCACTTTTTACACATGCCTAAAATGCCTTATCCAGCCTCTTTGCTGGGAATGATGCTCTCCAGTTTGCATTTAAGTGTCAAGCACAATATCGATGTTCGCTTTTCAAAAAATGTAGCTTCACAGCATCGATCGACCCATGAAAACATAGAATGTCAATGCATTCAGACAAAAAATAGTGAACATGAAAGCAAATGTAAATGTAAGCATAGACCGTTGATGATCGCTAATAACAATCTACCCTTGACCCCATGTCCATAATGTGAAGTTCGGATTTCAACAAACCTAAAAACCATTAACAATTATTTTTATTCTCCACATCTACAACTGCATAGGCAATTGGGAACATTCCATTGTTTGCATCTCAGCCAACCACACACAATAGTTACCCTTTACACAGACCGGTAAAGAAACAACCGTCTACCCCAATGATTTGATGACATCCTTCTAGAAAGCCTCTTTTACATGCCTCAAAACAAACATACATGCATTTGAAATCAAACTTTTGATTACCCCCAAACTCATTAACCTATAGAACAACTATGGCATTGCTTCATTTCAATTCCTGAACATAGTCCCAAGTCATTTGTACTCCTTTTGTAATCCCCTTAATTTTACATAACTCGATTATAATAAATATTATAAATAAAATATAAAATCATAAAAGAACTATAATAAAAATATCAGAAAATCACTCCAAAATTTTTGCGATTTAAATTTTAAAAACAAACAAATTAGAATAAAGAATCCTTATCAATAAGTCTTTAAAAATATAGAATATTCGACATAAAGTAAATGAAAGAATGAAAAAAACTGTTTAATATTTAAGAACTTAAATTTTAATATTCGAAACATATCAGTACATTTAAGTTAAATAATTCTAAGTCTATAGAAACTAAAATTCTAATCTAACTTAGTAACTTATAATTAGTCGAAAGAACCAAGTAATACATATAAAATAAATATTAAATTTATAATCTAATAAAAACTCTAGAATAAATCTATAAATAGTAATGAATTCACATGTGATTTCAAACCATATAAATTTATAATAAAGTCAAATTAAGGGCAATATAATTATTAATTTATCAAAATACCACCAAATAAAACTTTTAAACAGATAAAATATAATTTATGATAATAGGTATAAAAGCTGAAAAGTAAAAGTTTTAAATTAAAGATTCTATGTATACCAAAGTGTTCAGGATATTTAATATCGATAATATGTAAATTTTTATCTAAAAATATTATCGAATCAGTATTTATCATACATGTCATTTAGATCCACAAATTAACTTTTTGCACCGGTTCATATTTTTGCCCACTCCTTACATAGTTGTTGGTTATAAATTCATTATATTCTATTTGTTTTTGTATTTCCATTCATCCTATCTCCCTTAATTTTTTTTTAATTTTATTTTCACGTTTCTCTTTTCTTCAAATTTGTTCTTTCCCTGTACGTAACAAACATACACACGATAACACATACATAGATCTTTAATAGAAATTCTATGTATACCATAGTGTTCACAATATTTAATACCGATAATATGTAAATTTTCATCTAAAAATATTATCGAATAAGTATTTATCATACGTGTCACTTAGACCCGCAAAACTAACTTTTTGCACGAGTTCATATTTTTCCCCACTCCTTACACAGTTGTTGGTTATAAATTCATCATCTTCTCTTTGTTTTTGTATTTTCATTTAACCTATCTCCCTTATATTTTTTCTTTTTCTTTTCACGTTTTCTTCTCCTCTTCATTTTGAATTTCTCCATGTACGTAGCAACACATATACAATAACATATATACACATGTGATTAATAAAAGCTCTAAATAAATTTTTTGGTATAAAACTTTTGAATAATTGTCATATTTGTACCCGTTTAACCTAATAAACTACCCTAAAACTAAGACAAATAATTAACTAAACAATATTATATTATTTTTCTCATATACTATGCAAAATTACACCAAATACATGGCTAAAATTGTCTAGATTTTCCCCAGCCAAAATCCCTTGCAAATTGTCTCCAATAATGCACAATGAAAGTCAACATTTGTAACACACACACCAATGACAATCATCTCTGTGGACAGTACAATTAATGTATGAAAATTGCATGGAAGATAATCAAATTTCGATAGAAATACATGCCCCTTCTTGGCCGAAAAACACTTTGCAAGTTGCCTCCTCTCCTCTTATAAAAACAACACTTAATGATCTAACAAACAAAGCTTCAATAACAATAAACAACAACCCACAATAACAACTACAAATAACATCAATAACCCTACCAAAATATAGCCTCAATTAAAGCTTAACTTCAAGCTTGGAAAAGAAGAACAAGGTAAGATAAATTCGTTTTAAATAGTTTAAAGTAATAAAACATAGTCTTAAACTATACTTCTATACTTCTAGGGTCGAAATAAGCTTTAGAAGAAGGATTATCACCTTCAAATTCATCCCAAAATGGTAAGTTGCATAAAAACCTAGTTATACACATATATTTCTATAAGAAGGATTATATTACATGTTTATGGATTATAAAATGATATATGTATATATATAACATGTAAAAACACTTTAGAACACATTAGAAACAATTTAGACGTGAAAAATCATGCAAAACAAATCAGACGTCATGAGGAAGATGAACTGTAGAAGAGCACGACTTATACACAGGGCCGTGGACCTTTCGTGCTCCTTGCGGCTTGAGATCTGATTTCCAGAAATATACGGCTAGTACACAGCCGTGTACCAAGCTATGTGTCTCGTGGAAATCAATTAAAATTTTTTAATTAATTAAATCAAAATTACAAAATCAGATTTAGCACCAAAATTATTATTATTATTATTATTACAGTGTTGCTAAAATTATTATCATTAATAATATTATTATTATTGTGAATATTAAAATAATTATTTTTATTACTATTATTATTATTGTGTTATTATTGTTGTTATTGTTATATTACTACTAGTAACGTGACTATTATTATTATTATTATTATTATAAGTATTACTCTTAATAATATTATTACTATTATAATTATTATTATTATTATGATATAAAATATTATTATTGTTGTCATTTAAATTACTATTATTTTATTTAAGTTATTATGAAAAATAATATTCGTATTAATAGTAGATTACTTTATAATCATTACTATTAATATTACTAACATTATCATCATCATTATTATTGTACTTTATAAATGAAAAAAAAAGTATAATAATTGTAAAATGCATATTTTATATATAAGAATGGAAATTTAAATAAGCTAAATTTTTTAGTAATGTGATACATATACATAACAAGAAAATTATATGAAGTATATGAAAAGAAACACGACGACACTAAACAATAGTAAATAAATATAAGTACTGTAAGGGATCAAATAAGGAACAATATAAAGATAGCGATAATAATAATTATAAAAATATAAGCCTGCTAAATACGAATTTTTCAAATGCTCGATAGATATATATAAATACCTAACAAGACCAGGACAAGTAAAATGAAAATAAATAATATAAATATAACTAATATATCTTAAATGGATTCTTTTACTAAGTAAAATCATATTAGATTGATTAAGTTGATTAAAGTAGAATTAGTAATTGATTTAGGTGATTACTTTCAGTCAACTTGGCTTAGATTAATATACTAGGTAAAACCATAAAAAGAAAGGAGTACGTAATTTCTAAAATACATATACTTTAGAATTAATGTAAATTATAGTATAAGTTGTACCATAATTAATATGGTGAATATGTTGTTTCAAATATCTTATTTTCAAAACTAATAAAAGGATAGATTGCTTAAATAATAAAATTGGATAACCATTACAAATAAGAAGACTTCTCTTATAAATTTCACAACTTTGATCATAAGAAAATAATATATATATATATATGGATAAAATTCCTAATTAAATAAGTAGAGACTATACCAAAATTGATAACTAGGACTTGAAATAATACAGTTAATATCGTTATATAAATAACAAAATAATAATAAATATCTGTTATTTCTTTTTCATAGGAAAAATAGATCATTTCTTTGATTTCCAGTAACATATTCCGATAGTTTAGCAAGGACCACAGGTGAGTAACTTTGTCCTTATTATATTGTTTGTGCTTATAGAATAGTTGCACCTAAAATAATATATTCAATTGATATGTATGCGAGATTGGGTATATTGCATGATGTATGGTGTGTATTTGATTGCCAAATTATCCTATTTTAAGCAATGAATCTATTGTATGATAATTAATGTATGCAGCATGTTGTTGATGTCTGTGAATTGTATAGCCACCTTAAACTTGACTAAAAACTACTGGTACCATAAAGGAAATGGCCATGCATCACATAAATTGCATATATTGCATAAAGCGTGGCTATCTACTTATGTTAGTATTCCGGACATTTGGTAATGCTTCGTAAGCCTAGGCCTATAAGGCTAATAGACATACACAAGGTTATCTTAGATTTGTTGGTACCATAAGAACTAAAGGTAAACGAAGGAACGCCGCTTATGGTATTGTTGGAATGACTAACACCTAGTGGAGGAGTCTAAGGATGAAAATAGGAAATGAGTGTTAAAGAAATGATAAATTAAAGTGATAAATAAAGCGAGGATTGTTGTTTTCCTGTAATCATAGTCTTCATTGGGTAGATGAACCACATAGTAACGTGATTCCTTTAACCCCTAAGAGAGGGCGTAAATCTCCATTGGTTTGGATTTCGGTCATCCAAACTGTGCGTGCCTCATATGGTTTCTTGTTGCATTACATATGTTTGGTAATTATACTTGTTTGTTATTGTTTGATGTGTGGTCTAGTCAGGTTATCTCATTAAGCCCGTGGTTTGCTCACCCCCCAACAGTTTTTGTGCAGGATCAATACTAGTTGGGACTGGGCTAAGAATGTGTGAAGAGAGCTCCTTCAACAAACTTCATTGAAGATAGAAATATAGGATATGGTAAACTTAGAATGTAAATTAGATAAATTGTATAATAATTGAAATTTGTCGGTTGTAAGTTTAAAACCCCATTTTCATTATTTGGTAAAGGATATCAATTCTTTGCGATCTTGGTAGAAAATGGAAAATCAGATTCCATAGTTGAAATCCAGTAATATAATTTATCATTTATATGATAGACATTGATAAATAAATAGAGTCTTATACACTCTGACTTACAAAATGGCTCTCATATTACGGGTGCACAGGTGTTATGATAGCTTTAGATTAATCCTACTAGGTCCCCTTTTGAGGCTTGACACCTTCACATAGTTACACTCAAGGAAACAACTCACCTACTAATGCACTCTTTGCTTCCACCACCTCATCTACAACTATACAGCCATGTACGTTTGAATGCACATGGTGACCCAACCGATCCCGAAGTTCCATGATCACCTCTTTCACTCTATTTGGTTTTATTGTGCATAAAAAGTATACTCCATAAATGTCCTTCTGTGCTAATTTAGGCTTTATTTGATAAAAAGAAGATATTATGTGGACCAAAATAAATTATAAAACTCTTTTTATATTAAAGATGCATTATTTTAAAAGAAAAATGAATTTCTTTTATATAATAAAAGCCTATGGACTGTTTTTAAGCCTAATTCAACTATTAAAGATAAAAAGGCTTTGGTAACAACCATTGAATTCTTAAGAAATCATCTAATGGTGATCTAAAACGCTTCATCTTAACCATCCATTCGAATATCATCGATAGTCTAACATTAACTTATAGTATCTGTAGAAGAGACTCATCCTTATTTACACACATTATTAGTATTATTGTATTGCTAAGATTGAGACCAATGTGGAAACTCTATTGAAATACCCTTAAGAAAGATCAAAACATCTATTCAATAAAGAACGATTTAGTTTACTGGATTTGATTCTCTATCATGCTTGTATGCTTGAGAGATTGGTGCATATTCCTCCTCCAACACCCCTCTCAACTACATCTGTACACGTGTAGTCATGTTAAGACTTAAGGGGTTGATCAGCATTCCTGTTGCATGTTATCTACCAACTAACACACAAGTTTTATCTTACACAATAATTATTGTTTTAAGAATTAATCTTTAATTAAAATATCTCAAAATTTATTAGTAAGATCAATTGGAACGAGGTGTGTTTAAAAGAAATTAAATTGAACTAAAATGCAAGACGAAACTCAGTATACTACTCTCATGCTTAAGTCAGCAAGCATATATATAGAAGCACAAATAATAGCAGTACACAAGAGTCCATGCGAGATTACCTTCCCCATGCTATGGGATGGGATATTTATAATAGGATGATCCTTAGCAATTACGTAAGTCGTGAGATCATACGTAAGTGGGTGTTTAGCAACAATTACTATGGACATAGGGCAGACCACTAATCTACGTTTGATTGTGCCAACCCCGAGTGATTAGGAGGAGTGCAAAAGTTGATCTTAAGTAATGGGAATCAAGCCATTTCAGGACCAATTACTCATGCTCGAGCTAGAGGATTACAAAATCTCACGTCAAGAGTATTAAGTGGTCACTTCGAAGCACATGAAGATCGAAGCACTCCGGTTTATCAAATATAACCAGATTTTGAGTTTAACTTTGAAGATTATTTGCTTGTTATCAAAGGAAGCAATGGAACACTTATAAGAAAATCTGCAGGAGAAATGCACCGGTCAAATGCCGCCAGTACAGAGTTCTACACTGCCGGTGTTGAAGGAAACCCAGTCGACGTTAAGCCAATTTTGAAGATTCACAGATTCTAATTTTTGAAGGCCAGCCTCTATACCGCCATCTTCTATCATTAAGGTCGCTGGCGTACCATAATAAATCGCCAGCATATAGTCATCGGTCACCACATACAAATCGCTTATTTTTTTAATGCCATCTTTTATGCCACCGGCGTATGTTTTCCTAATTGTCGACGTTTGTTTTTACGAAAAACGATATATGTCTTTGACTTTTGATTTTCTTAGGTTTTAGTTTATATATTTCCATTGTTCATATGAACAAATGAGTTTTTATAGATATTTCACTAATCAAAATTGAGTTCTTTCTCTATTTTTACTCTTATCAATATTTGCATTATGGCAAGTGATGGTTTCGATTGTTGTTGTGTGTAATATCAACGACATCGGGCTGGGACTATTCTTTTGTTGGTGCATCATATCCAGTAAAGGTCTAGGAATTATCTTTGTTTCATTGTTTGAGTATGAGATTTGTTTCATTATTGTGAGTGTTTTTTCTTTGAGATTGATTTATGTTCAACTGCCATATCGTAGGCACATCATCTTTTTGGCATCAGAGCCAAAGTTAGGGTTTTTTGTGTCATTGTGTTCTTGCGGGTTTGAGGAAGAAGACAACCATGTCTAATGATAGTGTGAATGTTGAAGGTGGAAATGAAAGGAATAGTCAGGTTAGAGGAAATCAAGAACGACGTGTTGCAGGTAGGGGATCATTGGAGGAACAAGTGCAGGATCTAACCACTCTTGTTACCAACATGACCACATAGATGAATCAACTTATTTTGAATCAACACTTGGTGAATAATCCTCAAGAACCACCACCGGTAAATAATCCCCAAGCATTACCACCGGTGAATAATCTTCTAGCGGCATCTCTAGGTATTGTTCATAATGTTAGAAGGGAAGGAGTAGGAGCAGAGATTCGGGGTAAATGGTATGGAGGCCAGGATTGTGCTTACTGTGAAGGAAGAGGAGAGAACTTTGAAGAGGGGTTTGATGATAATGGTGAATTCCGACCACCTAGAGGCTTGGAGTATGTGAAGATACAGATGCCACCCTTTGTTGGTGGAGGGTCTGTAGATGATTATCTGGCCCCAAATAGTACCCTAAACGTAACAGTCCGCCACACTCAATATTAAAGCTTATGATAACCTTAGTCATTTCCAAAAGCTTCGATATTGAGTGTAAGGCGTGCTCTTAGAGGACCGTACTTTGAATTATGAAGCTTAAGAAGATACAATAACAAATTAAGAAAAGGGAAATTATAATAAACATTTATTTATAATAATTGTCTTACAAGTCTTAGGGGTATTTCCCCGCCAAAATAACTATAATCTGTTATAAGAAATTTTCTATGAAGTTTACATCCAAACTAATGCTAAACTTCATCTAAAAGTTCCTTAACCAAAAAGGGGAAAATACCTATCTGAAGGGTCCACATGGCCTTAATTACAAATAGTTAAACTGCAAAAGATATCTATAGGGGTATAAGCTAATAGGCTTAGTGAGAATTATTTTCATAAGCAAATTCTTGTGTAGTAAAATTCAAACAAGTTATTTAAACATTCAAGTGAAATGCAACATACACGTGAGCAAGCAAGGCATATAGTTTTGTAGAAACTATACGTTGAATGGATTTACGCCCTCCATTCGGGGTTTGGTGACAAGAAATCTTAAAACGAGTCGTTTTAGTTAAGTTATACTTTCGATCATTACCGCCAAGCATATTAAGTCTACTCGGGTTGAGCCATGCTTTCGGATTATCGCCAAGCATTGGTTTAATTCCATGTTGCCAAGCAATCGCTTTCGATCATAGCCGCCAAGTGTTGCTTTCGACCGTCCTACTATCCTTTTCATCCAAGGATAATAACCCCATGCAATGTGACCCACTTCGTGGTATGCATAATCAATTTATTTAAGATATCATAGCATCATTATTATCAATTTTAAAGTGATCATAGAATTTCAGACATATCAAATTCTATATTAAGAGAAGCAATTCTTTATAATCAATTCCCGCCTTGATATTCTTAGTGTTCCTTCATACAACTTTACATACATAGCATTTTGCCTTTCCTTAATTCTAATGCATCTATACTAAAAGCTCAATCAAGTACACAATTTAAGGAAATAAACTCACATTACCATAACGATACTTCTTCTAAATGGATGAGTCGATCAAACAATCAACTTTGTCGAAATAATCCTCGGGATACGAGTATTCTTCCTCGGGATACCAAGTCAAGAAAAATACCCGAAATGAGTATTTCTTGATAACTTTCTTTAAATTTGACAAAACTATGTCATAAGAACATCAAAGTTCGCATAGAAGATAATTCAAATTTAAAATGGCTATAACTTTGTCATTTTAATTTGCAATTGCACATATAATATACCGATTTCTACCTATTCGAAAAATATCTATCCATTTCTAAAACAATTTTCATCGAACTAGGTCATTTGAGCTCCGAAACAGTAGCAATAAGATTCACCTCGAATTTTCCCATCCCAAAAGCATTTGTTTCAAACCTCAAATCATCCAAAAATTGCTTTGATCTTAGTTATCTATATAGTTAAGAAATTCCTTTTTATAGATATATAGCTCATATTTCATCCATGCTGAAGTGTTTGTTGTCTAACCAAAATTTCTTTAGTAAAAACAATGTTAGTTGAAAGTTTAGAAAACCATAATTTACAAGAAATCCTTTTTGTAAATCCTTTAAAATGAATATTTTGATTCTTTTTTTTCAAAGAATTATTTTGTGTTTATCTTACCATTTTCCTTAATGACTTTTTAATAAATTTCTCTATTTTCCTTTTTGAAACTATCAATATTAGTGTCACTTTCCCTATTAGTTTGCTATACAATTTTTCTTTGACCATTACTTGAAAAATCTTGGTTTAAAAACTCTCATTCCCTTTTTTATGGGGCTTCCTTTATATTATGTTTTTACAGGAAACATTTTAGTATCAAAAGTCATTTTCTTTTGGAAAATAATATAATATAGAAATGATTAAAAAGCTTTTCAAAACAAAGGTAGCTTCAAAATTATAGTGAGTTCTTCCTAAAGTTTTGAAAAGAATAGATTTACTTTTATTAAATTATAGATTCTAAATTTCATATAGAACCATTCTTAGGTGATAAAATCTCATTTTTGCAAAAAGCATATTTGAAGCTTTAAAGTTTAGACAACAATCTTTATGTGCATGATCATAAGAATAATAGCAAGCAAATATAATATAATGAATAATAAATAAAGTCAAGTATTGGGAGTCTTAGCTTTCTCAAGACTCTCGGGACTAAGAAATAGACTAGTCCTTACAAGAAAAGAAAATAAAAGAGAGAAAATTGTTTTGACTTGATGAGGACAAGTCTAAGACTAGAGACTAGTCTTAAATCAACATGAAATAAATAAATTGCAAACAAAGAAAATAAATAAATTGCTTTGCATGAAAGTAAATAAATTACAAGCGAGCTTATATGCTCTAAAGAATATATATATGTAGATACATAATTATATTTAGTTAGATATAATAACAACAATAATACGAGTAAAGTAAAAATAACAACATAAATATATAAATAGATATTCATGAACAAGAGCAATACATGAACATAGTGCAGCTTTCATAACAGTAAGTTTTAGGAAACTCACACTGTGGTCATGTAAGGTTACATGACATGGTAGGAAGAAACATATAGAGAAAATTTTACCTAAAGAGAATTTTGGAGTAATATGTATAAAAGGGTTTTGTATACGTAGAAGGGGTTTGAGAGTATTTTGGGAGAGTTTTGAGAGTGTACGTGGAGAGAGTTTTAAGATGATAAATTTAGAGATTTTTTGTAGTGAATTTGTGAGTAGTAAATGTGTGAATGAAGTGAAAGATGATGGGGATATTTATAGGAAAATGAGAAGTGAATTTTTGAATAATTTAAATAAATAAAAAAATTGAGAAAAAATTTGAAAGAGAGAGAAGGGGGGGGCACCGACCTTGGTGAGAGAGAGGGGAGAAAGTTTTTTTTTTTTTGTATTTTTGTTAATTAAATGTAATAATAAGTAAGGTAGATGTGATATAAAGTTATGAGAAAGGTAAAAAGTAAAGATAATAGATATATAAAGTGTAAGAGTAAGTGTTAGAAAAAGTATAGATAGTTGAATAGTGTAGAATAGTGTAATATAAGTAGATGTGACTAATAAAGTATTGGTAGTAAGAAAATACGCATATAAATGCGATATCTGATATTTTTACTTACCGAAAAATCATAAAATTGATATTTTTAAAAACCTTATATTTTTACGAGTCTAACGGTGTATTAGGAATATTTTTACTATTCCAAGCCTTATGACACGTCTTTCGAAAACTGCATCCGTTTTGGTTCAAAATGATTTATGGTTTTACTAATATAATATTTTTAAGCTTTCTTATGTTACTACGAACTATTTTACATACTAATATCTTATTTACTCACTTAAGGTTACGAACACGGGATTGCCGGACTTAAACTGTTACATCTAACTAGGGTTATGTTGACTTTAGGGTTTTCGGTTGATCTTTCGATTATGGTTTAAGCTTAATTGATCATAAAACTTTGGGGGTCTATAGATATGCTGCATTATGGTAGAAGAACATTGTTACTAATCGAAGAAGGGATAGAGAAGTGAGGATTCACACATGGCAGGAGATAAGGCGAATTCTGAGACGCCGATTTGTACTTAAACATTCTAGGCATGAGTTGTTCATGCGCTTGCAGACATTGAGGCAAGGTGGCAAGACCGTTGACAAGAATTTGAGACTTTAATGATCCGTTGTGGTGTCACTAAGCCCCACGAGTAGACATTAGTTAGGTTTGTATCTGATTTGAAGTATGAGATTGCTTGCATTATCAAGTTACAGCGGTATAGTACACTTGAAGAAGCCATTCAATTAGTTATGAAGGTGGAGAGGCAAAGACGCTTTAAAAGCGATATCTAATAGGTATGGTTCTTCGAATAAATCTTTTACTTGTAATAGTAGACATGTAGAGAAGAGAGGATCTAGTAAGGTTGTTTATAAGAATGTATCTACTATGGATACGAAGGTAGAGAGGAGTTTTATTGATAAAGGGAAAGGAATTTATAATGATGCAAATAAGAGGGAGTATGGTGGATCATTAGGAGGAAAGTCCCGACATATTAAGTGTTTTAAATGTCAGGGTGAAGGACAGATGGCAGCTCAGTATCCTAGCCATAGAGTGATGGCTACTATAGAAATGGAGAGTGAAGGTGAGGAGGAAGATTTGTCTGTAGTGTTGGATGAGTATTATGGGGATGTAGATGCTAAGGTTCATGGAGATAAAGGAGATGACCCTTACTTATCCATCAATATTTTATGGAGAGTTGTGACTGCACTTCCTTCCACCGAGGAGGAACAGAGAGAGAATCTATTCCATATCTCTTATAGAGTAAAGGGTAACTTGTGTGCTCTCATTATTGATGGAGAGAGCTGTACCAATGTAGTAGCTGCGTCTTTGGTTGATAATTTAAAGTTGGTTACAACTCCACACCCTAAGCCATACAAACTGCATTGGCTAAGTGAGCAAGGCAGTTTGCATGTGACACAACGAGCTACAATACCATTCAGCATTGGAGAGAAGTATCAGGAGGAGGTTGTTTATGCTATATTGCCTATGTGTGCATCACACATATTAATAGGGAGACTTCGGATGTTTGATAGGAGAGTAATACATGATGGGTTCAAAAATACATACTTGTTTCAAGAGGATAGAAGGAAGATTGTTCTAAATCCTATGACACCGGCCGACATCTAGAAAGTACAGAGACAGATTAATATTACCAACAAAAAGAAGACTTTGTTTATGGGGTATAAGGAGATTGAGCAGGTTATTCAAGAGAAGGAGCCATTATATTCGCTGCATATTATGTATATGTTGGAGATTAACGAGCAGAAGTAGGTTCCCATTGCTGTGAGACAATTATCGAAGGAATTTGTTGATGTCTTTCCCGAAGACTTGCCTAAAGGATTGCCACCATTGAGGGGTATAGAGCATGCCATTGATTTACAACCTGGAGCAGTTCTACCATATAGGCTTGCTTATCGTATGAATCCTATGGAGGCTAAGGAGTTGAAGCGTCAGGTGGATGAATTGATGGATCATGGATTTGAGAGGGAGAGTACCGATCCATGTGCAACGCCTACACTTCTAGTACTGAAGAAAGATGGAACATGGCATATGTGCATTGACAGCCAAGCTATTAATAAGATCACCATCAGGTACAGGTATCCCATTCCGAGGCTTGATGACATGTTAGATGAGCTGAATGGAGCTTATATTTTCTCTAAAGTTGATCTTAAGAGTGGCTACCACCGGATTTGAATGAGAGCAGAGGATGAATGGAAGACCGCTTTTAAGACACGCCATGGATTATACGAATGGATGGTTTGGCTCGATTAATGCACCAAGTACCTTATGCGGCTTATGCATCATGTCTTGAAGGATTTCTTGGGCAGGTTGTAGTTGTGTATTTTGATGATGTATTGATATACAGTCGGGATTTAGATAGTCATATTGATCATTTACGAGCTGTATTTTCTATACTCCGAGGCCAAAGGTTGTTTGGTAATCTCAAAAAGTGTTCATTTTGTCAAACTGAGGTGATCCCTTTGGGATATGTTGTGTCTGGTGCTAGTGTTGAAGTGGATGCAAAGAAGATCAAGGCTATAGTAGATTAGCCCACACCACAGTCAGTGGCTAACGTGAGAAGCTTCCATGGTTTAACCTCTTTCTATAGGAGGTTTGTTAAGAATTTTAGCGGTATTGTCAATCCTTTGACCAAGTTGACAAAGAAAAACATTTCGTTTGTGTGGAGAGAAAGAACGCAGAAAAGTTTTGATGAAATTAAAGTCAGGTTGACTAGTGCTCCAGTTTTAGCTCTTCCAGATTTTTAAGAAAATGTTTGAATTGGAATGTGATGCATCCAGGGTAGGGATTGGAGTAGTATTAATGTAAGATAGGCATCCTATCACCTATTTCAGTGGAAAGTCGAGTGGAGCTTTGCTGAATTACTCCATATATGATAAATAATTTTATTCATTGGTGAGAGCGTTGATGAATTGGCAGCATTATCTACTTCCTAAGGAATTTATCATATATACCGACCATGAGTCTTTGAAGCATTTTAAAAGCCAACAAAGATTATCAAAACGGCAAGTGAAGTGGGTAGAATTCATGGAGAGTTTTACATATGTTATTAAATATAAGAAAGGAGTGCTAATGTAGTAGCAGATGCATTATCTTGCAGATATGTTCTCATTACATCACTTCAATCCAAATTGCTTGGTTTTGAGCTTATGAAGGGACAATATGTTAATGATGAACATCTGAAATCTATTGTTGAAAAATGTTTGATGGAGGAGTGTATGATGGATTTTACGTAGTGGATGGATTTCTGTATAAAGGAGGAAAATTATGTATTCCTTCTGAGTCTACTAGAGAGTTATTGGTTAGAGAGGCTCATGCTGGAGGATTGTTTGGACATTTAGACATTTAGGAGAAAAGACGGCTTTGGAATTGTTAAAAGAGCATTTCTATTAGCAATGAATGTTGAAAGATGTACATAGAGTCTTGGAGAGATGTGGAGTGTGTAAGATAGCCAAAGGAAAGAAAGAATCATGGGGAGAATATATGCCATTGCCATTACCAGCACGACCATGGATTGATATTAGTATAGATTTTGTCTTAGGTTTGCCTAGGACACAGAGAGGAAAAGACTCAATCATGGTGGTTGTAGACCGCTTCGGCAATATGACATACTTCATACCATGCCACAAGATCGACAATGCTCTTTATATTGCTAAACTTTTTGTGCAATAATTTGTTAGGTTGCTTGGAGTGCCACATAGTATTGTTTCAGACAAGGATACTAAATTTCTTAATTTCTTTTGGAGGACACTTTGGAAGAGATTTAGCACTAAGCTGATGTATAGTACTTCATGTCATCCTTAGACAGATGGCCACACCGAAGTTGTCAATTGCACTCTTGGAACTTTGCTTAGAGCAACAGTTGGTAAGAATCTTACCGATTGGGACTTATGTCTTCCTATTGTTGAATTTGCTTACAATAAGTCTACACATAGTTCAACCGGTAAGTCTCCCTTTGAAGTTGTGTATGGCTACAATCCGACAGTACCATTAGATTGGAGAGCTATACCAACAGCAAAGGAAGAAAGCTTGAGCGGAGTCGAAAGATCCGAGGAGATTCAGAAGATACATCAAAAGGCAGTTGAACACCTCAAGAAGATTCAAAAGAAGCAGAAGCAACAAGGCGACAAGCGATGGAAGCCAAAGACTTTCGATCCCGATGACTTAGTTTGGATTCATCTCAGCAATGACAGATTTCCACACAAGAAATCATAGAAATTATCCCCTATAGCAGATGGACCTTTCAAAATCATTGAGAAAATCAACAACAACGCTTACAACCAGGAGTTACCCAGAGATCATGAAGTATTCGCCACTTTCAACATTTTAGATCTTTCCTCATATTTTTTAGAGGATAACTATGAAGACTCATAAGATTTGAGGGCAAATCTTCCACAAGCCCAAAGAGATGATGGGAATCAAGCCATTTCAAGACCAATTACCCGTGCTCGAGCTAGAGGAATACAAAATCTACGTCAAGAGTATCGAGTGGTCACTTCGAAGCACATGAAGATCGGAGCAATCAGGTTTATCAAATATAACCAAATTTTGAGTTCAACGGGAAGATTATTTGCTCGTTATTAAAGGAAGCAATGGAACACTTAGAAGAAAATCTGCAGGAGAGATACACTGATCAAACGCCGCCAGTGTAGAGTTCTACACTACCGGCGTTGAAGGAAACCCAGCCAGCGCTAAGCTAGCTTTGAAGATTCACGAATTCTAATTTTTAGAGGCCAGCCTTTATACCACAAGCTTTTGTCATTAATGTCACCCACATACCATAATAAACCGCGAGCTTATAGTCAACATTCACCACATACAGATTGCTTATTTTTTTTAATGCCGTCTTTATGCCACTGACGTATGTTTTCCTAGTTGTCGGCATTTGTTTTTACAAAAAACGATATGTGTCTTTGACTTTTGATTTTCTTAGGTTTTAGTTTATATATTTCCATTGTTTATATGAATAAATGAGTTTTTACAGATATTTCACTAATCAAAATTGAGTTCTTTCTCGATTCTTACTCTTATCAATCTTTGGATTGTGGCAAGTAATGGTTTCTATTGTTGTTGTGTGTAATATCAATGACATCGGGCTAGGACTATTCTTTTGCTGGTGCGTCATATCCAGTAAAGGTCTAGGAATTATCTTTGTTTCGTTGTTTGAGTTTAAGATTTGTTTCATTATTGTGAGTGTTTGTTCTTTCAGATTGATTTACTTGCAACTACCCTATCGTAGGTACATCACTAAGTTAGGGACTGCTTGATTGTTGTATTCGACAATCTGCTTCCCGAGTCAAGGGAGTTAGCATTCTTGTGAGGCTCTTTTCCCGTTAAAGTAGGTCAGGCCTAAGCTCAAAGGGACGACCCGTATAAGTAATAGGCTAGCTTGCTCCTAAAAGGTTCATGATCCATATTCGACCATCAATATTAGTGTACCACGTAAGAATTGAAACATATTTATAACAACATGTAGGATTGTTATCTTATATATTACACTCGTAATAGAATATATTAAAAAAAAGATAAGAAGATCCTTAACAATCGATAATAAAAAGCATGTTGAAAAATCATACATGATCAATTTTTCATTTGTTAGTTGTTTTTATTAATTTAGTTTAATATTATTAGATAGCCTGACCTAAATTGGATATATAAAATTAAAAGATATATAAGTCACTTCTATTTTTTGTGGTGCTCTTACCCTAGCCTAAAAGCTAAATATAAAAGGAAATCGTTGGAAATCCTAATCCTCTTCTTTCTCTTTCATTTACTGTCAATAGCTAAGAAACCCTAACCCTTATCAATTATCTTGGTGCTTAGTTTTAAAAGCTATCAACGAATTGATCTCTAATCTCTATTGTGTTTGTTGCAGGAAAGTAAATAAGAAAGGTTCGTAGCTATTGGAGAAGCCATCGACTCCTAAGACTCGCTTTTCTATGAGATGGGTCAATGCCCTATTCCATTCATCTCATGTCTTTTTATATATGTAAAATTGTAAGTAGTTAAAACTACTTTCTGTTATGATGTTTGAAATTTGAAAAGACAGATGTAACAAGCTAGATTTGTAACTATACATGTGTTTTTATGATGTAAGGTCCTTAAGCCACTTAGGCTTCTCCGTACGTCTGTGTACTTCGAATGTAACATCTTTCTCCCCTTCTTGAGACAAGACCTTATCCTCAAGGTCAAAATGTGGATAGATTTGTTTGAAATGTGATAGATCTTCCCAGGTAGCGTTTTCGAGCGGTAAACCATCCCATTATATGAGTTACTGAGTTACCTCTACACTATGCCTTAAAATTGTTCTTGAGTCTAGAACATATAGGGGTTTAACTAGTGGTTGGTTTTCATAAAATGCTGATGGCAAAGCTAGCAGTACAACATTAGAACCTTGAGTTGAACGTAGACATGATACATGAAAAATATCATGTATTATAGACCCTTAGGGTAGTTCCAATCGATAAGCAGCAAATATAATTCATTTAATGACATGAAATGGTCCTTAAAACCTATATAACAGCTTTTGATGAATATTACCGGATACTGTGGTATGTTTCTAGGGGCTTAATTTGACATATACACAGTCCCCTATAACATAAATGGCTTCAGTTTGATGCTTGTCTGCAAATTGCTTCATTTGATTTTGAGCAGCCTTAAGATTAGTTTTTAATGGTGACAGAATATGGTCCCTAATCGAAAGCTCCATATCAACTGCTTATAGGGGTGAAGTTCCCCTAGTATAATGGGAATGGTAAGGGGTCTTTTGACATAGACCTCTTCAAAATGGGTCATAAAAGCACCTTCATGATGAGAAGTGTTATAGGAAAACTTAGCCCATGCTAAAAATTTATACCATCGTGATGGAACATCCATGACAAAGCATATCAAACGTTGTTGAATGGTTCTATTCAATACTTCTGTCTACCCGTCTGATTGTAGGTGATAAGCTATCTTGGAAACATCGTTTGATGCCATCCAAATCTTATGGTAACCAGCACGTAAATCTAACTTAGAAAAAATCACTACTCCATATAATTCATCAAGAAGTTCATCGATAGTGGGAATTAGGAATTTACCCTTAATAGTAGCCTGATTCAATGCCTTATAATCGATGCAAAATTGCCATGAACTCTCTTTTTTCTTGACTGATAAGATTGGAGACGAAAAAGAGCTTTTGCTACATTGTATAATGCCTTGTTTTGACATATCAAGTACCCGACACTCCATTTCCTCTTTTTGGAAATGTGGGTTTTTTATAAGGCTTTACATTCACTGCATCAACTCCATTTACTAAATGAATTTGATGTTGAATCGATCGTAATAGAGGCAATGATGATGATAGCTCAGAGATTGATGAAAATCTGTAATAGGTCTTCAATAAAACTATTGCTAATGGTAGTCACTGAATAGAATCCATTAGAGCCACAAGTGTGTAGCGAGAAGTTACAGCATGAACCTTAATGAGCCGCCGTAATTGGTTGTGTGAATTCAACTATGCTGGAACATATTGATCACCCACAAGGGTAATATGGGACCCCATATTATTAAATGTCATGATTAACCCATTGTAATCAATTGTGATAGGTCCCAATCATTGGAGCCATTAAACGCTTAAAACCACTTTAACGCCTTAGATATGCAAGATATAAAAGGTATCTTGAAAAGTAAATCCTTGAATACTCGTGTGAACATGTTTGCACTGGCCCTGACACTTAAGTTTCTGGCCGTTCTCTAATTTGACATTAAATTGTGAAGCAGGAACTATAATAAGGCTTAAACGTGTTGCAACTCGACTATGCATAAAATTCAAGAATAGAAACTTTTTGGGAGTTGATAATCCCTTGAAATCTAAGTATTATAGGAAACATGTCCCCATTTTAAACATGGTAACTAATGGCGCAATGCATATCACATTCATCATTCGTATCTTGCACATCATGCACCTCACAAACATTATTAGCATCTGAAAGTAACAAAAGAATTTTTGCTTTGCATTTGTGATTCTTGCTAAACTTCTCATCACAATTAAAATAGAGACTTTTTGTCTGTCCTAACTTGCATTTCTTCTAGGGTTAATCATTTAATGGATAAAGATGACGAAGTGGTTTGAATAGTACTTGATTGGGGTAATTTGTCGGATAATACTGGTTGAGATTTTGCAAATTACAAAGGCGTTGAATTAAAAGTGGAAGAAGTGGTTTTAAAAGTTTGGAATCTAGTTGATTGCTCCCTAAGTTTTTCTTCATGCATTATGGCTAACCATATGGCATCCATTAAATCTTTATGTATAGAAATTTGTACTTCACGTCTTAATGCAAGGGTTAAGCTTGAAATGAAACAACTTAACAAAAATGATTCGAGTAATCCAATAGTCTTGTTGGACAATTCTTCAAGCTGGGATTGATAATGTTGGACCTAGGATGTTTGCATTAACTTTGCAAGTATGCCTTGCACATCTTCATAGCTAGAGGGTCCGAAACATTTTTGCAGAGCTCTTGTAAACTTAGTCCAAGAACTAAGTTGCTTGTTCAGATACACCCACTTGTACCAATTTAATGCATCATCTTCTAAGGAAAAAGAAGCTATTGTTATCCTTTGTTCATTTGGAATGTGATGAAATATAAAGAACTGATCTACTTTGAAAAACCACCTTAACACATCATCCCTTGAGAATTTAGGAATCTCTAACTTGATACCTTTCAATAAATTCCTATAGTGACTACTGTTGCCTAAAAATAACGAATCTTGTTCATGAGGAAGAGAATGATTTTAACTTGACATATTCCGATTTACCTCCATTCGTTCAATCTTTTCATTCATTTTACTCAAACTATCTCATATGGCTATTAAGGCCTTTTTCGTAGCATCTGTTTCTTCCCTGTTTTCTTAAGATCGAGCAGTAGGTGCCATGATAAAATTGATGGTTCAATAATGATGAGAGCTCCAAATGATGCACTCAACCCAGCCTAAAAGCCAAATGTAAAAGGGAATTGTTACAAACCTTAATCCTATCCTATCTCTTTCATTTACTCTCAATAGCTAAGAAACCCTAACCCTTATCGATTAGCTTTATGCTTAGTTTTCAAAGCTATCAACGCAATGATCTCTAATCTCTATTGTGTTTGTTGTAAGAAAGTAAACAAGAAAGGCTCGTAGCTATTCGAGAAGCCACTAACTCCTAAGACTCACTTTTCTATAAGATGGGTCAATGCCCTATTTCATTCATCTCATGTCTTTTTATACATTTACAATTGTAAATAGTTAAAACTATTTTCTATTATGATGTTTGAAATTTGAAAAGACAGCTGTAACAAGATAGATTTGTAATTGTATATGTGTTTTTATGATGTAAAGTCATTAAGCTACTTAGGCTTGTTCCCAAGTCTTTGTACTTCGGGTGTAACAAAAAAGTTTAAGGAAAAAAAAATATTTTAAAAAAAGAATAAACAACCTCAACTCGTCTCTTGAAGAGATGTTGTATTGAACTTATGGGCCGTTAACTTCACTAAATGGAATAAGGGGGGAATGCAATTTCAATTCAAAGAGAATGTAATAGGATCATAATGGTGTAAAGAGTAAAACAAGTGATTATTAGAGTAAAATGTAAAATATCTATAATGTCCTTGTATTTATTACAAAAGAGGATAATTGTAGGTGAATTATTTTCAAAATAGAGATATTTATAATAAAGTTAGAAAATAGACACAATTCATGGGATGGAGACATAAGTTGCTATTCATCATTATAAGTAATTGCAATTTACCATAGATTGTTATTCATTTCAAGTTAACACCATAACATTAGTTTTATGTCGAATGAGGAAGCAATGAATAACCATTCACGTCAAATAAATGGGCTATTGGACTCTCTTGGAGTTTGACAAATTCATTATAGTTATATTTCTTTATAATAAAAACAAAGGATATTATAAGTACTTTATCGTTATTCAAATAACTACTTGCTTTATTTTTTATATCAAATGAATATTGTAATAGTAATTCCAATTCTATTTTATTTTTATTGACTTAGAATTTAATTCATTCCTTCTATATAGCAATATAAATAGATCATAGAGATGGGTTTTCAGGAAACAAGTTCATTACAATATAAACTTGTCCACTAAAATTCGAGTTGAAATTACCTTTCTTTAAATTATTCTATTTCATTTAAGGGGATAAGGAAAAATAATGAAATATTAATAAAAAATATAAAAATAAGATTTAATATAATCTTTTCTGGTGAAATTAGTATTGCAATGACACAAACACGGGGAAATCTAAAAGATATTGACGTAAAAGATATTCCGAATTTTACACAAAAATATTTTATATAAACTTATTAATGAAGCTCGCATTTATTTTGTTTTCAAATATTAATAATTGCTGAGCGGGAATCAAGCATTCCATCCTAAAATTTAATCCTTCAAATAATAATAATAATATTACTACTTTTCCCACCTTTGGAAGCCGTCGATTCAGCACCAAAGTAAAAGATGGCACGTCAGCTATCGGCACTGCTCCAAAACTCAAAAAACCAATCTCATCCCTCCATTACAAAGTGACAAAGCAAAATCCAACGGATCTAGTTAATCCATATCACCGGTCCGCGTGATACCAAATACTCCAATCACGTCCCTTGTCTTCCTCCTATAAAATAAATTCCCAACCTAATCTGTTTCATCATCTCTTTCGCATCTCATACCTTACTTTCTCTTTCTACCAGTCTTTTCTTTTAGTCTTAAATTCCCATGGCTCCAAAGGCAGAGAAGAAGCCGGCCGAGAAGAAGCCGGCGGAAGAGAAAAAGTCCGCGGTGGCTGAGAAAGCTCCGGCAGCGGAGAAGAAGCCAAAAGCAGGCAAGAAGCTCCCTAAGGAAGGTGCCTCTGCCGGCGACAAGAAGAAGAAGAGAGTGAAGAAGAGTGTAGAGACATACAAGATCTACATCTTTAAGGTCTTGAAGCAGGTTCATCCAGATATCGGTATCTCCAGCAAAGCCATGGGGATTATGAACAGCTTCATCAACGATATCTTTGAGAAGCTTGCTCAAGAGGCATCGAGACTTGCAAGGTACAACAAGAAGCCAACGATTACTTCTAGGGAGATTCAGACCGCCGTAAGACTCGTTCTGCCTGGTGAGCTAGCAAAGCATGCCGTTTCAGAAGGGACAAAGGCTGTTACGAAGTTCACTAGCTCGTAAATGAAGGTTTTTGTTGATAGATCTGGAAGGATCGATGGAAGGAAGGAAGGTTGTTAGGGTTAGGGTTAGGGTTTGTGTTTGTGCGATTGCGGTGTTTTTAATTAGGGTTTTATGTGTAGTATTCTTGATGTTCTGTATTGACTTTGGAAAGAGTATTGATGAATCAATGTTTGTGATTAGATCTGGCTAAGGTCTGATTGGTTAGGCTGTAATCAACTATGTTAGCTATATGAATGGAATGAAGCACAGCTTTTATCATTTCCCGTACTGTTTTTCTTGCAACCGGAAGATTTTTTGATCATTTACCTTTATACCCGAATAAGTTTGGTATGCCTAATTTCTTGTCACAGTACTGTTCATGCTATTAATTTAGTTTTAGATATTTTATATTTTTGGCGTAGTTGATATTAGCCTGTATTTATGTATGCATATTTTAATCCTTTTTATGTGTCTTATCTAATGCTTGCAAACAATTGGCTGGAGGTAATGAGAATGGTGGTTTATTCCAGACATTGACACAGGAAATTGAAGTAAGCCCATAGTTTGTTTCATCCTGAGCTTTGACATTGAATTAATTAGAAGTTGTTTGTTGCCAAAAAAAGAAAAGAAAGAGAACAATTTGGCCGTTCTTTTCCGTAACACGATACGCCTTCTGAGAAGGTTCGTACATTCAGGGCTCACGAAAGTCCAGAAATCACACTGAAATAATTTCTAGTAAAATCCGTCCATTGATTATCAGAGGACAACGATAGAATCAACTATTGAGTTTTTAAATTTTAAGTATCAAATATAGTCAAGAAGATTATATGTTCATGGACATATGAACGTTTCAATTCGAACTCCATTGATTAGATATTCTTTTTTCATGCATATTTTGTTGTTTTACGGTGGAATGAGGTGGACTTTTATGAGACAATTGGTATGAATTCCGGTGACCCCTTATCCAACATGCTGGTGGGTGTCGTGATTAGTGAGAGGTTGAGTCTGCAAAAAGAGGTGGAGATAATTATGCATTCTCAAAATCCGTGCCATCTGCCACCTGCCACCTGGTATTGAATTTTTTGGGCTAGTCTTTGGCTTGAAGGTCTGGTGGGGGTCTAGTGGGGATAAAAACCATTAATTAAGCTCATATTCACTAAATACCTCTATTCATCCACAATCAATATTTTTATAATCGGACTGGGTTTGATTAAGGTTAATAAAAATATAAGTGATAATTTAATCGTGAGAGATAAATATATATGATATCGCTTAATTAAATCTATATTTATGTCAAATTTATTAAATAATTATTAAATAAGCATGGTATAATGATTATATTTCATTATTTTATAATATAATATAAATACATATTTAAATTTCTATTTATTTTTATTTTGCCTCTTTTCTAGTTCTGGTTTCTTGATTCGACTGCCCTGATCGATGTAAATCCAGGCCAAATTAATGGATTAGCTCACTTTTATGGCCAGTTCTAGTTGAATTAGGTTAAATTGATCAAGCCGGGCTGGTCTAAGTCCGTCAAAATTGCCAATGACTATAATATAATGACATTTTGATATTTGAAGTGGGGATAAAGGTTGTGTAGATGTCTCAACTTTGATTTTGGGCAAAAAATATATATATTTTTTATTTTTTACAATTTAGTGTCTCAAACTTTAAAAAATGATCAAATCAGTGTCTTCATCTATTCCAATACTAATAGTTAGAAGTAGCTAATGGCATTAATTTATTACTTAAAATATGCTGAAGAGGAAAATAAAATGGTTGTGTTATTTGTCTTGAAATCAATCCTTTATTTCCCTTCATCATCATTATTATGACAAATCCTAACCCCCCAAACCTTTTCAATCGCAAAAATTACAATTCCTTTTATGATGCTCTAAAGCGTAATAAAAGAAAGATTCACTAAAAGTCTAGCCAACGGATTTAGATATAGTGGGCGTCGAAGTGAGCAATATTCGTTGCCCGTTATATCATCTACCATGATGGACCGTGATTTCAATGAAAGCAACCTACTATGCAGGTGTGGGATGCCAAGTTTGTTATTGACTTCATGGACGTGTGATAACATATGAAGTCGATTCTTTAGCTGCCCATTGTATAGGGAAGGTGGACGTTGATTTTTTAAATGGTATGACCCTATGTTCCCCAACAGGACAAAAGAAGTGATCAACAATCTCCTTAGAAGTAGGATGTTGCGATCACATAACCACAATGATATGCTAAAGCAAATTCCACGAGAAGCAAACACAGTTAGGATGGGAAAACTTAAGTGGATTATCATTATGATTGTAATGGGCTTTCTTGTTTTTGTTTGAAATGTCAATGCTGATGGAAAGAACATCGGCGGTTGTGTTTTCTTTTTTCTTTTTCTACTTAAAGGGTTGTTAATGTCGTATGTTTTTTAAATTTCAAGTGAAATGTAGATGCTTTTTGAAATCAAATGGGAACACTTGTATATTTTTTTTCCTTGAGTTGCTTTGTATATTCAGTTACTAGGTTATTTAATTTCATCATGAATTGTGATGAATATGTATTAAAAGTAAAAAATTAATTAATGAAGAGATGATGGGTAGATTTCCTAAAGATGATTAAGAATATTTGTTTAGTTTTAAAAAACCTGTAGTTTTGAGGAAGTACAAAGACTTGGTAAGTTGATCTTCAAACCAGCTTGCAATTATAGAAGGAATGAGGAGATCATTTCAATATTTGTTGATTGATATTGTCACAACCTGCCATCCTAGGACATCATAGCGAGCAAGCACACCTATTTCACCCGTGTAGGGATCATGATGTGAGGAACATTGGCCTCCCATCGCACCTTGAGGCACAATCAAGACACAATTAGGTATTATTCTCCTAGCAAGAATTGAGTCTAAGTTGCAGCTTGTGAGACTTGAACCCTAAAACAAAAGGCATGGGTCTGGGGTTCGATTTTTCATGGCTGCAGCCAGAGTCAATTCTTACTAGGAGAATAATACCTGATTGTGTCCTAGTTGTGCTTAAGGATGCATTGGGAGCCATTGTTTCTGGCATCATGATTCCTACTTGGGTGAAATAGGTGCGCTCCTTCGCAGCGGTAGGCTCGGGATGGCGGGTCATGACATAAAAAGCGTTTTTTATGTAATGACCTGCCATCCTTGACCCACCACCACTTTAGTTGGGGAGCGCGCCGATCCCCTAGGCGAGTTAGCCCCTACAGGTGACCACCCCCTACGAGCAACCCCAAGGTAGGGATTGTATGCTAATAAGGTATTGTTCTCAAAGGCAGAATTGATTATGGCTACAACCATTAAGAATTGAACCCTAGACTTATGGCTTTTGTTTGCCTTAAAGACAATACCTTTAAGGTAAATAAAAGGCCTAGGTTTGGGGTTCGAGTCTCACGAGTTGCAGCTTAGACTCAATTCTTGTTAAGAGAATAATACCTAATTGTGTCATGATTGTGCCTGAGGGTGCATTAGGGGGTCAGTGTTCCTAGTATCTCGATCCCTGCTCGGATGAAATAGGCGCATTTCCCGTTGCGGTGGGCCTAGGATGGCAGGTCATAACAGATATGACATTTTTAATCAATAGCTTCTTAACCAATAATGATAAGATAATAAAAGGCAATAAATATCTTCTTGTGTAAAAGCAAAAACTGGAGAATCAGACAATTGCTGAGGTTATTAGCTTGATGTGCTTGTTTGGACTATGTAATAATAGTCCATTTGGAGATGGCTATATATATATATATATATATATATATATTATCATAAACAACAAAGCAATAAACTCCATATAAATGCAAGTGTGTGTAAACGTAATACAAAAAATAAGGCACTTGCAATTTAATGTAATTTGAACTAAGCAATTCCCAACAGAAAGCCATAACATTGCATCTTTATTGTTTTGTTTTAAAGCCATTTTTAATAGTTATATGTTTGGAATCAAGCACAGGAGTTTTATAAACATATTACAAAGCAATTTCCAGTATGGGTGTAAATATAACAGCTTTCTTGGCTTGCCTTCAATCCATCTACAACAACCGCACTGCAATGTAATGCAATTTAAACCCCCATAGAGCATTAAAAACCGCACTCGTGTTGTAATGTAATTTACTGTAATATAGATAAACTTTTCCAGCAAAAAGCCATAATATTGCAACTGTAGAAGTTTTTGCTTTGCTGATTTCCCTAGCCATACTACCAAACTTCATTAAAAATAATACTCATATTTCAAAGCAATTAACTACAGAAGTTTTTGCTTGCTGACTTCATTATGAACATTTCCATACATTGACTTCAAAGTGAACGTAAAGAGATAACAAAACATTTCCATACGTTATCTTCACTATTAAACTCCATAACCTGATTTCACCAGCCATAATGCCCAGCTTCAACTAACCAGCAACTACATCAAACTTCATAACTTACCATCATCCATACTAATCAAAAGACTAATATCATACTTCATTATAAACAAAAAACCAGCACTATTTTATTTAAACAAAAAACTAATATCAGACTTCATTATGAACATCATCGTGAGTCAAGTACTCTTTCTCTTCATATATGAAAAAACTTTAGACTTAAGTGAATGTTTCTTAGATTTGCTTGTTCTATCCTTTTTCATCTCCTCGTATGCATTTTTTTCATGCACAACTATCATGATATTGTCTTCTTCATGGACTGCATTTAGTACTTGCACCATGGATTGCTCTTGTTGTTGGTGAATTTGCTCCTCTAGTATTGGAAATAGCATGCTCTCAAAGTAAGCTCGAATCGTATCATACACCTCGGAAATAACTCCTCCATCAAACTCACTTTGAGAGAACCTATATTCCATTTCTTGAATTTGGAAAATTCCAAGACAGAAGAGAAAAAAAAAAAAAGAAACAAATGTAAAGTGTTTGAGTGCACAATACTCTTGTGAACTTGATGATACATTTGTTTGTTGCTCCAAGTTTTGAGTGGCAAGCCTTTGCTCATTTGTTTGTGTGTATTCCTCTCTGTATTTTGAATGCTTCAAAATTAGATTAATATAATTAGTTTTAATGATAAATAAAAAATGTAGAAAATATATAGAGAACTACTTTTACCTGCTCTAGCTGGTGTAGCAAGGAATCCTTAGCTAAACGACACCTCCTATGATTGTGGCCACTTTTTTGGCATTATGTACGTGTCATCAGCCTTCCATGTCTTTTCATTCTTTCTGTGTTTGATTTCTCCAACTCTTCTTTTTCATATTCTTTTGTAGTCTTTCTCATTTTGAACCCTCAGGTAATGGCTTAGGGCCCTGTGCTCCAACATCCTTACAGAACTTTTCACCTCTGATTGATGTGATGATGTGCATGTACATCTTTCGAAATGTATCTATACTATAATACTCATCAATATAATCTTCTAGATTACATCCCAAATTTATAATGGCACATATAGCATGGTAACATGGCATCCTAGTTAAGATCCATTCCCTACACACACAAGTTTGCTTGTCTACATCTACAACATACTTTTGCCCATCATATTGAATCTCAGACTCTGATTCTCCACCAAAATATATTTGACACCATCTTAATTTTTGCTTATTCTCCTTCAGTTTGTCTTGGCTCAATCTTCATTAAATCTTGCCAGGCTGCTTGGTCAGTACCTACTAACTACTTAGATAAAGCATTGAAGTCTGTAACTATTGTAGCTTTAGCCAAAGACCAAAAGAGCTTTTTATAATAAACACCGTGATGCCTCTTACCCCAATTTGCATGAATGTGTCGGCACACATCCCATGCTTTGCATTAGGCAACAAATCATGTAAAACTGGTATTAGTCTGTTGTTGCAACAAATGTTGATATATACCTAAAAAACAAGAACAAATCTCTATGTCTTGTCTTTTCTTTTTAATTACCTTTTGTTGGTTAGCAATGAATGTCCACTATCTTCCATCTTTATTTTCAATATCAACATCTTTCATGAGTGCACATAAAGACCATGACCATGTGTCCTTTTTCTCGGCTTTCACTACTGCCCAAGCAATTGGGTACATTTGATTGTTGGCATCTCTCCCTATGGCAGATAAAAACTCTCCCTTGCAAACTCCTTTAAGAAAACATCCATCTAATCCAATTAATCGCCTGCATCTAACTAAAAACCCATCTCTCAAGCCTTTAAAACTGATATATAATTGATCAAACTTAGGATTTCTGCTAACCTCATCTCTTTGGACCTGCATGTATATGATCGATTTGGGGTTTCTATAGCGCAATTCCTCCAAGTAATCCTATAACATTGCATATTCCTTCTTGTAAGAACCCCTTAGAACTTCTTGTTCCTTTTTCCTAGCTTGCCAACATTAATGAAGAGTTACATTTATGCCCATTTGCTTTTTAATTAAATTCTTCAAATCCAATAGCTTGGTATAAGGCAATGCATATTTTGAGGGTAAAAATACCTTTGCTAACAAGCTACTCTTCACACCCTTATTAAACACTGCATGTATACCAATTATTATATGTTTTCAAGCAAAATGAATTAGTTTGGCTTGTCAAAAAATGCATACAAGATCCATGAGCATTCATCTCTTGCACACTTCACTCTAACTTGTGTTCGTGTGTTTCTAGTAAACACAAATTCTTTTTGCTTAGTAATAATATGTCTTATCGCAGTCTCCTTAAACTTTTTAGCACTCTCAAATGCCATACTAACCATAAATTGGACTTCCTTTACATTTGAATCAAACACTTTATAATAATTTTTTTTCCCTTAGCAACTCCACTTCATTCTCATCTTTCCCCACCAATTGAAATCATCAGCTACCTTATCCTTCTTGTAATCCATGTCTGAATCATCATTATTATGATAAGAACCCCTTCAATTCGTGATGAGATCCACTATCATAATCGGGATTGAACCTATGGATCGTTTAAAAAATCCAGCGGAAACCACAATCTGCTACTTATAACTAAGCAGGAACCTTGGTATAGTCGAAAATGTCACAATCAGTGATGACAAACTAATTGATAAGTCTAGGATTGAATGCCACACGAAACTCCCGATAAGTTCAATACAAGTTCATCAAAGAACTCTAGAGAGAAAACTCTCAATTTCATTCATAGAAATGATCTCATAATTTGTCTTATGATGTTACAAGCATAGGGTTTTATAAACTATCACATAGGAAACTTAAAAGACACAAAATAAACACAAACTGTCGTCTAAAGAAGGCTGGCGACCTATCTCATTCATTGGCAGGCTTACAATTTAAACGCTAAAACAAAATTAATTTCCAAGAGGAAACGGCCAACGGCTTTGAGCTTTATGTCAGCGGCTTTAACATGAAGGCCAACAGCCTTTAGTGCCAGTGTACCTCAATTTATTCAAGGCTGATGATTTTCCATTCTAAGTTGGCAACTCAATTCCTCCATGACTTCAACAACTGAAATTCTCTAATCCTTTGTGTCCCAAACTATTTTATAAGCTTGCTTGACTCGGTTTTTCATCATTAGGAAGTCAACAGGCCTCTAATTCCTTGCATTTAATTGTTGAACTTGAACTTGATCAGCTTTGAGCTTGATGCTATCAGATTCACATCATATTACCTACATCATCTTATCTAACAATCTGTTCAATTGGCACAATATGTGTGTCGACTTTTTTTAGCCACAACCCCCTCTTAAACTCTATCGGCTTTCTCCTTACATCTAGCAACTCATCGTCTGACTCAGTCTCACCTAGAATTACTTCATTTGAACTATCTGAATATTCATATTCTAAATCTACATCCTTATATTTATCACTCCCTCCATATGTCGTTCTAAACACAATAATAGCATCTCTTTCACCTTGTGAGCGATATTTAACTCCAGATGACCTACTAGCATGATCAACATGTTGCACGTATACCTCTATGCTTCAGTAATTCCACAATAAAGTTAACATTATAGGACGACCAATTTCATAATTTGTAACTCTTAAACCATCAATTAGAGTTGTATTAGGAGTTTGATATCTTAGTACTTCAATATAGTTGCATCCTAATTCTGCAATTAATTTTGCTCTTAAAAATTCAAAGGAAAACTCTCCAATGTCGATCCAAACATTATCATACTTGCCACATATGTGTTTTATATTAGGAGGATCCTCCATAAACTTACCTCGATAGTAAACATAAATAGACTTCGTTGTCATGTTTTTGGCTGTAAGGTGCTGAGGACTATAGTACAAATGAAAAATAAATGCAAAGAACTTAGCATGGACCACAAAGACAATAAAGAATAGAAAATATGTGCTAATCAACAGAATAATAGTACTATAAAAAAAATAGAAGGGGCCACTAAAAGGGAAAGATGTCACAATACAGGACCACAAATGAATGAGGGGGAAAAACATACTAGATTTTAATCCTCATTCATTTGTGCACAACGGGTGGTAATTGTCCATGTTTAAGATGTCACAATGGTTCCTTTTGTGAAAAGCAGCAATATCTATATATTACTATTACATGTTGACATGAATATACATGGGTTTAAAAGCAATAACTTACCAATGCATTAATGGTCAACCTATTCACAGCAAGAGGTTGTTGTGTTGATAAATGCAACATTCAATTTTGAGTCAATGGAAATGATAAAATTCTAGAAGGATGGATGAAATGAAATAAGTTTCTGCAAGTGGAAGATCATTAAGAATGGTAAGGTTTAATACGGTTTAAATGTCAGTAAAATCATCTTCACTATAATGGTTCTTGTGATAGATTAATGATCTTCATTGTAATGGCAGAAGGGATTAAATGTGAAGAAGAGCTTAAATATAATGAAAAAGTAGTAGTTGAGAGGAGGGAAAGGTCATGGGGCTAGGAAAGTAATTTTACTTATTTAGAAAAGTAAAAAACATGTGTCCATAAAATCTAAATCAACATATAGTTGAGGGATGTTATTTTAGAATAGACGGAGACACTAATTTGACTAGTTTTTAAAGTTTCAAACACCAAATTGTAAAAAATAAAACTACAAATGCTTTTTTTTCCTAAAATCAAAAGTTGAGACACCTACCTAGCCTTTATCCCCATATGAAAAAAAATTCTTACTTTTTTTTGTCATTACTTTATATTATTATATTTTTAACACACATTTTCCTTTATATGATGTTAATATATCATTTTTATTATTTAGTTTAAATTCAAGCTACGAAGATTAAATGAATTATTATTATTATGGATAACAAGATTAATTAGCATTATATTCAAATATATATTTGTTAAATTAATGATCTTAACACGTGGAAGACAAAGGGAAATAATGGGAGTAATCATAATTATATTTCAAGTTTGGTAACTTCCCTAATCCTAACCTAAACCCTTGCTCAAGCCACCAATGCCAAGTCACCAACCAAATTCCTATTGGTTTTTAGGTGATTTTGGTATGGATTTTGAAAAAAAATCCGAAAAATAAGACCAAATTAAAAGTATTACTAAAGTAAGCTACCAAAGGCACTGTTTGTATTTGTATTGAAGGCGCAGTTATAAACAACGCCTTCTTTAGAAAAATTATTTTCCTTGAAGGTGTTGTTTGTAATAGCATCTTTAGTACATTTTTTTTAAAATTATTCTTATGGTCCTTTTGAGAATTGCTTGCCATTATCTCTGGTTTCGAATAGCTTCTTGTGATGATTCATGATTGGGATTTGTTGCATGACCTACACTTGAGGATCTTCCTGAAGATGCTAACGTACGTAAACACCTCACTCTCTCTCATTTTTTTTTTATCATAAATGATAGGAATAAAACGCATTGTTAGTTTTGTAGATTTTCTACTCTTGATATATTTCTGCACTTAAGTTTCATATGAACATGTGTTCCCTTCCAGTGACATTTAAAGGTTCGATTTCTTGACTGGGTGATGGAAAATATTTTACTACCTTGTGTGAGTTTATTGTCTCTTTATCTCACCATAAGAGGCATAAGTTCTATAAACAAGATTCATGAACATTGCATGCTACCTCTGAGTGGAAGGCCTTTGTGGGAATCATCTTGGTTGGATACCTAGTGGGCAAAAGTCACTGTTGCTTATAATAGGTAGATGGAAGATAAATAACAAATTAGAAAGAAAAAAATGATTTTGACATTATTTGTAATAGGACCTTAAGTATAAATGCAAAAATACTATTACAAACAGCACTTTTAATACTTACTCATAATATATTCTAGCATTGGCTTATTTATGAATTTTTCTTTAAAATCCGTACCAAAATCACCGAAAAACCGACTCCTATTACCCCCACGGCCTCCACAAAATTTTGACGTTTCCTCGTTTTCCCTCTAATTTGGCGGCACTTGTGTCTGGAGGTGGAGGAGGACTCGAGAGGCAATTTTCCCTGGTCATTATGGTTTCCCAAACCCGGTGGGAGCTCTTTGTAAGCAGTCAGTAGTACCTTCCTCTCTCTCTCTCTCTCTCTCTCTCTCTGAATAACCTGATCCCACTTTTAAATTTTTCTGCTTTTGGTTTCATACTCAGGACTGTCGTTCTACTGCACGGTGGAACGACTCCGAAACATGTTTTCTCCGTTCGGAGCAGTCTTAGATGGTCTCTCTCTCTTTCTCTCTCTCTCTGATTCTACCATCATTTTTTTAATAGTTTGAATACATTACAATGAATTGCTTTTGATTTCTGTTGTAGCTAGGTTAATCATGGATCCTAAAACGAAAAGACCTAAAGGGTTTGGATTTGTTGCTTACGAATCCGAAGCTGAAGCACAAGGCGCCATCAAGGGCTTGAACGGCAGGGTAATCTTGCTTCTTCTTCTTCTTTTTAACCTTCATTTTTCTGCTAAAAATGGTGTCCTTATAGCCTTAGAATATGGTGGATTCTGTCGAGTTTTTTTGTAACTAACTAGATGAACTTCATGAATTTTTTTATATAACTAACTTAAGTACTATTAATGATATCGAAAGGTTTGTATGTAGCAATTTGATACTCTTAAATTTAAGTTGTTAATAATGAAAATGTGTAAAAATCTAATTTCTTTCGATCTCATTCCATTGGTGCAGCTCCAGCTTTTTCTCTAATAGACTCATCTCTTATCAGACCTATCTTTCATGTAACTACACATTCATGTTAGCATTCTTACCTCGCTACTTTCACTTTTTTTCTCAGTTTCATTGTTTACAGCCCGACATACAGACGAATGATGCATTGCCAGTCTTATAAATTTACCTTTTAAGTCATATAAAAGACTCAACTCTCAAATTTGTACTTTAGTTTCGTACAAAGATATTGGTTTTGGAAGAATAGCTATATGCAACTTAACAATTTTCTCATATATATAAGCAACTTTTTAACTCCAAAGTCCAGACTATGCAATTTGGACTTACTAGGATCTGGTTCAGGATGGATCTAAACATCTTCAGGTTGTTCGGTAAAAGTGAAATGGTCATAAGTTTGACACATGTGAGGAAACTGTGGGATTGTATCTAGTATTGAGGACTCATATGTCTATTTCTTTTCTGAGCTGAAATGGGCGTGGGCTATTAGTCCTAAAAAAGAAAAGAGAAAAATCTGGCACCTATACAGGCCTGTTGAAAAAAAAGAAAGTCCACCTATAACTGTTTGACCTGCAACAAAGATAGATTATTTGTTTGGCCCGTGCTCCATTTGAAAATCCTTCTATGACTAAGCATTTTCGTCAAAATTGCAGCCTGGATTGTAACTATTGGATACGATCATTTGTGTGTGGATGGCCCTTGGTGGTTTAGAGCTTTCAGCCTTTCTGAAAAACAATTCTTATGAAAATAACTGTTGATCATATTGGATGGTCAACCTAGGAGGACAGCTGCCTTTTGGAAATCTGTCTGATCTGTTCCCATGCCTAGAATTCTTAAAAGGGTCTTCTGAGATTGGATTGCTAACTTGAAAATTGATAAAGTTGGCTTTAGAATTCTCACATACTGGTGCACGTTTGGTTTAGCAAAACTTTCTAGTATCCATACAAAGACAACCTTGATAAAGAGGTACACTGTTTGTGTCAAAAATTTGCCTTTCTTGGCATGATAGATGTTTAACAAGGTCATGTAATCAGGTTACCTCCTGTCTAACTCAGATGGATGATGAGATTAGCTCATTCAGCTGGTTCCAACCCTTTTTTTGTGGAGAATTACATTTTCCATGGGGCATATTAGTCTGAAGATTAGTTGACCCAACAGTCTGGTTCTTTATAGTATTCATAATTTAATATGATTACTACAATTACAGCCCTTTCCCCTGTGAAGAATTACAAGACAATTGCAGCAAATCATGCCTAATTGCAACTGAAAAATTTGAGACATTATACCTATATGTATCTGGTCTAAGAGCCTTAGAAGAGCACAGCACATGCGAAAAAACAATCTTGTAATTTAATGCAAGCATACAGTAGAGGCTTTAGTTGATCTCATACTCATTTATGGTGTCACTTGAGTTCTTGTCAGCAGAGCTCTTCACATTTAACTTCAATAGTTGTATATGGTCTTTGATAGATAATCTGGCGAGAGAATTAGCAAACCCAGCAGTCATGGATGTTCCTGGCAGTAGCAGTTGCAATCTATATTAAATTTGATAATTTTACCATGCATATTTATCTTTGTTGTTACTCAATGGATTACTGCTCTCAACAATTGGGTTTCAGATATTGATTCATATTGTTCAAATGTTTGATTTTTATAATTATTTTTGAATTTTTGCTCCTCTTGAAAAAAATAGGTTGAATTTTTTCTATGAAACGAGAAATGTGGGTTTATACCTTTGTACTTGCAGTGGAGTAGATGTTGAAGTCATCTTAACAAAGTACGCATTTTATTTAGGTTCAAAATGCTTTGGCCATAGCTCGTCACAACCTCAATCCCACTTGCATATTTCTGCTCCATCAAATGGCCAAAACCATGAACTTTCTGTTGCTGCTACATTAACATTGGCACAGTAGCACTATGAGATGCTATACGAGTTAAAAATTACTGATTTTTGTTCTCACTTATGCAGATAATTGATGGAAGGATGATTTTTGTGGAGCCTGCTGAGAAGAAACTTGACCGAAAAGGTTCTCAAAAGTAGGGGAAAATTGCTATCAACACATCCATTTGTCTGGCCTATGCGTGCAATTAAGATGAAAGAAAAAGGTGAACTTCCGAACATCACAGATGTTGCCTCTCGGGTCTGCATAGAATGACTGGAGCTTGTGTATCTATGGAAGATTCCTCAAAAGATTTACATTTTGATGTATTTGCTAAGTTACTTGCCATTCTGTACATTTTATTCCAGAGCCAGAATAATTGGCTGTTGGAAAAAGAGAATTGACAGCAATCTAGTCTGGTCACCCAAATGAGAGTAACCCCCATCTTAGCAGGAAATTGTCAAAAGCCATGCTAGAGTTGATTGTTAAGGTAGGTTTTGCATTTCCTAATTGCTTTGGAATGAGGCAGAAAGTGATTTTCTGGGAATAGATGGAAAGCTTTCAGCAGACTGTTCCATGGACTTGGGCAATAATCATCTGAAAACGGTATTATCAGCTCCCACTTAAGACTCCTTTATAAGAGTAGGGAGCTTCCTACAGTATGAGCAGGCACAGATTTTTGTTTGTGAACCAGTTTGGTATTAAAATCAACCCAGCATGTATATAATTCTCTTCCTGGCAGTGCTTTGAAATCTCCACTGTTTTGATTAATGAACCGGTTTATGGGCACCCAGGTAGGTAGTGTTCCAGTGAATATCTCCCTTTCTATGCCCCATCATGGAAAGAGAATCGTAACCTTTCTCAAAATTAAAAAGAGCTCTTTTTTATCATTCTAATATATTTATTTTGGATTTTTTTTTTTTGTTTTTTAAAGTTAGTTTTACCAATACAAGGAGTTAGAAATTTAGCAAGTCAAAAAAATTTAACATCCAAGGCCTTAATATTAGCCATGGATTTGTCCTGCTGAACTAGGTTGTTGGTTGTGCTTGTTCAACGGAAAATGTTTCAGATTTTTTTTCAGTATCTGATCTAAAGCTTTGTAGTTATTAATATTTTATTGCTGTAAACTTATGCAGTTATAAATATTAGTAGCTTTCGGCCGTTAGTACAAAATCAGTAATGACTAAGGGTAGTGGATGACTATTGATAGCAGTAAATAACTGTAAAAATTACTCACAAAAATTTTGAAATTGATTTCCTCTTTATAGAAATATAAACCATCTTTATTTTCCCTATTGATATTTTTCTACGGTTAATTACCATTAAAGGCCATCTGTTGTGGTTTTTGCCTCCTATTGCCACTTAAGATCAAAAGATACTTCTTATATCCGTTTAGAATTACTAAAATAGTATTTAATAATTCTCTCTCTCTATATATATATAGATAGATAGATAGATAGATAGATAGACATACATATTGATAAGTTCAGTAATACTCAAATTGAAAAAAGGTGAAAAAGAAATGCATTTCAAGACAACACACCCTAAGTATTATGTATTTTTATAATGTACAGTTAAACTTTGATAAATTAATGCTCAATAAATTAATAACATTAAGAAAATAATATTTTCTTTTTGCTAACAACTTGCACTAGTTTACAAATTTAGTAATTATGATAAATTAATAAGACAATAATTTTTTGGGAAGACCTTTATATAAATTTACGATCCAGTCAGTATCTAAATTATCAATTCTTTCATATTTAGGACAATTTAGTAAAATATGAATCTATTTTTGTTTATTTTTTCTTGAAATTTTAATTTGGTGGATTCTAAATTTTTTTTTTTTATTGCATTAAAAAACATGTAAATCTTTTTAAGCTCACATGGGATGTTTTCTCTTATACTCACATAATACTATACAAGATTACTCGTGGTTGATTTCTAAATACCTTTTAGATGAAAAGCTCTCATTGGATATAATTTTTAAGAATTTTTTCTATGTTATTTATTTAGTAGTATCTTGTTATCATGCATCAAATGTGTTTAACTTTAGTACAATGAGCCCATAGATACAAGTGATTTGTATTAACTTTATTTAATTAGTCAATGCAATGAACATTGTTCAAGTAATAAAAACAATAGATACTGTTATGTGGTACTTATTTTCATAAATATATATATATATACACAATAAATTTTTTTTTAATTAATTCATGAAATACAATAATCTATTTGTGATATGCAATAATTTTTTATGTAATTAAATTTATATTCAATGAATCAAGAAAGCACGCTTAAGTTAATAAATATTAATCTATTAGTCAATCAATACCTCTCAACCAATAAAATGTCATGGTCCTACTAATTATTAATTTACAGTGGTTTTACTGCATCATAAATCTCACTTATGATTTGCGACTTTGCCTCGTAATTGGCTCCTACCAATACAAACATAGCTGCAAAATCAAGATATTGAAAAATGTAAAGATCTACTGTACTTTTAAATAATAATAATAACTAAAAAAAGTCTTTCAAGAGATAAAGTAGAACAAACGAATACAAGTATGTATGTGTTTTTTTCAGTTTAGAGTTTTTAGGAATAATAATTACTTAAATAAAATCAAATTAAAAAAATTATTTATATACTGTTCTAAAACCATGACTATATCTTATATATATATTACCCTTAATATTCGTGATAAGTATGTGAATAATTAAAAAATGACGTAAATAGTAACAGCAGAAAAACAACCACAGAGAGGAAAAAAGAAAACAAAACGAGACAAGAGAAAGGGAGAGGGGGACACTGATGTGATGGTGGGGAGAAAGATGTGTAAGAAGAAAGGAGGGTTTGAAAATTCTACGCAACAATATTGCGAAAAATAATTGGTTGTACATATAAAAATGTCATTTCCTATTTTACCCTCGTGGTATAGCAATATCTAAATTGTTAGTCTGTTCGGATAATTGTTTTGGAGTCGTTTTTAAATTGTTTGGATATTAAATCGATACAAATATGATGTTGATAAAAAATTAATATTTTTATTTATAAACTGATCAAATCGAATCGATATTGATTTGATATAGATAAAAATTCAATAATATAAGTAGATCTTCCTGTTTTATTTTCATAATTTATGTGTAAATTAATGTATCTTAATTTATAAATATGATATCGATAATTATTTTCATCTAACTTTTTTTTATAGGAATCTACTCTACGTTTTTCATTTGCTTATTTGTCTCCGACGCAATCGTCACAAAACATGCCTCTAACACCATACGAGAAAGCGTATGTTCTTCCAGAAACTTCCACTACAAAACATCAGCAAGCCCCTTCATACGAGTCTCGCACGTTCTTTTACTTCATCTTCTCTTCTGCATTCAGTCAATTCTTTAATTTCTAATTTCAAATCCACGTTTCTGATTGGATTTTTTTTTATTTTTATCTTTATTTTATTTGTATCACTGCATCCGTATTGTATTTATATATGATTTACATTTGCTCTGTTTATAAATAAAAATATTTATTTTTCATCTATATTCGCTATTGATAAACAGTTTTCTATTTTTTTTTTCTCTGAATGATAAACGTTTTGTTTGAAATCGAAAAAAATAATAAGGCAGAACAAACATAAAAAATCAAACATAAACTGCAAAATCAAGATATTGAGAAACGTAAAGATTCACCGTACTTTTAAATAAAAATAATAATAACTAAAAAAAGTCTTTCAAGAGATAAAGTACAACAAACGAATACATGTATATATGTTTGTTTTCCACATTTGCTTATTTGTCTCCAAAGTAATCGCCCATAAAACGTGCCTTTAGCACCGTATGAGAAAGCGAATGTTTTGCATGCATCTTCCAAAAACTTCCACTTAAAAACAAGCCCCTTCATACGAGCCTGGCGCTTTCTTTACTTCATCTTCTCTTCTGTATTCAGACAATTGTTTAATTACTTATTTCATATCCATGCTATCATATTACGGTTTGTTTGAATTATATCTTATCAATATCTAAACCGTATCTGTATTTTATCAGTATATTATTTGTCTAGATTATTTAATCTATTTATGAGTAAAAATACCTGTTTTTCATTATATTTGTTATTAACAAACAGTCTGTTTGAAAACAATAAAAATAAGATGATAAAACGACCTAAAAATGATAAACCAAACAAACCCTTGAATGGAAAAGAGAACATAATATTAGAAGGTAAAGCAATTGTTACATCCACATTGAAATTATCACTAAGATTACAAGAGGAAAAGCATTAATTCTAGCATGCTCCAAAAGATGGCATCATTAAAAGCAGATCCGGTTTCAGCACTAATTTAACCACAAATGATAAGTTGTGTTGCTTTGAAAAACCGAGTTGTTGTTCTGTTTCTAGAAGCCGAAACTGTCAAATAGAAAACAGATACAAGTAACAACTCAAAGTTAGTCCTTTAGAGTCTTCATGACAAGTAGCCCCATATGCTTCATGACAAAATGCTACTGGTATGTTATTGCAACTGGATCCATAAAAACCTACCTAAATCAGCAGTCATCATCAGAAACCTGAGAGATTTAAAAAAGACAGTAATTGCTAAGCAAAATTTTTTAGATGCATGGAATCATTCATATGCATTAGATTACCATTCTACATGAATGCAGAAACTGCAGAAACTGATAGCAATTACTTCATCCCAAAAAGGAAAACCATGCTGAGGGTCAAGAAACCAATTATATATCCATTTCAGGATTTCATAGTTAGATTTGCTCACAGACTGCTGCACAATAATTAACACACGCAATTTTAGAAATTCTGAAAGCAGAATTCCTTCAACACATCAAGGGGAAATTTTTTCTTTTTTTTAAAGTAATGGATTTCTTATGTTTACTCTTTAATATAACATAATTACATGATAACTACCAATGGAATGATGGCAAACACACCAATGACGTTGCACATGTTTGACACATTCAACACAATCCTAAGGAACTCACACACACGGCACATTAGCCTTTCACAGATTACACACACAGAGTACAACCATTACACATGACACTACTGCACTCCTCCATAACACTGATACCATGCTACTGCTGCATATTGTTACACGTACCTGGCATCAACATACTACACAAATATGCCATTAAAATACTGTTACTTCTACAATTTACTATTTTCCATCAACATACTTTGGTAATTCAAGTAGAAGCAACCTCTAATTTGAAATTTAGCATCATCTAGATTGGACCACTCAAACAAACCCCTTTCTTACGTCCCAATGAAAATTAATCCAGATCTAGGATTATAAATAAAAAACAAAAAGGCAAGAGAATTAAAGAGCAGCTCAAGACATGATGCCTCAGATTTAGGTAAACTATAAGCATGAACAAATTCCTACGAACAATAGGCCAAAAAAGACCCTATTCCCCAGTCCTTATATTTCTAGCCCCAGCAGTGAAACTGAAAACCAAGAGTTGCGAGACAGAACACTTAACCTTCTCTTTTTCAAGCAAGACCAAGGAGGGGAAAAACTCATGGAAATGAAAGAAAGTCTATTAGTGAGTCAAGGTTGGTAATTAATGATACCATTCATGTGAAGATCTTGTTGACAATTCCAGTCCAGCGGTTGGGTAAAATCTATACGGTTTCTTTGTTGATGCGGTGATGCTTAACATTAAGGAGTCATTTTCTTGCTTGTAAGTGCCTTTAAAATGGACAAATGAATCGAGAGAAGGCAATATGCATTTTTAGAAAACCCTTGCCTTCATTGAAATTGAAATGCTCTCATAATCAACAAGGCTTTATTTCTGGAAAAAGTAGAAAACTGGTGATGATTTCAATTATATAGAAATGGAACGTGGAATCTATTCACAAAAAAAAAAAAAAAAGGAAGAAGAAAAGAATAGACAGCTAACATTACCAATTACAATCCACCAACAACCAATTTATTATGTAAAACAAAAACTCAACAACCTAAATTCAATAACACCAAAATGAATATCCCTGATATCAACATTTTCCTTACGCTGGAGAATGGAAGTCTAATAATCTCAGCAAGCTCATTAGACACCAAAAACTTTTAAGCTACTTAATCCATACATTTGCTAATAGATCCCCCAAAATTGCATATGGTGTAAACAACAACCTGGTAGCTAGTTGTTCCTTAACAAAGTCCCGTCACTTCTAGGTTTAGTTTGATCATGTTGCATGCATCATGAGTAATGTTAATTGATGATTTCTCATCACAATATAACCTGATTGTCCCATAAGTTTTATTATGGAAATCAATGAGAAGTATCCTCATCTATAAGAGGTCACAATTCCAAGAGCCAGAGCACTAAATTCATTTTCAGCTTTTGACCTAGACATAGCATCTTGAATTTTGCATCCACCTCGATAGCGACCAAGGAATGAATGTAGATTTTATTGAATAAAAGTGATTATAAACCTTAATTTAATAGAATTAGGGCAAAACACATACTCTAGAGCAAAATGCTTCTCACACAGAAGTCAAAGCTCCTTTTACACTCTTAGTAGAGAGAAATATAAAAGGGCAAAATACTTCATTACTCCTCCAACCTATATATACTACTATCTTTCCATTTGTATGCCGCAATGCAACATCCCATTGGCTCCTAGATTACTATATTATTACTATCCCAGCTATACTAATACCACTATTAATTATATTTACCCCTTAAAATTTGCATTTTTCTTAAGACAAGCAATTGAAACCTCAAGTGATGGTTTCAACCAGCTATTGTTCATCGTTTTTCCAACTCCACTCTATGAAGTCTTTATTTTAGCTAGTCTCCTATTTCTTTTGTGTGATGGTTTGTGTAGTAGCCACTGTAGTTAGTTAAGCTAGTAGTTGGTTGTCTAGCTGGCCTATAAATAAATCTAGGAGTGTTGTTAGGAGTTCAATTAGAACATTGTCAGTTGTTGATTTCACTCAGAGAGAATTGAAGAGCATTGTGCTCTTGGAGACCTTTGGCTTTCAAAGATGTCGTTTTAATTAACTTTGGTACCTTTTACTTTCATCAATCAATAAAATTCCCTTTTGTGCTCTAATTTTTGTTAAAGTCCTGATCTTTAAGTTCAAGCATAAGGCCTGATAAATGTGAATTGGCAGTTGGTATTCAGATGCATCAGAAGTCAACAACAACATAAGCCTCGAAGCTTGTCCATCATAAACAGCCTGATAGGCAATAGCATGAATTTCAAAACTTTCCTCATTATACCCTTTACCATAAAGGGTGCTCCTATCTTTTAAACTTTCCTCATGTGGCCCACCACATAATATACTTTAGTCAATTTTTCTCCCTTAAGTTTGACTTCAAAATATCTTTTAAACTCTTCACAGAAAAACTGTTCAGTAGCTTCAGCAACAATTTTGAGTTTGTAGCAATGTTTTCTCTTTTTTCTTTTTTTTTTTGACACTTAACTCTATGAAGATAATCCCTTCAGCTTTAGTGCTTCTAATTCTAACGACTCCACAATTCCTACATTGATTACAGCACCAGAAGGATTAAATGAACAATCTATTGTATTCTCACAGTGATAAGATGTGTGGTAGCACCTATCAAGTATTTGTACAATAGGAGAGTGAAGCCACATCAAGATTAGAGTACCTTGTTATTTCATGTAAATAAATAGTGGTAGTTTGGTCATTTGGGTACTTTGTTATTTCAACAAAATGCTTTGCCAGCTCATCTTTATTCTATTGTAATACCCAAAAATGCCCTTATTGTTTACATGAAATAACAAAGTACCCAAACAACCAAACTACCCTTATTTATTTTACATAAAATAACACATTACTCTAACCTTTATGTGGATGCACTCTTCTAGTGTACACATACTTGATAGGTGCTACCACACATATCTTATCACGTAAAAAGTTTGAGACCCATCATCTCTAAGCATTATCTCTGCTTCAAATATGGCAGTCCCATTCTCAAACACAAGCTCAACATTTATTCAGCAGTTTTGGCTAAAATTTGAATTTGCAACATAATCCTTCTTTGGACCCTACAACGCCTTAGTCAAATTATCTTTAATGGCATTTGCAAACTCGTTTTTCTAATCACTCCCCAAAGACCCCTTCATACAATTATTTTAGATCTGCCATATTAAGAACTCTCTTTGGTTTTCATTCAACTGATCAACTGCGGGAGCAACCAATGTCTTCTTTTTGTACTCATGTCAAAGCTCTCTTGTCAGGCACTCTCACAGAGTTCTTCCTCTGACTCCATTCTTTGTATTTGAAGGCTTGTTTGATCGCCTGATTGTTTTGATCATGTTATCAAACAATGGCTGATGAAGTCTTCGCATGCACGACTCTATACTCTGGAAAGCCCTCCATGTGAGGCTCACTAAGAACGACGGAGTTCATAGAATCTCCCTTTCCACGTACCACCACTTCTTCCTTCAATTACCTCTCCGATATTAGCTAAACGAATACTAATTACATCTAATGCCTAACAGCAAATAACAACAAAAAAGAAAGAGCAATACTGTTAATTTTGTACTCTATCTAAATATATTGCATGGCCCTGGAGTAGCTTTTCAATAGTGAGTGTTTGTAAGACAATCTAATATGCTTGTCTTGGTTCATGTATGAATTTGCTCATTACACTAAAGCAGTGTCAAGTTAATTATGTGAATCTCCCAGCAAGCATTTGATATCTCCTTTGCTAATCAAACCACCCTCTTCTCCTTTTTCCCCTGGTGATTATTTTGATCAATGGAAATGATTGCAGCTGTACAACCAAGATTTTCAGTCTCTTTGATTAGATATTACACATATTTCAACCAAAACAGAAAGCTACCATCCTCAAGCCAAAAAATCTTTAAAACATTTTCGTTCTGTGAGTTCTGTCGTGATAATGTCATCAACATATACTAAAAGTGTAGTAAGCTTAGCTTTGTTGTGCTGTTTAATGATCACATATGGTCTTTTCAGCTTTCTTTTTACTCCATCACCTGTATGGCATCTGTAAACCACCCAAACCATGCTTGGTGATTGTTTTAGGCCACAAGGCCTTATTCTATTAGCTTATGCAACTGGGCTCAGATTTTCTACCAATGTAAATGGAGGTTCTACGTAAACTACCTTTTCCAAGTCCCCATGTAAAAATGCATTCTTTTACATTAGACTATTGCAAGATCCAAATATGTGCAAGTAATAGGAAAATTCTGACCTTATTCATGTTAGCAACCGAGGCAAATGTTCTGTGATTATCCACTTCATTAGTTTTTATGAATCCATTTGCAAATGTACTTGTCCTATGCATTTTAAGGACCCATTGACCTTTTACATAAGTGACAACCCACCTGCAACCCATCAACTCTACTTTATCAGGTCATGTGTCTATTTTTAAAGCAAAATATGACTTAAACCTTTCTTTTCCAATTCCTCTACTTTTACACCAGTACAACAGCAATTGGATAATGGCTATTCCTAATTTTACTCCCAACAAGCACACAGATCAGGCAGCCATACTTCCCCATCTTCTTCTTCAACGCATAAAAATGTTTGAAGGGAGTGATTCTGTACTCTTCCCTAGGAACTTTAGCTGATGAATCAACTATAACAGGGGGAACACATTGAAAACAAACCCAATATATGATCATCAAAGTTGTTCAGAAAAAAAAAAAAAATGAAAAAGATATAAGTTGTTCCCATTCACCAACAATTTGTAAATTTAATGTAGATGGATCAAGCAAGAACCCTGCACAGAAAAGGAAACAATTTTTTTTTTTTTTCTTTTGCTGTACAATGTAATGAAAAGCTTCCATTATAACAAAACCATACGATCAAGCTATAAGTATAAGACTCAAGTACCATGAGCATGCACATGTGGGAATAAGAAGTATATCCAAGGAGAACAGTGGATGACATGATCTTGTAGAATTAGCTTGTTAAGGCACAAAACTTTTAGGCTATTCATAGCAATACTCACTCGAAAAAACTTCCTGCATTTCCTGCTCATATTCTGTGGGATTCATCCTTTTGTTTGATGAGGAATTGTAGGAGAGCTAGTTACTATCTTTGAAAGAAACCAATATATAGGGAAGTTTGATGCTGAAAACTTCACTTCCTCCTCAGGATGATGAGAACATAGATTAAGAAACCTCCCTAAAATGTACTTGAAAAACATTGTCCTTAGGATGAAATAAGTGATACTAAGCAAAAATAATTATCAGAACCAGGCTGACCATTTTATTGGCGTGTTTGTTTCCTTTTTAGCATAGCACACACGGATGTTCTTCCCATCTACCAACTACAAGAAACATAAAGAAGCTTAGACATTTACTGCCCATGGGAATATTAGCAACCGAATCATGTACAGAAGCAGCATAATGCCAACCTTGCCATTTACTTCTTCAAGAGCTTTGCTAGCAGCACTCTCGGAATCAAACCGCACAAAGCCATATCCTTTGGATCTGCCACTCTTGTGGTCACATATCACCCTAACTAACAAGACGTAGAGGTAAAGTATTTATATTAAACTTTCGGCAGACAATCAATGCAACAAGCATTCGATGTGTTCGACTTACGTACCTTCAATTATGTTACCAAAACCATCAAATGTTTCCTTAAGAACAGTTTCATTGGTGTCATACGAAAGACCTGCTTTAAGAAACACAAAGCACATCAACAGCAGAAGAAGCATATTGCATAGGAGCAACAATGGAGAGTTCCCACATCCAACTAAAAGGCATATCCAATTCCATTGTCCCATATTCTCTTACTTTGTTTACAAAAAAACAATTCCTGCTATACCTTTTACAACGGAATAATTTTTCCATTCAAGTCTTATTCAATTGCAGAAAACAAAGAGGTTTCATTTTGAAAATAAAGAGCCTTTCATCGGCAGGGTGTTGAGTACTTTTTCATAACACATAAAAGGAAAAAGGGAAGGAATCGATAAAGAGGATTAAAGGGAAAGAAAGATTAATCAAATTGAAGGGAGAGGAAGCGAGAGTGAGATACCTCCCACAAACAGATTGGTGGGATTGCTAAAATTGCGAATTAATGATGCAAATGCCCATCTGCCTCTGCCTCTGCCTCTGCCTCTGCCTCTGCTGGGGACATGGACATGGAGATTAAGAAAACCAATACTTCTTAGATGCCGCATTCTCTCCGTACCTGCGACTGTGTCATGTCGCTGGGAACTAGAAGTCGAGAAGATCGTACGGGTTCTATTAAAAATAATTTATGCCCCCTTTTTCTTAATTTCTAAAAAAAATAAAGTAATTTGACTCAAAAGTACATATTTTATCGTTGTGCATTTTAAAAAATTAGCAATGAAATAAAAATTGCACAAAATTAAATACAAAATTCGACATTGTACGAGCACACAATCAGCCATTACCCATTCCAAGTATCCCAGAAGTAGGCAACTGGTGATAAGCAGATTACTTGATTGCTGATTTGAGTAATGAGGTCGACAAGAGTAGGCAAGCCGTTGCATTACTATATTTGTTTTTTCTCTATACCTGTTTCGAAATGATACGATTTACATTTACATTTTATCTATATTTAATTTTTTCATAAAAATTATTAACTTTTCGTATCTGTTTCTATTTCTTGATGAATAATTTATTAAAAAAATTAAAAAAAATATATATCTACCAAAAAAAGTTAGCCAAACAGACCATTCAGTTGGATAAATTACAATAGAGGATATCAACATTTTAAGTGGTTATAAAGAAGAACCTAGTATTTGAGGATAAATTCAATTAAGGTATCAACATTTCAAGTGGTTAAAAAGATATACGACCGTTTTACAAAATAAGTTAAATAAGATATTAAAAATTAACCATTGATAAAAATTTAGAAAACTTAATCGAAAATCAATTAAAACGTTTATATCTTAATTAAACTTTGTTAAAATTGATACATTATTTGCTTCACTTTGTAAAACATTGATATTTTTTTTAACCACTTCAAACGTGAATATCTTAAATGAATTTATTCCGAATGTTGATAATTTCTAATGTAATTTATCCTAAATCAATTTTCCATCTCATGTCTTGATTGTTGGGATAGATCAACTTATTATCGTAGTAAGTCGATCAATCTTCAAATAGCTTGAAATGGGCATGAGGACCCTATTCCTAAAACAACACATTAACACTAACCCCCTTGCACTCTCTTTAGTGACAAGTTAATAAGCAGAGTGAGCTTGCAATTGAAGTCCTTAGGTTACTTCTTAAGCTGTTTTAGACAGAGGAATGATCAAACTCTTATAAGTTGATCTTGCTATCACATCGAGCAAGTAGCAATAATAGTATGTTATTTTAAGTTTAGATAATTGTTGAACCAAGTAACTTCTAAAGAGATTTTGATGAGACCAAAATTGTGTAACTTAATTTAAGGAATTAAGTTTTAAGTGACGCTTAATTTGCCATAATCCAAATCTTAATTGATTCCGTCAAATTGTCAAATTATATGGTCATTGGACCAAATAAAGCACGATGGAAATAATGAATTGGAGATCATATATACTTATATCTTCTTTTACGTTTTGTTTGTAAGTGTTTTGTGCATATCGTAGGTACATCAGCTTGCCAGTACAATTAAACTGGTCACCAGTATGAGTACAAAATGAATGAAGCATTTTGTGAATTTTAGATGGTCTACTAAAGGCCCCTATCAACTCATTAGTGGACTAAAGATAAACTAGCCATGACCTACATTTAATGAACGACTTTTTAGGGAGGTTTGTGCAAACGACCATTTGTATTTGTGAAACTTTAAATAAGAGATCTTTTGCAGTTTTGTGGAATTTTTAAGAGCCTTCATTTGCATACAAACAAGTTGTATTAATTCTCTTAATTGCTCTTGTCTCTTGCTCCTTATTTGCATATTTCGTTGAAAGAGAATATTAGGTAATGCCATCATAAGTGTATTTGGTTATTGTAAAGGAGCAATACTCGTATGAGATTGTCATAATTGAGTGGTGTAAAAGTTTTTTATAAGTGTTTAAAGACCTTTATTATTCACAATATTTTGATATTATATCATATGAATTATATGTGAACTATTAAGGAAAATGATGCTTATTTGGGTTAAAATGTTAATTTTAGGAGTAAAGGATAATTTTGAGCTTAATGGAGACTTTTGGATGAGTTAAGCAAGACCTTAATGAAGAAATAGGAATTTGAAAGACTTACAATATGCATGGCTTTTCTACACAAGCTGTGTAGAATATTAGTGTAGGAGACAAAAAAGTGACTAGCAAGCATTTTCCAAGTACGCAAGGAGCATACATAGGCTATGTAGAGTACTCATGTTGAGGATGAAAAATGGACAGAGACGTTTTTGAAAGTATAGCCTTCCAAAAGAGAGAATTCGCCAGTTTTCATCCAACACGGACTCGAATACATGCCGTGTATGGTGGTTATGCAGGAATGTTTTACCTCTTTCCTATAAATAAAGGCCTTGACTCGTCATTTAACATTACATTATCATTCTTAGGAAACCTTAGAGGAGAAAAATAGCACTTTAAAAGAGAGAAATGCCAGAGTTAATGTGGAGATCACAAGACATCGCCTTCAAGGGTTGTAATCATGTGCTTCATCTATTTTTCTATGCTCTATTATTGTAATCATCCCATATAGGAAAATAGATCACTTTTACCCTAGGTGTTGTGGAACCCTAACCCTAATGTAGAGATTGGTTACTATTATTAATAGAAGTTTATATTTCTTGAATCTATTCATATATTCTTTATTGTTCTTATGATTGATTTGTAGCCAGAATTGATTGCATGTTTGACTTTTTTTATATAGAAAGACATTTCATCTAATGGAATAGATCTATACGAATAAAGAAGTTTGAATATGATTTTAGATATAGATTACATGAACTTTCTGTATAAAGATTTAATCATTTTAAGGAATCATGATCTTAAATGCTATTTTATATGAATCTGTTGATGAAAGAAATTTCCATTAGACATATAAGATTAGAATTCAATCATTTTGAAAGAGAGATTAACAAATCTAAGGTTCTTGTAATTCAAGAACATAACAATCCATTAACGAATGTTTTATAAGAAGTTAAATAAGGTTAGTGGTGAATCAAGATTAAGGGTATTGTTTTGTAATTGATATTTATATTTGAAGGCATGAATATCTTTATTCTAGGGTTAATTAATTAGATAGATATTAGTTATTCTTACTATCACTCGATTTAGATAAGCTAAATAATATAATTAAGATGAGTATTAGTAGTTATAGGTCCTGGTAGGATGACCTCAATATTTACACCGGTACTACAATCGATGGGTACGCTTGCTTAGAATTAATTGTATAGTAAGAATAGGGCCTTAATTTAATTTGATTTATTGTGATTGGAAAAATCCATACCAAGTTTTTGGTGCGTTGTTGGGGACTAGGCAATATTAGGAACGCCTAAAGTCTTCTAATTTATTTGACTTCTTTTTACTTTATGATTTTCTTTCTTTCTGTTACTTGATATTCTTGATAAGAATCTACCTCCACTTTCATTTCTTGCATGTGCATGACGAGAAGCTCATCTGCAAGACTTCTTGATTTTGATCCAGAAATAAACAGGACCTTTCACAGGAAACTCACAGTCAAAGCCATAGACATTGCCCAATCATTGAATTTTGACTTAGCAATGGCTGACATCAATGAAGATGCTCCAAAGACTAACTTGGACTATGCCATACCTACTTTGGAGGGAACCAACCCAACTCTGGTAAAACTACCCATTGTAGCAAACAATTTTGAGATCAAGAGTGTGGTTATTCAATTGTTGCAGTAGTATTGCCAATTCGATGGGTTATCAGAAGAAGATCTACACGCTCACATACAAACATTCTTGGAGATATGTGAGATGTTTACAAACAAAGGAGTAACTGATGATGCAGTGAGAATGCGCTTATTCCCTTTCTCATTGAGAGGACGAGCGAAGGTATGGTTGTCATCACCGGGGCCGAGTGCCATCACCACTTGGAAGGATATGAATGAACAGTTTCTGAACAATTATTTTCTACCTTCTAAGGCTGCTAAGTTAAGGAATGACATATCATCATTTGCATAGTAGGATTCTAAGACATTTTATGATGCATGGCAGAGATGGAAAGATTTGTTGAGAAGTTTCCACATCATCAGATGCATAACTAGATGGAGGTGCAAACATTTTATAATGGTCTCAACACTATTACTCGCCAGTTAGTGGATGCTTCAGCTGGAGGTACATTGAATATGAAGACACCTGAATTCCCTAAAACTGTTTGAAGAAATGGTAAAGAACAATTACCAATGGGTTAACAATCGGGGAAAGCAGAAAGCAGCTGGTACTCTACTTGCTAAGATGGATGCTTTAAGTAAGCAGGAGATGGAGTCGAAGAACCAATTACCACCTTATAGACATCCTATTTTTGCTCATTTAAGGCTTCAATTTATAATAAAAATTAATATTATATTAAGCCCACAAATTACAAAAAAAAAGAAAAAAATAATTTTTAAAAATATTTTTGGGATTGATATAATACTAATTTTAATTATAAATTTATTTTGGACCTAATTAAATACCCCATGTAAATGGACTTATTTAATCGGACCATTTTGAAAGCCTTAAATATAATTTTTGTACAAATTAAAATAAGACACAGGCTAACAGCTTGTATAGATAAGTTATAAGCATGCATAAGAGAGATCTAGGTTTGATCCTGCGAGCAGGTAAATTGTCATTTTTTTTTTCACATGTTCTCACTGGTCAGATGAGATAAGCATACGTGTCAACAAGTAGATAAGTGAGCGGTAAGTGGGCGGTACGTCAGTAAGTCGAGCATCTATAAATATCTGACACGTAATAAGAACAACAACAAGAGCCATACAAGAAACAAAGGAAAAAATAACACACTGAACTCCATACAAATCACAAAGACAGAAATCCATTCAAAAAGACTTAAACCAAAAAAATTCAGAGTCCAGGATTTTAAAGTTAGATCTTTGGTTACGAGAATTTCTGAGTTAAATCACTTTAATCGATAGAAATCATTACCACTGGACCGTTCGGCATTTTCCATTTATCTAGTTCGACGTAATCCTTCATCATCAGCACTATTGGACCGCCACTCCTGAATATCGGTTAGTCGTCCTGGCTCCAAACTGCAGGTCAGATCCAATCAATCCAGTTCATCGCCTGCCTTGCTCCTTGGTACAGGTAAGTTCGTCATTTCATAGTTTATTTATTTATTTATTTATTTGATTCCTTCAATCAATTATGAAAAAAAAAAAAAAAAAATGTAAAGATGAATGACGTATTGTAAGTAATAGTTAACTTATGCACTGTTTTCCAAATTCTGGAAATGAACCTTACTCCTGGATACATGCCTAATACCGCCATTTCCATTATATAATATAATATGAGTTATAAAAAGCGGTAACAATAGGCAATAACATAGTAAAAATGTAAGATAAATATAAGTATGTAAAAGTTTACGGATGAAAATCATAAGGAATTTTATTATAATTTTATTGCTATTTAGAAAAATGTATATGTATATTTTTCTTTTAGTATATAAAATAAAATCGATAGATTATAGGATGTCATATTAAAAATCATTTTTATCAAAATTTAAAATTTTAATAAACTTATAATGAAAGAATTCCAAAGATCTAAAAAGTACAAATAATTAATGAACATAGCAATTACCTTTTTTATGCTTTTTTCATTCTTTAATAAATTTTGGATTTGTTTTGAAATTGTTAAATTTAGCCTTATGAATTTCCTTTAAATTTGGATTCGTTTTTTCATAATTTTGTAAGATTTGTAATTTTATTCACCTCAGTGTATATATGAATTTTGATTTCATAGTTCTCATAATATATACGTATTGCTATATTGCCTTAATGACTTGATTCTAGAATTTAACAAAAAAAAAAAAAAAGGGGGCAACAATGATATACCGTGTATAATGATTCCAATTTGATAATATGGTCTCTGTAAAGACTTGATTCATCTTAATGCATATTAATATAGATTGCTAGTGTAATCTTCACCATGATAATAATTAGTATTTTTCAATGACATGTTCAAATGAAAACCTTGATATGAAAATCCTGGTTTGGCTAGGATTGGTAATTTATATGTGAAACCTCAATATGTTACTTGATTTGATCTTTACATATGCATAATTCGAGATCTTGTTAGTTTATTAGTCAAAAATTTTTTGTCATTTAGAAAAAATTGATTTTTTTAATAAAATTATTGAAAACCGAATTTAATAGATTCATGATTCACAATAAAAAGCATTTAAAAAATTTAATAAAACTTAATGAACTTAAAGTGATTAAATTTCAAGTTTTTTTCTTTTAAATTGATCAACACGTTAAAGTTTTTTTAAAAAGAACTACGTTTTGTTTGATCCTAATTAGTAGGGACGTAGGCACTTTGGGAGCGACAAAAAAAATGAAAAAACTTATTTTGGGTTATTCATTTTTTTTTAATCTCTATGTTATTTGTTTTACTTGTAAAATGTTAATGTCAATTTTTTTTTAAATGCAATAATAACTTGTAGATATTACAATTTGTAAATTTTTTTTATTATTAAATTTTCGAGCATTAAAAGGATAAACTTTAAATTTTAAATTTTAAGTGGTAACCATATGATTTTAATAGGTTAGCCCCTGAATCCAAAATCTCTAGTTTATAAAGTTTGGTTTGTAAATCAAATTTTTTACAGACTAGTAGCTAAGTTAGGATTTCAATCTAACTTATAAATTTTTTCCAATTCCAATCGAGGTGGCGACTTCAAATTATTTTAAAAAATTATATTTCTTTTAATTCCTAGTCGAGGGTTCGTATTAAATGGGTTCGGGTTTAATACGGATCGGATTAAAAGAAATGAAACCACAAATGATAAATCCAGGTTTGACACACCTCAATTCCAATATAGGAATTATTGTGCTGAGAACTTTTATCTTGAGGCTCCTAAGCAAGTTGATTATCTAGGTAATAAAGGCAGATATCAGAACAATCCATATAGTAATACATATAATCCAGGGTGGAGAAATCATCCCAATTTCTCTTATGCCAATAACCAAATGTGCAGAGAGTGAACTACTCAGCACCTATATTCCAAAAACCACAATTGCCACCTCCTCAGCAACTTCACCAGCTTCCACAGCTCAACAGTTACCACATCTTGCACCTTCACCACAAGAGAAGAAACCTGGTTTAGAAGAATTGATGGCTCAATTTATTAAGACTTCTGAAGCTCGCCATAGGAACCAAGAAGCCTCTATTCGTAGTCTGGAGAATCAGATTGGGCAACTAGCCAAGATGTTATCTGAGAGGCAACTTGGTTCACTTCCCAATACCAAAGAGCAGGTAAATGCGATAACACTCATGAGTGGAAAAGGTTTGCAATCTAACCAACAAGGAGAGATTATTCTAGAGAAGAAGAGGTATAGATAAGGAAGGAGCAACCTCCTAAGGTGCAAGTATACAAGCCACGAATACCATATCCAGCTTGTTTGAAGAAGGATCATGACATTGAACAATCTGGTAAGTTCCCAGAACCTTTCAAAGCATTAGATGTTAACTTACCACCCGTTGAAAGCTTGTCACAGATACCTAAACATGCAAAAGCTTAGAGGAGACATTCTCCAATAAATGAAGATCAGAAGAGTTATGTACAACAATGGTTGGAGACAATTGCTCAGCGGATTCTTTAATATGCACTGCCAACAAAGCTTAAGGATTCAAAAAGTTTTACAACCCCTTGCATGACTGGGGGATTACATGAAGAGAAAGCTTTGGCAGATCTAGGGGCAAGCATCAATTCGATGCCATATTCACTCTTCAAATGGTTAGGTTTAGGTGAGCCTCATCATATTGTCATATTGTACAGTGAAGCTCCCTAGAGGGATTGTCGAAAATGTGCTCATGAAGGTGGGAGATTTTATATTCCTAAGTAGATTTTGTAATTCTTGACATGGATGAAGATGGGGAGGTTCCATTAATCATGGAAGGACATTCTTGCATACTATAAGAGATGTAATTGATGTGAGGGATGGTAAGTTAACACTAAGAGTTAGGGAAGATAAACTGACAATGAAGGTCCCTACGGTAGCCGAACAGTCTAGATTCTAAAAATTCTTATTTTTCTATCGATCCTATTAGTGTCTCTATTTCAGATTGTGTGTAGAATGCATGATATTGTAGCTCATCTAGGAGCTATTGATCAGGTTTTAATTAAAAGTGGGTTCAAGAAGATATCTATAAGTTATAAGGCGTTGTTAGAACCATCTATTGAAGAACTGCTAACTTGACTTGAACTTGAAGGATGTCAAGCTAACAACGTTAAGTAAAGCGCTTCATGGGAAGCAACCATGTTTGATTTAGATTTTATTAGTTTCTCTTGAAATTTTTTAGATATCTTTGTTTTATTTTTCTTTTCTTTTTTCTTTGCATCATAAACTTCTATTGGATCTCAACTATAAGCTAACTGATATGCTCTTCACAACCATGACTTCATGATGCTTTGCTATGTTTTCAATCTAAAACCGGGGAAGTCTTAGGTCCTTTTCTTTTTAATTTTCCCTTTCTTTTTTTGTTTCTTTTCCTTGAGCTGAATTATTAGATAAAACATTGGGGACAATGTCTCATTTTAAGTGTGGGAAAGGGTACATAAGAAAGATTTAGGATTTAGGTCATGATTATATTGTTTTTATGCATTTGTATTCAAAGTCCCCCCCTCCCCCACTTAAAGGACATGTATTGTTAAAAAATTATTGAAAATCTTGAAATTGTACTCATTAAAATTTGAATTGACATTCAAATGTTAAAGTAAAAGTGATTTTGTGTGCCTTACTCACATATTTTGAACTTGGTATACTTAGTTAAAGTTTTAGGATGAAATCTAAGTTGAGTAAATTTACTTGCTATGTAATTACTAAACCTAGGGTTGTGGAAGGGGTCGAAGTCCCTAGTTTTGAAGTTAAATGGTTGTGTTTCTAAGCTTATTGGTTAGTATATTTGCTTTTTAAAAACCTTGAGAGCCCTACTAACCTTTAGTGAAAAGGGTATATGAAATGAATCAGTTAGTGATTCTTCTTGGCTAATCTCTTTGAAAAATCAATCAATTGTTTTGCTAAATGGAATATAAAATCTTAGTTAATATGGACAGGCTTTGGTCTCTCAAAAGAGCAAAGTCTAACCCCACCATTGACTATATAAGCTTCTTATAATCAATTGATTTAGAAAAAAAAAAAACTGAGCTGAAAAGATATAGGTTAAAGCCCATCCAGAAGAAAAAGAAAAGAAGTAGGCTAAAACCCATCCCTCTGAAGGCTATTAAAAGAAGTTTGGAGAGATTTCAATCAAAGAGGAAAAAATTCTAGGGGAATGATGGATGCCATATACTTTCATTTTGGGTTATTGTACTTAGAGAGGTAGTTGAACGGTTTATATGCTCTCTGATAAGTGATGAGATGTAACTAAGCCATTTTTACTTTGTTTGACTTTGTGTTTCTTTTATGACTTGGAATTGGTTATTAAATGGTGACGGTAACAGTTTGATATACTTGGATTAATCTTAAAAATTGACTGTAGTATGCCAAGTAAAAGTATAATTATGGTAGGTTTAAGCGATAGACGCCAATAAATCATTATTTGGAAACTGAAAGAATGTTATGTTGAATTGACTTTTCTGATAATTTTTTAGTATAATTAATGAGGGTATCTTTTCCATAATTGTTTGCTTGAGAACAATCAAATGATTAAGTATGGAAAAGTTTGATAAGTGTATATAGACCCTTATTATTCACATTGTTTTGATATTATATCATCTGGATTTTATGTGAACTATTAAGGAAAAGGATACTTATTTGGGTTAAAATGTCAATTTCATGAGTAAAGGGTAATTTTCAGCTTAATGGAGACTTTCGGATGAGTCAAGCAAGACTTTATGAAGAAATAGGAATTTGAAAGATTTACAACATGCCTGGCTTTTCTACACAAGCTATGTAGAAAAATGGTGTAGGAGACAAAAAAGTGACCAGCAAGCATTTCCCAAGTACGCAAGGAGCATACATAGGCTATGTAGTGTACTCGTGTTGAGGATGAAAAATGGGCAGAGACGTTTTTGAAAGTACACGGCCTTTGTCTTATAGCATTCCAAAAGAGAGAATCGCTAGTTTTCATCCAACACGGACTCGAATACAGGCAGTGTATGGTGGTTGTATAGGAATGTTTTACCTCTTTCCTATAAATAAAGGCCTTGACTCGTCATTTAACATTATATTATCATTCTTAGGAAACCTTAGGAGGAAAAATAGCACTTTAAAGGAGAGAAATGCTAGAGTTATTGTGGAGATCACAAGACATCGTTTTCAAGGATTGTAATCACATGCTTCATCTATTTTTCTATGCTCTATTGTTGTAATCATCCCCATATGGGAAAATATATCTCTTTTACCCTAAAGAAGAGATCGGTTGCTTTTATTAATAGAAGTTTATGTTTCTTGAATCTATTCATATATTCTTTGTTGTTCTTATGATTGATTTTTTGTCAAAATTGATTGCATTTTTTACTTCTTTTAGATAGAAAGACACTTCATCTAATGGAATAGATCTATATGAATAGAGAAGTTTGAATATGATTCTAGATAAAGATTGCATGAACTTTTTGTATAAAGATTTAATCGTATTAAGGAATCATGATCTTAAATGCTATTTTATATGTATCTGATGATGAAAGAAATTTCTATTAGACATATAAGATTAAAATTCAATCATCTTGAAAGAGAGATTGAAGAATCCAGGGTTCCTGCAGTTCAAGAACACAACAATCCATTAGCGAATGTTTTATAAGAAGTTGAATAAGGATAGTGGTGAATCAAGATTGAGGGTATTGTTTTGTGATTGATATTTATATCTGAAGGCATGAATATCTTTATTATAAAGTTAATTAATTAGATAGATATTAGTTATTCTTGCTATTACTCGATTTAGATCAGCTAAATAGTATAATTAAGGTGAGTGTTAGTAGTTATAGATCCTGATGAAACAACCCCTGTGCTTACACTGGTACTACAGTCACATAGTAAGAATAAGGTTCTAATTTAATTTGATTGATTACGATTGGAAAAATCCATACCGGTTTTTCACTCCCCGTGAGCATATTTGATTTGATGTTTAATAAAGTGGTGTGTCAAGTCATCAATTGGAGGCGATTAGTAATGGACACTAAAACTTAGTTTATTGTATGGAATACTCAAAAATACTAAAATGAAACCAAATGAGTCAATGATGAAATGAATGTTAAATTCATCAATATTATAAATCAAGGTGATACTTAGCAAGAGTTTTACTGATGTTGAGATCAATTTTAAAATTCTTAAGTCCTTACCAAGAGAGTCAGAAACAAAGAGAAATACAATTGAGGAAGCTCATGATTTGAGCAAATTATTAAAGGAGTACTCATTGCCATGCTCAAGACTCACAAGGTAATCAAAAGGCAATAGGAAGAATCTCAAAGGAAAAAAATGACACTTCAAGCCTCATGCTCCAACTCAACCAATGATGATGATGATGAAGAAGATAGGAAATTGGAGCACTTGAAAAAAGATTTGCAAAGTTTTTAAAATTCAACAAGTTGAAGAAAAGAAACGAAACCTACATATCAAGATCAAAGAAAGAGAAGAAGAAATTCATCACTTTACTTGATTCAGTGACATGCTCTATTTTTGCTTCATTCGTATGTTTGTCACGCGAAATGTGTGCTTTCATATGCCTAAGAATACTTTTGAAACCAACTTGAAGAAATAGCTTAGTATTAGGACAAATCATCCTTGTTTAGTGCTATTTTACACTTTTATGTGCACAACATTCTTTGATTTTCATGCATGATTTATGCTTTCCACATGTCTAAAAGTAGCATTGAATTTTAATTAAAGGATTAGTTTGCAAGAATTTTAGATTGACGATAATTTGAACCATTAGACCTCTATTTTGTTAAACTTGATATTTAAACCTAACATAGCAATTATTGAGAAAATGATGCTTCTTATAAATTCAATTATCTAGCTAATAACTTTGTGATCTAGTGGCATCTCTCCTGGTCTCTCATATGAGATGTTTCAAGTTCGATTCTCCCCTTCCTCCATTGTAATGGCCTAATAAAAAAAAATTCAATTATCTAGAACTTGATTTTACATCAAAGACACTTGTTGATACCTATCTCATGTCTTTAAGTGATCACTTGATATGATTTGTGCTTTAACTTGTTCTCTCTAGTTCATCCATACTATTTATAGCTCTTGACACACAAATTGTTGAAGTTTTTAAATTTAACCCATTATTGAGTTCAAATGTGTTCTACAAAGCAAATAGGACTTGTTGAAGTGTTAGTTGTGTTTGATTGCAAATTAATAGAATTTTGTACGAATGAATGCTTATTAGCTACAATACTAGTTTTAACATGTGCTAAGTAGGTTTTAAAGCGCTCAATTTGTTCATTTCTTGAAAATGGTACCCAACTTGTTCTCAAACAAGCTCTTTATGCTAATAAGACTTGATTGCGGCTATGATTTTATTAATCGTGAATTAGTACCATTTGTTCACATAAGTGCTTATAAGCTAAAACTCTAGCTTAAATGTGTACAATGCATTAATCATTAGAGTTTCTAGCGAAATTTCTACTTAAGTAAGTGTGTTGTATTCATTTCCGTGTATTTCAAATGGCTACCTTGGTCAAATACAAATTTATGCAAACTTAGGTGGTGAAGACCTCATTATGACCTTGAAAAGTTTAGGAAGAAGTTAGTAATATTAGAGTTAAGATGCTAATGGCCGAAAAATGATTTCATATTGTTGTATGCTATGTTTGTTGGCATGTTGTGCTATTAAGAAGTTAGAACATCCTAATATTTGACAAATCTTTTTGTGTTATTCTCAAGATTTGTATTTACAGGCATATATTTTAGCTTAAGCTGAAACTTTATCGATTTTTCTACTTAACTCCCTCTTTGTCTAGATTGCCTAGTTTTGATTTGTAATTTTTGATGAGATGAAAGGGGGAAAAGGATTGAGTTATGTCTAAACTTGTCTAAACATTCTTGGATGCCTTTTTGTGTAGTTTCTCTCAAGTTAGACTCCCAAAATTAAGTGTCTTTTTTTTTATTTATATGGAAAACCATTTTTAAACATTGATACTTCATTGAAGCCTGAAGGGGAGTACTGGTTTGAGGAGGAAATTATGACTGCAAACTTTTGTCCTCACAAAAAAGAGGAGATTGTTAAACCAAGTAAGTTATAGATAAATTTTGATGAGATCAAAACTATGCAATTTAACCTACAAAATTAATCGTTAAATCATTATTAACTCGACATAATCCAAATCTTGATTAATTCCCTCAAGCTGGTTAATATTATGATCATTAGACCTAACATGTCCTAAAGAAAATACAAAAGATAAATGTTTGTTTGTATCTTTTTTTTTTTTTAAGTGTTTTGTATAAGTTTAGAGTGCACCAACTCATTAATGCTAACACAAAATAAAGGAAATATTCTATGAATTTTTATGGTGTACCAGAAGCCCCTACTAGCTGGTCAGTAGACTAGAGATGAGGTAAAAATTGGTCTACTAGCTTGTTAGTACAGCCAAAACTAGCCATAACCTACATTTAATGAAGGGCATTTTTGGGAAGTTTTTGCAAACAACTACTTATTTATAAGCTCACAAATAGGATTTTCTTGCAATTTTGTGAAAATTTTAAGAGCCTTCATTTTCATACAAATAATTTGTATCAATTCTCTTAACAATTCTTGTCTCTTGCTTATTATTTTTTTTTTAAAGAGAAAATCAAATAGTGTTATCGTGAATGTATCTAGTTTTTGTAATAGAACATTATTCTTGTGAGCTTGTCATGATTGTGTTTTGTAAAACTTGTATAGCTCCCTATAAGCATATATTGATTTGGTGTTTAATAAAGTGGTGTGTGAAGTCCTTAATTGGAGGCAACCGATGCCACATCCCACAAAGTGCTTAGTTGTAACAATACACCATGTAACCAACTAAGGCCTCTAGAAGTTATATAAGTACTATACAACTAACACGACTGTATGGGGTGGACAAATGAAACAAATCCAAGGCTGAATAGAACAAGAAAGATATTGCATATATATAAGTCATAAGGAAAGATAATATCACAAAGTCTAGGTCATCACTTAACTATTACATTCATGATCTTCAAGAACTTCATCAAACACTTTTACGATAGAACTTACAAGAAAAACAAAACATAGCATAACTTATGCCATTATAAACATCATTACTAAGTCTTTATTGCAAACAAGGTCCTCCTTTCAAACATGGATACATAAGTCCATTTTCTATCCCAACTTCCACACCTAGTATTAGTCTCGGTCTTCTTGCTTATATTCCTATAAAACAATAGTCTAAAGGAGCATAGGCATAAAAAGCTCAGTGGATAACAGAGTCTTAACATAGTTCATTAATATCAAATAATTTTAATTAACAATCATATGCAATACATCCATCTAACATACGTAACAAACACGATTTAGACAATGGAATCCAAACCTATAGGGATTTACGCCCTCCCTAGGGTTAAAGGATCAGTTAAGTAATTCATGCTCACGAGAATCCCAAAACTAAAGAAAAAGAACTCTTTTAATCTCATTTACTATTTATAAATAGATATAATATATACTCTCCACTTCTCTTAAACTTGAGAATTTCACTAAGTATTAATACTCTAAACCCAACTCTAACACAAGTGACCTCCTTCGAAGCCTGATTAGTTCTGTGAAGTTGATAACCCTATGGCAATCTTAATCAGATCCACTAAACTCAATAAATATTACCACATAATCGAAATATTAATACGTAATATGAATATCATGCTAATGCAACTATGATGACATGTAATGCGTGTCAGCTTACGTTTAAGAGTTGGTAAGCTTTGTTCCATATTATTTAGTGGCCACTCCAATTTCATACATATATCAGTTCAAGCTACACATTCATTATCAAGCAAGTAATTGTCGCTTTGAACATTAAGATTCATGATTCATTCATAAAACATATAGCATACAAGATTTCCCAACCCCATGCACTTATTCCATTTCAATTGTACTTATACTATATTCCACTACTATACGATCACAAGCAAAGTGAAAAGGCTTGAGTTACTCACCTTTGTATATTGCCTCAATCGACGTAATAATCACTTGGAAAATCTAAATCTTGATTTAAGTTTCTTATAAGATATAAGACTTGTATTACTAACTATATAACAAGGAAAAAAGAATTAGATAAGATTTCAGAGCTATAGGAGACATATACATAAACCAAAGGCCATATGCCCCTTGCTACGCCCCATAGAAAGGGACGTATCCAACCAGGTTAGATACAAAAACTTCTTTGCCCTTTGACACGCCCCCATATTGATGTTTTAAGTCCCCATAGGGGGGGCATAGCCACCCAAACAAAACATGCAGAGAGTTTCACGCTCTCTACTACACCCCCATATGAAAATGCTAGCAAACAACACTTCCAAACTTCATATTTTAGTACATTTTAACCAACTTCAATTGTCTTGTTCTCAATCAAAACACTAAAATATTACTATACATAATTCATATCCATCTTTTGCACCTTCTTATTGCTCTACACTTAACCATCATCATATCAACTCCAACAACCAACCATAATCCATAACATTTAAGCTTTAGGACTTTAAACCACAACTCCATATCTCTAGTGCACATATCTAACAACAATATCCATGACAACCTTATATATATACCAACAACTATGAGAACATTTACTTATTTTACAAAATTAATAAGGTGAAAACAAGAGTTAACTTATGTATATGTATCTTGACTTGAAAATAGAAGCTTGACTTGAGTTTCTTGTTGATTTAAGAAGAGGAAATGAAGAAAAAATGTAGAGTATATGCGTGTGCAAAATACATTAGTTATAAGAAGAAGGTGAAGAAAATTTCTGCCACTTTTGAAGATAAATTTGCTATATAGATAAAGCAAACTTGTTGACTTTTAAGGCATTCCAAAATGATCTTGTGTGGTGGTTGCATGTTAGTTAAGGTAGGGTTATAAGCTTTAAATTTTGCAGAAAATAAGTAGGCATTAGGCTTAGTTTCCTTGCAAGAATCGAGTTTAATTTTGTTGCACATGAAATTAGGCTTCCACAAGCATACAAGACCAACAATTTGAAATTAATGTAAAGTTTGATTAGCTTAGTTTATAAATTCATTTAAAAAAAATTCTTATATAAATTTTATAATTGTATTCCTCATAAGTTAGATATTATATTTAAAAAAAATCAAATTCCCTAATAGTCTTTAAAAATAAAATGATTGATAATTAATTTGAGATAGATTAATTGAAATATTTGCATGTCTAAAAGATTTAGTTCATTATAAGCATGTTATTAAAGATAAAACTACTAACTAACTACATATCATTGTAAATTTTACACTAACTTTATATAGCTCTTCAAAAAAACTACTTTCTAATTTGACATGGTGAAAAATTGGGGATTACAATCGATGTCTATAGAGAGTAAGGAGCGATCTGACCACCACATAATGTTCGGCTTGACTTATCTAACCCTTCTCTATCAATTATTGTACTTTATTTTGTTATTATTCTTATATTTTTTTTATATTCTTGACTTGTTATGATTGATCTTTAAATTTCGAAGAACATGGCTACAATTTGAGATAAACTCAATTCACCTCTCTCTCTCTCTCTCTCTCTCTCTCTCTCTCTCTCTCTCTCTCTCTCTCTCTCTCACACACACACACACACACACACTCTCTCTTAATCTAATGGAATTATAATAATTTCTTTCAAACAAAACCAGTTGAGTTGATTAATAATTTATGGTAGACAACTTCGCCTTAGAGAATTATAGGTATTAAGTTAAGTGGGTAGGCAATAAAGTGATCTAAGCCAATCAATGACTCGGTAAAGGTTTTTTTGGTTTATGTTGTGCTATATAAGGTTATCCTGAGTCAACACACTTGAAACACAGTCAAGTTGTGGAGCATCTAGGTCTAGCTAGGGTTGATTCTTCTACTTATGTAGCTAGAAAAATGGGATGTTCCACTGTTCAAGCTATTTGCTACCAAGTTGCGTCATTGAGACATATGGCAAACCATAACAAGGTTGAATGATTGTTGGTTTAAGGAGATAGTGACCTTCTAGTGATGATTTTGGTTTAGGGTAAGCAAAGTGCCTTGAAGAAGATCAATATTCAATATTTAGGCATGCAAAATTTTATTAACGATGGATGTTGCTTCATGAATAGATTTATTGGTCATGCATTGTCATTGGTCAAAGATGTTAGAGATTTTAGGCCATTAGATCAACCCCTTTTGAAATGGACAACTCGATTCATGTATGCTCACATTGCCTCATATCCATCTCCTTAACCCTTAAGATACCAATAAAATCCCTTTAGATAATTCTTGTCTTACATTTTGTTTTCATTCTCTCATTCTTTGCCTTGCTTGCATTTATATTTGTTTTCTTTAATATGTTCATCCATTTTCTCCATACCTATATTTGAGTTTGAGAATTTTTTTTTTTTAAATGAGATAAACTCATCTGGAAACATAAGTAAGGACCGTAGTTCTTTTTTTTCAAGCTCATTTCAATGATTTTGTAAGGAAGGTGATATTTGTTTTTTTTAATCTTTTCATCCATTTTCTCCGTACTACTATATTTGACTTTGAGAATTTTATGTTTTTTTGTACATGAGATAAAGACATTTAGAAAAATAAATAAGGACCACGGTTCTTTTCTTTGAACTCATTGGAATGATTTTGTAAGGAGGGATCACCACCCCACCCCTCCCCTAAAAAAAAAAAATTAGTAATGATGAAAGTGTTAACAAAGGTGATGGTAGCATATAGTAATTATTCTTCCTTTAATTTTAGCAAAACAATGGAGGTCTATTATACTATTGAATCCATTCCTTGAGATATGTACGACAATGATAACAAAGGTGCTTGACTAGCAAAAGATGTTTTCAATCGGGTTTCGATTAGTTTAGAGGGATTAGGTATGGGATGAGTTAATTAGTACCATCGAGGGCTCTAACCTAACCTACAAGATCATGTTTCTCTTATATATGGGACCTATCGTATGTATATCCCGAATGTTGGACCAGATGGATTACACATATCACAACTTAAAGACTTCTTGAATGAGGGAGAATAATCAGGAATCAACTGCAGAAATCTCCCATTTGATGAAATGGAGAAGGGGTAACCTATGTGGCAAACGTGGTGAACACGTTAATTTTATAATGGGTTAGTGTCGTGAAAGGTACTTCAACATTCACAAAATGTGCAATTAACTAGCTAAACTTTTATTAATTTAATGCCTAATTCAACAATTCACGTTCACTTTTGGTACCTCCATTAAGTTGCCTAACTTTTTATCCTAATTGGCACAATAGACGAATGGAACAAAGACACTTGGCAAAGAAGACTTAAAATATAATTTATACAATTTTAAGACCAAAATGGTGTGGAAATGAAAAAAATAATTTTTAAAATCACAAAACAAAATAAAGCAACACACTTTTAACCCATGTTAAGCACAGTATGAAAGGGACAAATGAGGTAGGAATTTTGAAACCTAACCCCTTTGGTTCTTGTTTTTCACTTTAATAATGGATGGCACTTTGATTTAGTGGAGAAAATGAGCAAGGAAGGACTTGGTTAAAACTAAGGTTTTTTTGTTTCTTTTTTTAATTCTAAAAATCATCATTTACAGAACCTTCAATCTCATCCGATTCTTGTTGTTTTCAAAATTAAGGTTTCTTTAATTTGAAAATCTTTAACTACAAAACTGAAAATCTCTCCAATTTTCACAGCATTTCAAGCTTTTTTTTTTTTTCCTTTAATTACAAAATCTTGATTAGAGAACCTTAAATCTGTTAACTACGATGAGAGAAATAAAGAGAAGAAGAAAATTAAGAGGATCAAGAATCGAGGACAAGACTCTTGTCATCTTAGATTCCTATAATTCTCGAGATTCTTAGTGGACACTTGGTCTTCGCCAAATGACAAGTTCACTCCAGTGAAGGGAGTGAGTTGTTTTGTGGGTGCGATGTGAATGAAAGGTCAAGTCTCAATTGAGGAAAAAGCTCAGACCTTTCTTAAACTATGGATGTCAAAGATGAATGGGAGTGGTTTGATGTCAATGTAGGTGGAGGTGAAGAGTGAAACTCAATAGTTAGAGGTTGACTTGGTCAGTGAAGAAGGAGAATTGGGCTTCGTAAATGGGTAGTCGAATCTAGTTGATAATGAGCAATGAGTTGACTCGGTGAGCTTAGTTGATTGGATTTGATTTGCTAGACATGGCGAGGGGCTGGTGTCAACTATGTTTGAGAGTTTTGATATAAGGTATGGGATTGCTTATGACTTTTAATTTGAGCACCAGTAATGAGAGTTAATTAACTCAGTAAGTTGGCGAGAGAGAGAGAGAGTGGTAACGATTGTAAGTCTATACCGTGGTGGTCAATTGACATGGTTTAGATTGTGTAGGGAGAGAAGGAAGTTAAAGAGAAAAGAAGAATGGAGAAGAAGATCTTCCTACTCTTTGTTCTCGGATTTTTTTTTTTAATGCTTCTTTGACATGTGTCATTCATTTATAGGTCTTTAATGCTGACAAGGATAATTGGAGTTGATAAAGTTAACATAGGTACCAAAAGCAAACATAAAAAGTTAAAATAGGTATTAACTTGATTAAATAAGACTTTAGGTAGTTAATTGCACAATTTGCAAAAGTTTAAGTACCTCATGACATAAACCCTTTTATAAATACATGCTGAAATGTTTTGAGGAAAAAAGAAACTTGACAAAATTTTCTCTTCAAAGAACAAGAAAATATTCGCTAGAAAAACTTACAAACCAAAGAGATAAAAATTGGCACCTACAAATAACGATTCACATTAACGCAAGGCAAAAAGTATGATGAAAACAATTTGAGTTTTAGAACTTTTCTTTATCTTAGCACTTTTTAAAGTCTTACAAATTAAGACTTGCATTGATATGATGAAAAAAAAGTGGCAAATCAACATTAGCCAATAATAATTAATTTAAATAAATATTATCGATGAAAAGATTAAGGGTAAATTATAAAAAACTAACATGTGTTTTTGCCTATTTGCAAATTTTTTTTTTTTACAACTGCATAACCTGAGTTGTGTTAACACATGTTAATAGCAATTAGTATTAACTAATGGACAGATGTCATTATCGTAATGGCAAAAATAATTTCTTTAAAAATAAAACTATAAAAATAAATTTTAAAAGAAAGTAAGACATTAAAAATTATTTTAGAAAGGTCAAAAAATTTAAAAACAAAAAAACAATGGACCATCTATTTCCAGGATTTTTTTATGGGTCTCTCTTGTTCTCTCTCTCCCTATCCATCTCATCCCTCTCTTTAACACCGTAAACAAAACCGCTTTATCTCACCACCACAGCATGCAGCAACTAACCCAGCCAAACCCAGAACTACCTCCAAAATAGCAACCCCCATCGACCAACCAACACTCATCAACCCAAAACCACCCACCACCACCTTAATGCCACTCAATGCCTCTCTCTCCCTAAAATCTCTCTAATCCTAGACGAGTTAGCGCTAATGGTAATTTGTGGTGTGGCAGTCAGAAATGGGTGGTGGTTGCATTCATGGTGGGTAAGGCGGTGTGGTAGTTGAAAAAGCAGGTGGTGGATGCAAGTTCATGTGGCTATTGCATGTGTCACGCCCCAAAGAGTAGCTTAGTAATATTGAGTCATTATAAATCTTAATTGATGTTCTTAACAAGCCATAATATGAACATCAATATAGAAGACAATCACTTTGACTACTAAATTACTCCAGTGGAAATGGCATGAAATAGGATCAAAGTTGCTTTGATAAGAAATACGAATAATATAAATCATATAACAAATAAAGTAGTACTTTGCATCACTATTAACTACTACTTATTACAAACCAAGTATTTTGAAGACAATAATAACAAAAGATATTAAACTAAATAATTCTATCATATGCTTTAGACTCTCCCTTTCGGCTTCGATCTTTAGCTTTAGGACCTGTACCCTGACAAAGGCTCGATTCAGCACAAGCCACAGACTGCTTTCAAACCTAAAATATCTATAAGGGTGTGAGCGAAACCACAACTCAGTGAAGTAATTAGATTTTATTCCACATCACACAATAACAAGCAAGTTTGATTAACACACACACACACATATAATGCAACACTCAATTATACACAACAAATATAAGTTTGAATAACTATAATTAAAATAGGGTGTAGATTTATACCCTCACACTGGAATTATCAGGAACCAACACTAGTAGACTGAGCCTAAGAAAAGTTAAGAACCAAGGAAAGAGAGAATGTATGCATACATTTAAAAATAATTTAAACTATCTTCAATCACTCTTGGAAACTTAGAAATCTATTAAGTGTTCAATATTACATGTTGATCCCATAAGCGATATTCCTTCGGGTGCCAAGTAGTTCCCATAGAACCAAACAGGTCTATGAAAACTTAGTGTAAAACTAGAAAATTCACATATAGAAGTACCAACTGAATTCATAGGTCCGAAATGTTAACACGTAGCAGGGTAACCTCAAAAAAATGCAATTTATGTAATTCGTGCAATACATGATAATTTATTATAAAGTCTGATATTTTTAGTCTGGCTATTAAAACGACCACTTCAATCACAAACACTTATCAATTTATCAAATCGATATTGCAATCAAAGATTTCCACTTTTGTTACAGTAACTCAACAGTCAATACAATCCCCATGAGGTACATAATCCCATTCCTCCAAGCATAATTCAATTTTTATTATCTTTTATTTCAATGTATTATATTGCAAACACATACAATGAAACAGATCTAAATTACTTACTGGTTCATCTTTAACCTATTCGTCATAATAATCTTCTGGCAAGGCAGAGAATGGATCTATCTCCCCCAATAACAATCATACTATTATATAGATAATTGGATATGTATTTCGAATTGTGGCTAAATGTCCTAAATCTGTATGTTATTAAACTTATTGTTATTTTCTCATTTCTAATCCTATTTTAACACTTAAATAGTCAATTTAAAGTTCATAAATACTACTTTATCATAATTTCATCTATTTAATCAATTTAGTTCTTATAAAATTAATATTTCTAGAAAAAGTACTCTAAATAACTTTAAATCCTAATTTTAACCACTTAATCTTAAACTAGACATATATATTCATTTTAACTCCGTTTTGAACATATGAATAGTCGTTGGAAAGCTCTTTTCAAGTAATTTTCAATAATCCACTTAGATTTTATAAACTAAATAATTTCCTTTTATTTTTCTCAATAAACCATGGGGTATATATGTATATCAATATATTACATTTTCACATAATTTCTTTACTAATTATTTATATGTCTTTATGTCTTATAGCACCATATATTTAACTTTAAAAAATTTAAAGGTATTATTATTTAAATCATTTATTTTCTTTATTAACTAATTAATTATTTAATCATCCTTATTTATTCATGTGAAATAAAAATCATAGAGTTTGAATTTAAAATGAAGTGGTGATCTATTTTCCTTCTTCAGACCACCACATATGTATGTATATATGTCCTTGTTTTGATTTTGATTTGTCTAAACTTGTTAATCATCATTAAATTATAACTTGGTCAAGGTCAAATGTCTTTTGAATACAAGTCATTATCATGGCCTTATGTTCCAAATTCCATTGAACATAACTAGCATAGATATAGGTCTCCTATTTTGTTTTTTTGTTTTTTTTTTTTTTTTTGTGATTACCTTTATAAGTCTATTCTATATATAATAATCAAATGTTTCATCATACTATTAACTTTTCTTTACATAGCTAGAGCTTCTAAATTTAATATTCGAGTAATGATCTATTTTTATGAACTTTTATCTTTGTCATCAACTAAAAGTGTAGGGTTATTGTAGTTTACCTTAGTCTTGTAGAAAATGCAAAATGAATTCCTTCTTTATACCACTTCTAAAGAAAGAAAATAACATAGTTAAGTTCTATATTTTAAATAACTTTATTGATAGTGATAATTAGAAGAATTTACTTACCCTTTGTACTTAATTTTATAAGTAATTGCTATTCTTGTTATCCTAGAAGCTTTCTAAAGATTTGGAAAGGTATTCTTTTAATTGTTTTGAAAGGGAAAGAAAGTTGAAATGATAGTACATGGGGGAGGGTTTCACGCCATTTTCAAGGAAATTATTGAGATGAGTTTGTTTTCGTTAAAAGTGAATGAAAGTAAGAGCATGTGGGGCTTGTCTTTCTCGGCAAATCAAGGAAATATGAGGAGTAAAAGAAGAAAAAAATCTACATCATTCATCATTGATTTTAACTATTCTAACCTAAGCCTATGACTATAGAAGCTAAGGGATGAGATAAGTTTATATTTATTACCTTAAGTCTTGTTCTAAATAAAATATTAATGATTTCCCACTTGAAATTCACGGGGAGACTAAATTTAAGCAGAAGAGATGGATATATACACATATACATATACTTATATATATACACATATTGACTATATGAAATAGGCAAAGATGGTTTATTTAACTAAGAAGGAGAGAAAAATTAGCTAACAATTTCGGTGCACTTGACTGAAAATTACCTCCATGATTTTCATATTAATTTATTTTATCTTATTTTAATTTTTAAGGTTACGTGATTAAAAATTTATAGGGTTTGTACTTACCCGATTAAGGTTTTATATATAGTTTAAAAGATCAAATTTAATGTTCATAAATGAAAGTGAAAATGTCATGTTGAAAATTAAGCTTTTTTAAATTATTTAAAATATCTTACTTATGGTTTTAACTTATTTTATAAAGTTTTAATCTTACACAATTGAATAAAATTGTGTTTTGAGTTTACGCGATTAGAATTTAAGTTCATATAGTTAAATATTGAAATTTAATCTTACGCAATTTGACAAACAAAAATTAAACTTATATAGTTAAATATTGAAAATTTAAGTTTGTGTGATAATATTAGAATTTGAAATTATGCTATTAAATTATATATGAACTTATATAATTAGTGTTTTAAAGCTTTAAAGTTATAAATTTTTAATCATGTCTCTAATTATAAATTTATAACTATCATAATCCCAAGATACTATTTTTAATGGAAGTTTCTACATAATGATAATTTCATGGGGTTTACAACATGGTTAAGGCTCGATAAAGGTAATGGCTAAGCAAGGTAATGTTGGGTTTAATTATGGGTTTTGAGGATTGGGTTAGTGTTGTGGGTTAGCATCGTGATGATGGGTCATGGTGTGGCGATTGGAAATGGGTGGTGGTCTCATTTGTGGTATGTGAGGGCCGTAAAGCAGTGTGGTGGTTAGCAGTGGGTGATGGATGTGAATTCATATGGCTATTGCATGGTTGGGGTTCGATGAAGGTGATGGTTAGGCAAAGATGGTGTTATGTTTAATTGTGGGTTTGGAAGATTAGGTTGGTGCTTGGGTGTTATGGGTTAGCATCGTGATAGTGGGTCAACATTGTGATAGTGGATCATTGTGTGGCAATTGGAAATGAGTGGTGGTCGCATTCGTGGTGGGTGATGATATCTATCACATAATTAATAATAATTGCTATTAACTCATTAACACAACTCGTATCATGCAATTGTCAAAAAAATAACACAAACCATCTATTTGCAAATAGGCCAAAATACGAGTTGTTTGTTTATAATTTATCTAAAGATTAAATAGATAAAACAACAAAAATAATAATAATTGAAAAAAGGCAAAATCTAAATCAAATGCAAATTAGAACCATCTCCATTAGAGATGATTTTAAAATTGCTCAAAATTCCTTCCTTCAACACGCAAAAAGGGATCCTTTCCTTAGCTCACTAAAGCATGGCCTACGGTCTGCTTCATCTCTTTGATCAGTCGATTGACATTTGTATGTTTGGACTTTTAAGGCTTTTTGTTATTATGTTTGTAACAGATCTAGATCTGACGCCGTAGGAAGGAAATCCGATTGGCAAAAACTAAGCTTGCCTGATTAATCATTTTGGTTTTATTCTCAAACCAAAACAATACTAAATCAATACAAAAATAATACTGATAAAAAATTAACAATTTTACTCATAAACTAAACAAATCAAACCAATACTAATTCAATACTAATAAATGATCAATACAAATCCAATATAAATAATATTGTTTATTTAAATTAAACATCATCAACAAATAAGATGCTATTACCTAACAAAATAATAAATAGATAAAAACTAGAATTAAAAACATATTCATCACAAACCAAAACAAAGGCTGTTCATGGTTTCATTCAGTACTATTGAAAGATCAAACCATAATAGCTCAATCTAAACCGTATCAACTAAATTATTTCAAGTTCAGTTTCACTCAATTAATCTCACTCTCAAAGACATCTTCTTACACTTAAGAATACACATCTCTAATCAAACATCTATCTTCAAATGAAAAACAAATATCCACATTAAAATCAAAACTGAACAACATTAAATAAATTCAAATAACATTACTATATCATAAATATGCATCTAGAAATAATGGGGAAAAAGTTATTTCAAGGAACCCACCCTAAATATCTCAAAAGTGGAAAGAAAGAAGAACAAAAGAAGAAACCAGTAAATAATTGAAAACAAGAAGTTTCCTTCATTAATTCCAGCTAAATATCGGTACAACCAAAGTAGGAAATAACATTATCAAAGACAAACCCTAAAAAAACTACTCCTAACACCAAGTTACGTACAAAAGCAACAACCTTTCCCCCTAACTAAATAGCAATAAGCTCAAGCTTAAGCTTTCTTAGGTGACTTGGTGGCCTTGGATGGAGACTTTGGTTCCTTGCCGACTTTCTCGCTCTTCTTGGGCAGCAACACTGGGTTAATGTTAGGCAAAACACCTCCATGTGCAATGGTCACTCCTTGAAGAAGCTTCCCAAGTTCTTCATCGTTCCTTACGGCCAACAGCACATGCCTTGGGATGATCCTGTTCTTCTTGTTGTCACGTGCTGCATTTCCAGCCAATTCCAATACCTAATTCCCAAATACGTTACCAGCAAAATCATCGATCAGCAAACCTTAACCCTAGAATCGTCCATTGATCGAATTACAGATTTACACAACCCTTGGCAAAAATATAAAAGCATTTTACTCGTTATAGCAAATCCTGGGCCACGAGTTTGACTTATACCATCCCATTTTCACTAGCAAAATTACTACAGATTCAATCGAACAGCATCAGTTAAGATCGATTCATCCTTTGATTGACCTTAATTTGCATGAAACAAGCAAATCTGATTCGTATGATTCAAATTTAATACCAACACAATTAAAGATCCCTGTCTTAAAAACTGATTAATGCCCTAATTAGCTCAACTTGGCCAAAAATCACCAATTAGGAACTAGTTCATCTAAAAGCCCTAGGGCACTAACTCAAACGAGCAAAGATATAAACAGATCAGAATCTTACTTCAGCAGCCAAGTACTCGAGCACGGCAGCGAGATAGACCGGAGCTCCGGTACCAACACGCTGAGCATACCTTCCCTTCTTCAAATATCTCCCAATACGACCGACCGGGAACTGCAAGCCAGCTCGAACTGATCTGGTAACGGGCTTCTTCTTCGGGCCACCGCCCTTCCTTCCTCCGGCACCTTTCTTTCCCTTTGCTGGAGTATCCATAATTCAAATAGGACGCAAATTAGGGTTTTTACGAAATCGAATTGAATTGGAAAGTGAATCTAAAATTCTAAGTTCGATGTCGAGTTGAATTTATGGCAAAATCTGGATTTGTGTTTATATAGGAACCGTAACGTGTGTGTGAGCTATCCGCTGTTTGGGTTTGGAAGATCGGGTGCGTTGGATTGGTTGCTCGAATGGACGGCTATGGTGGGATTTTGTGGTGATCCGTCGTTTTTGAAATGGACCAATAGGAAATGAGCAGCTGAGGTGAAGGAGGGAGTTAAATTTTTCAAACTTTTTGACACGTCAGCTGTTTTAACGCCCTGTGTAAGTTTTGGAATTTCCCGCCTTCAGTGAAAAGCACCGGTTTATTAATTATTTTTATTTATGTATCAAAAATATTCTCCTCTCAGATTTGCTAGCGTTTTTTGGTTAAAAGAATAAAATTTTGTTTACATTATAATTCGAATAAACCATATGAATGAATTGGTAAAAGAAAGAAATAGATTATTTAAAATTGTATAAATGACATGAAAACAAGTAAAAAATAAAAGAAAAAAATTATTATAAAGGTCATAGGCCTGTTTGGATAGTTGGTTTTGTTTCTTTTTCAAACCGAACTAATACTAAATCGATACCGAATTGATATATATATATATGTACCGATAAAAAATTGATAATTTATTCATAAACTGACCTGACCAAACCAATACTAATAGATAAGATAAAAATTCAACAATCTAAACAACTCAATAAGTTGGTACAATCATGTGGAATTGATTTCGTAAATGAGGAAAAAAAAAACAACCATCCAAGAATATATTTTATAATATTTTAATATGAATAAATGGAAATTAGTTCTTTTCATGTAGCTTTTTTTTTTTTTTTTTGGCCAATATGTAGCTTTATTTATTCTGCAATAAAATGATAGCGAAACATTTTGGAGGAAAATTCCTTTAACAACACTAACCTGACCTCATAAATCTAGGATTTTAATCCAAATAAGTTGAATTCCTTTCTTTATCTATCCTATAATCTTACACCGAAGCATAAAATAGCAAAACAGATTGAAGAGGACTTAAGATATAAGATATTAAAAGGAAACCAAAATTATTAACTTGAAAAGTCCAACAGAGTTTCATAATATAACAGTTTTTCTTAAATCAGAACCATCAAACGTTTGATAATTAATAATCATTAATCAAGTAATCAAACACAAAAGACAAATAGAATCTTTTAAGTTGTTGATATATAAATCCAATCAAAAACCTCTTCAAAAGTAAGGTTTTTCAAAATTTGCAAACCTATGATCTAACCTATTGCAAGTTTAAGATTTTTAAAAATTAATTATTTCTAAACACGGCCAACTCTAGGACTTGGAAATAGCAAACATCAAAACCATGGATCATGAATATTCCATTTATTCATGCATAATCATTTGGGTAAATTATACATGTTTCATAGCATAGAAATCACTTATCGAATCATACTTATGATTTATGCATGAGATTAAACCAATTTGGCAATTTAGAAGTGTTCGCATGATGCATATATTGTTTCATTTCCTAATTTATTCATGCGATCTATAAATTTATATTTTCAATTATGTTCATTGTATTTGTAAAGACCTGACTTATCCTACATCTAAAATTCAAGTAAGCTAAATCCTTCAGCCACGTATAATACCTTAAGTATTGCACACATAAGTTTTCTTCAAGGATTTGTTTATATTGAACATTACTAGATGGTTTTAATTAATTAAATCGTTTAATTAGATTATAGAGACAACTAAATTTATGATAAGAAAACATATTTATAAAAACATTTCTAACTTCCACTCATAGAAGAGTAAATCAACTTTTATAAGACCAAAATCATATCATCAGGTATCCATATACCATTTATTATGGTCCAACAAAATTTAAAAACTCATTTACAAAACAATAAGCTTATCAACTTAGCCCTTGAAGAAAATACCAACTTCAGAAAAATAAATCCAGCACTTTATACAAAAACAAAATAAAATAAAATACAATAACAGTCCTAAATTACTTTACTCTTTAACAAACTCTCCACGAATCATCCCATACTCCAACCAGACATCAACATCATCATCAACGCTTGCAAAAGGAAACAACAATGAGTCGAAGCCCTGTACGTCACAACACAAGCACGCACAAGATGACGCACAAACTTAAACTAGTGCAATGCAGCAAAACATGTTATTATCTTTAAATTAAAGTAAACAAATCAACAATTGAGTACTCATACTTCGGAACAATCTCTAAGAACCTTAGGGTTTTAAATAACAGAAACTGCTCAAGGAATTAATGCAAATAGCTCGGATACTTATATCTCTTACATCTAACAAAAAAAAAAAAAAAACAGCCTCATATAGGGTTCACAGCCATTACACAGCTTACTTATCTCATTTTATAACATCATCTAGTTCAACCATGCACATAAATATGAACTAAACTATGTTACTTCACCCTAAGCCTAGGCAAACGTTACGCTAGTACTATTCGCCCATCAGCTATCTACTGAGCCACTTATAAATCGTTATTGTATCGTCGCGTAGCATTGCATCATGATATTTGTCATTGCATCATGATAGAGGTAGCCTAAGCATATAAACTACGATGCCTGACTTTGGACAAAGTTGTCGCTTCCTAAACTAGATTCAATGACACAATGATAAGTAACACTCGATTATTATGTTGTCTCTAAGTTTTAGTTTATTAGGAATGTCTATCCTAGTAGACAACAAGCACGTCACTGCGTACCTTATTTAACGTATAGATAACCAAAAGATAGTCTAGAAGAATTCTCAAGGGGGTTATTAGGAGATTGCTCAAAGGTAAACAAGTATATGTTTGTTTATAGTCATATATTATAAAAACACCATCAAACCATTCATATTCGAAAGACTCATTTATCTTAGCAACAGCACATTTGAAATAACACGTTCCTTATATTATTCTTGGTTTATCTTGACTCATTGATCTAAGTTAATTATTAGCTATTAAGTCTATTTTAACTTAATCTTAGCCAAATTGATTAGAATTAATCATTTAACCCCATTACTAAGTCAAGTTAATTAAACTTAACCAATCTAATTCATTTTAGATCATTGAAATTCGTTAAGCCATGTTAAACTTAAGATTATTAACTAAGTTTATTTACATCTAACTTCTATGTTTAATTCAATTATTTATTAAATATATAAATTCACTAAACTCATTATTAATTGTATTATTTAACTAATATAACATATCAATTATCATTAATTTTTTTTATATTTTTATTTGACATTTTTTTTATGAAGAACACGGACATGTACACAACCGTGCACTTTCTTGTGTTTCTCATGCAAAAGAAACACACTAAGACAATTCAAAGTGCATCTCGAGATGTTTCATTTAAAATTTTAACTTAGTGAGAAGCACGACATGATATAACAAATCGTGTTTTGATCGTACTTCTCTTTGAGTGAAAACAAATGAGAAACACAGCGCATCAAACGAGAATCATGACGTGATATATTAAATAGTGTTTGTCCCATGTTTTACATGTGTTAAACGCTTTTAAAAAGAATCAGAGAGAAGCACGGTGCAATACAAGAAGTTGTGTTTTAGCTATGTTCTACTTAACATATTGTATAAGCGAGAAACATAGGACGATAAATGAGGTCGTGTTTCAATTGTGTTGTTATGGAAATATTTGCACAAACGAATCAAGGAGAAGCACGATGAGATACACGAGGCTATATTCCAATCATGTTTCTTCTTCAATGTGTTAAATTCAAAAGTTTTAAAGTAAAAATAAGGAGCACGACTCAATACAACTTCTCATGTTTCCCCCGTGCTCTTTACTTTGTTTTACATTTCAAAAACTTTACTTATTTTGCTACTTGATTTACTTCATTTTCCAACTTCTAACATCTGATAATCAACATATAAGCTTAGAATCATCATCTACAATATCTACATACATATTTTTACTTCATTTTTCATCTCAATCCTAATTCTATCATTCATGATCTCACTTAATTTTTAATATATAACTTCACGCATTACAAGCTTACAAGTTTTATCTTAAATCCTACTTATATTTAGTGTTAGTCATCATTTATATAAAGAAATAACAAGTCAAACAAAGTAAAACAATTGTGCTTATCTTTTTAGCAACTACACACAATATGATCTTCTTTTCTTTTTGTTGAAGCTACTTCTAACATAATTTTCACTTTTTATCGTCTTTTCTAACTTTAATTTCATCTTTAATCTTGTTGAGACTGGGATTTAGTGTGATTAATAGCACCCCTATGCTGGATTGAGTTCATGAGTTACAAGTACTCATAAATCGAATACGTGACTTGCATGTAGTTATTCCTGAATTTCTTTAATCGGAGGCAATTTTATCAAAATTACCTCCTAGTTCGAACAATTATGGGAAAAAACTACTTTACATAGCTGAATATTTTACCATTGAGAAAATTCTTAGGCATATATGCACTAAGGAAGAAACTCGAAAATGTGATACAATGAATTTTCAAAATAGTTATAAAGTAACTATTTGAAAGTGGAGAAAATAAGAATTTCAATAGGAAAACGAATGATAACGAACCAAATGAAAAGAAGAAAGTTGCATATGCTATAATTGCAACAAGACTGGGCATTATGCTAAATAATTTTGATTCCCGAAGAAAGCCAAGAAAGAAGCTACGTCAATTGAAGCAAATTTAGTTAAAGATTAAGATTTTGTTGCCATGGTGATAAATGAATCCAAAGTCTTACATGTTGGAATGATCATTCAGTTAAATATGGCTACAACAATCTAATATTTAGAATAATGGCGTAATTCAAGAGTAATGGTTCATGTGTGCAACTAGCAAAATCAATTCAAATATTACAAAATCACGGAAGATAGTGGGGTTCTAATGAGAAATGGCAACACGGCGAGTGTGTAAGGAATTGGAAGTGTCAATCTCTATTTCACATCCAAAAAGAAGTTGAGTTTAATGAATGTCTTATATGTATTAGTTGTGAAAAAGAGTTTGGTCTTTGCAGGTTTGATGTGTAAGAAGAGATTAAAAATTGTAATCAAGTAAGACAAGTTTGTATCATGAAAGGGGATCTTTACATAAGGAAGGGCTATGCTTATGATGGAATGTTCAAATCAAATATTAACACAAATAAGGTGAATAATTCTATTTATTTCGTTGATTATTGTGACTTGTGGCATGCTAGATTAGGACATGTAAATCTACAAACTGTGAAATATATAAATAGAAATGTATACATATAATTTAATGGCATGGATAACATGAATAAGTGTAAAATTTGTATTCAAGCCAATATCACTAAGAAACATTTTCCTCATGCAGAAAGAAATACTCATGTTCTTGATTTATTTCATAGTGATATTTGTGAATTAAATGTAAATTTAACTAGAGGGAAAAAAAAAAGATACTTTATAATGTTCATTTATTAGAGTTCAAAGTTTACCTATGTGTATTTATTAATGAAAAACTTTTAATGCACTAGGTAAAATACTTTAGAGGGGGATAAATTAAGTATTTATGCAATTCTTTTCAAAGATAAGGCTTAAGAACTATTCTAACAAACGCAATTAACAAATTAACAATATATAGTGCAATAAGTAAAGAGAGTAAGGTTGAGAGAAACAAGCCTATGATTTTAACGTGGAATTTGACCCACTTCCTAATCTTCATGATCACACAAATGCCTCTAAAAAGGTCTTCACACTCTTTATTAATCACAAAATAATCAATGTTCAAATGAATTATACCCAACCAATAATACTTGATGAACTCACTTGAGTAATACTCTTTAACAAGATTACAAATTACACTTAAGAGTATTACTCACTTTTGCCACTCTCAATTTAAAGCAAATTTAAGAATTAAAGACGAACACGATGATTTGAGATAATGTAAGACTTTGATAGTAATTTCTAAGCTCAACTACTAGTCCTTATCCCACAGAAGACTTGTATAAATACGCTTCTCATTTGACTTGCCCATTGTGCTTAGGACCAATAAATTGCGATCGCAATTAAAGCTACAATGGCTACTTTTCTGGAGTTTATTGTCCGAATGGCATGTCTATACCATCCAAATAGTAAGTGGAGTCTTCACATGGCATCCGAAATATACTCGAAACCCTATAGCACAAACACATACTAGTCGGATGCTAAGCATTACCGTCGATCGACAGTGACAGGAAACACAGAACCTTGCTTTCGGCAATAATTAAGGGTCTGTTTTGATGATCTATTATTCATTTGTATTTGTATTTATACCAAAACGATATGTATAAATATATTTGATTTATTAATATTTTATATATATTGATCTATTTAATCTTTTTCATGACAACTGTCAACTCTTTTTATTATCTATTTTTTTAATAAATAATTTATTAGAAAAAAAAGTTTGAAAAAAATGTATGTATCTGTCTAAGAAAGCTAAACAAACAGACCCTAAAATGAATGTCGTTCGGTCACTGTAGGCTTAGTGTCCAGATAGTAAGTACCTGTCATGAATTTTGTTGGAATGTCATGCAAGTATATATCTACTTGTGAAGATAAAGATGTACTTGTTATATTTCAATACTTTGTTAAAATTTCGAGATATTAAAATTTATAATATTTGTCTCATCAAAGTTGCGCATTGATTTGATTCAACAGCTAAGACATAAAGACGAAGCATTTGAATCATTTAAACGTTATAAAATAAAAGTGGAAAATATGCACAACAAATTAACTGAATATTTATGTAGTGATGGGATGGGGGATATGAATACTTTTCAAATAAATTTCATAAATCTTGTGAAGAGAACAAAATTGTGCATCAATGTACCTCAACGAAATGGATTAATAGAACGTAAAAATCAAACATTTGTAGATATGATTAATTCACTAACCATTAATGTCAAATTGCCTTTTAATTTGCGAAGAGAAGCATTATTGACATCGTGTCATATTTTGAATAAAAATTCATCCAGAACCATGAATAAGGAATAGGAAGAGAACCAAATGTTGAGTACTTTAAAGTATGGTGATGTATAGCCCACTATAGAATTTTGATTCAAAGAGGACAAAGACGGTGCTAAAACCTTAAAAGGATTTTTTTTTTTTTGCTTAAGCACAAATTCTAAACGATATAGAATATTAGATCTAGAAGCTAACATTATAGTTGAAACTAGAGATGTAAAATTTTATGAAAGTAAATTATGTGGTGATCTAGTTGACAATAAAACCACATAACAAGATACAAAAAAAAAAGAACTCTATTGAAAATAATAGTGTAGAAATGAATGTGGAATCTACTAAAAAAGCCTATAAGAAGTAAAAAGGTAAAGAAAAGTAAATCATTGATTCTCAAGCTTTTAGCTTAACAGAAAGTAATAGAGATTATGTATTTTGTAAAATGCCCATTGTACTTAATGTAGATAGTGATCCCAAAACATATCATGAAGCCATGACTTGTCGTTATGTAGCCTTTTGGAAAAAGTCAATAAACGATGAATTGGATTTCCTATTGTCTAATAATACTTGGATTTTAGTTGATTTGCCTCAAAGATTTAAGGTAATTGCTCGCAAGTGGGTATTTAGATGAAAATATAATTCAGACGGGTCTTTGCAAACTTTCAAAGCAAGAATAATAGAAAAAAGATTTAAGCAACAGGAGGGAATTGATTATTTTGACACATATGCTCCAATTACAAGAATGGCATCTATGAGGGTGTTATTAGCCATTGCTTATATTTGCAATTATATGTGCATCAAATGGAATCTAAAATGTTTTCTAAAGGGTGATCTTGAAGATTAAGTATATATAGAACAACTGGAAGAGTTTATGCTTTCCATGAATAAAAGGAAAGTTTGAAAATTAATTAAATCGGTATATGGACTTAAACAATCTCCAAAATAATGGTATGAGAAGTTTGATAGCATAGTCTTAAAAATGGTTTACATAATAATGCTGACAAATGCGTTTATTCAAAATTTAAAAAAGAATATGGTGTTATTATTTGTCTATATGTTGATAATTTACTATTATTTGGAACCAATATGATTGAAATAAACGAGACAAAGAAATATCTTACTTCACTATTTTAGATGAAAGATTTAAATAAAGTAGATGCAATATTGGGTATCAAAGTGTTGAAATAAAATGAGAATATTGTCTTAACCAACCACACTATATTGAAAATGTAAATTGGAAAGTTTAAACACTCTATAAAGAAAGAATACATGACTCCTTCTAATCCTCGTATTAAATTACAAAAGAACATAGGAAGAGAAATAACATAGTTATAATATGCTAGTGTTGTAGCGAGTTTAATGGCACTGTATTAAACCAGACATTGCATGTGTTGTGTGTAAATTGTTAGGATTTACAAGTAATCCTAATATCAAACATTGAAAAACTATATCCATAGTAGTTGGTCATTTGAAGAAAACTATAAAACTGCGACTAGTTTACGATAACTTGCAACTGTATAAAACATTGAAAAGCTAATATTGAACATTGAAAATTAAAAAGTTATATTCATAGTACCTAGCTATTTGAAGAAAACTGTAAAACTTGGATTAGTTTATGGTAACTTTACAACTATACTAAAAGGTTATTTAGATGTAAGTTAGATAACAAATGCTATTGATAGAAATTCGACTTTAGGATAAAAATTTACCTTAGGCGGTGGAGCTATAATTTGGGCTTCAAAGAAACAGACGTGTATAACTCACTCAATAATGGAAGCTAAGTTTTTAATACTTGCTGCAATAGGTGAAGAGGTGGAATGGCTTATAAATTTGATTGTTGAAATAGAGTTGTGGCCACAAATATTGTAAGCCATTTCGATATATTTATGATAGTGAAGCAACTATGTCTTGAACTTCTAGTAAAATTCGCTATGGAAAGTTTAGAAAAATAGGGTTAAGACATGAATATATAATAGAATTAATAAGAGATGGAGTTATAACCATTACCTGTGTTAAGACTAGTAATACCTTGGCAGATCCCTTAACAAATATATTATTCATAGATCTTGTAAAGAGGATACCACTAAGATGGGTCTTAAACTCTTATAGTTAAAGTGATGAGAACCTAACATTATTCTAGCATATCACTGGTTCCAAGGTTAAAAGGGTAAAAATAAGTCACTACTAACAAGGTGTACTATAAGTACTGTAAGTTAAAAGATGATGAGATATTGTAAACATCTCTTGATGGATAGAGATTATATCTAAATGAAATTGCTTGATGTATTCCATCTTTTTAAATATACGAGTGGTGCCACTCCTGACAAAAGGTTGGGGAGTTTACTTTTGTAAGTGTTCATGAGACCGGGATGAGCGCATGATCATAAAAACTACCACACCCACTATTTGAATGCGAACATGATTATGTGAAAGTTTAAAGCAATAAGATACTTATCATCATACTAAGGAATGATTCAAATATAATGATATTATTCTTTAAGCATAACCATGGAGATGTTTATGTGTATGTACATAATCGATAGTCTAGTGGGAGATTGTTGGAATAGACTGTCAATATACATAATCGACGATCTAGTGGGAGATTATTGAAATAGATTATCAATTATGTAATCTATAATATGGATCTTATACTTGAAGCAAAAGAAGAATAATGAAATTAAACATGGAGACCGTGATAAGGACGACCACGATCAAGGTCATGATAAGCCTTTGGATTTTTTGTGGAGATCACGACTGTGATCATGACAGTGTTAGGAAAAAAGAGATCCCACCTTTTTCCTCTTGCCAAAAGGCGAAAAACATGTAATAAACAAAATTGCATAAAGTAAATAACAAACACCAGGATATAACGTGGAAAACCCAAAGCGGGAAGAACCACGACCAACAGCGTACAGATTCATCACACTATTAACAATATAATGGGATTACAGATTGTTGTTCATCACTAAATCTTTCTAGTGGATTACCAATTCATCACCTTCAGTCGGTGGATCTACAAACAGAAACAAGATCTATTCATCTTAGTTTCTCTCTCTAAGATTCCCTCTCTTTCTCTTTCTAGATCTATCATATATAGGCTTGAGAAGAGACACCCATCTTGTTCTTTTGTTTCTTCTCTTCATCACCACTTCAGGCGAAACACCTTTCATCACCATTGATTGGTGGTACACCGGAACAAGGATCAACATCTTATCCCTCCACACACCCTACAGTGCGTCTTTACACCTTTTTGGTATATATAATCCACACGCCTCATGGCTTGTCTCTACACCTCGTTGGTGTATATCAATCCACACACCTCAAGGCGTATCTCTACACCTCTATCGATGTATATCTCCACTGAAAGATAAGATAAGAATGATTTATAACAAAAACAAGGAAGGTTCACATTAATTGCTAGCCGCATTTATTCCATTTGATCAACATTAATTTCTATGTTGACCAACTTTGACTTTTATAAATACTCATTATCTTCAAGTTTTATTCTAAATATATCCAATGTATATTTAGGATGTCATTGGTTATAGACCCATATGAGTTGGATCTATAACTTTAACAATCTCCCCTCCACCTCCCCCCCCCTCCAACCATATGGGGTTCCATCATACCTGCTGCCTTGGATTCTCATGTAAGGGTTTTATGTCTTCTTGCATGCCTTCTCCTCTTCTTTTTTTTTTTTTTTTTAAACCCTGTGCTCTGTTACTACTTATTAGGAAAAAAGAGATCCCAACTTTTTCCTCTTGCCAAAAGGCAAAAACATGCAATAAAAAAATTTACTTAAAGTAAATAACAAACACCAAGATATAACGTGGAAAACCCAAAGCAGGAAAAACCATGGACAGCAGCGCACAGATTCATCCACTATAAACAATATAATGGGATTACCGAATTGTTGTTCATCACTTGATTCTCTAGTGGATAGGGCTGGGCAAAAAAACCGATGAACCGTGAACCGAACTGGACTGGACCGAACCGAACGAAAATTAGGTTCTTTTTTGAAACGGTTCGGTTCGCGGTTCGGTTCGTTGAAGAACAACGGTTCGCGGTTCGGTTCGGGACCATGAATCGAACCGAACCGTTTTATATATTAAAAAAATTAAATATATTATTTTTACTCTTAATTGTTTTATTAATGGTACATATATATCACAAATTTTAAAAACAATTAATTTTTTAAATAAATTAATTGTTTTTAAAATTTTTTACTTAGATATGTGTTAGTCATTAGAATAAAATTAGATTTTTCCTAATATGTTTCAATTGTTATGCTATCTATAAGTAAGATAGATTTTAGAATTTAAAGTCTAGTATTCTAACTTAAAAAAATTAATTACTGTAAAATTTTTTTACTTAGCTATGTGTTATTCATTAGAATAAAATTAGATTTTTTATAATATGTTTTAATTGTTATGTTATCTATAAGTAAGGTAGATTTTAGAATTTAACCTCTAGTATTCTAACTTCTGCATATTTCTTTTCCATTTGTCTTACTAATTAATCTAGTTCTATTATTTAGTTACTTATTGATTTATATAATTGGTAATATGTTAGTTAGAAGAATACAACGAATTACATTTTATGTCTTATATTGAGATAAAGTCTAGTATATCATTATAGTTCAAGATAATTCAAAAAAATGAGACTAGTCATAGTTATAATTTTATAATGGATAAAATATTTTCTTTCCTATAAGTTTTACATATTTAGTTGATAAATGATTAATTTTAAATATTATTGTTTATATTTGCATTAGTGATAAGAAATATATGTAATTGAATTTTTTTGATAGAATATATTTTTTATTTTATGAAAAAACGGTTCGAACCGCAAACCGAATCGTACCGGACCGTTTTTTTTTTTTTTTTTCGGTTCGAAAAAATTACAACCGAACCGTATAGTTAGGTTCGAATTTAAAAGAAAAACCGAACCGTAAATTATGGTGCGGTTTGGTTCGAGATGCAAATCGAATCGAACCGTACCGTGCACACCCCTACTAGTAGATTACCGATTCATCACCTTCAGTCGATGGAATTACAAACAGAAACAAGATCTATTCACTTAGAGTTTTCATCTTTAGGATTCCCTCTCTTTCTTTCTCTAGATCTATCCTATCTTGGTTTGAGAAGAGATATCCATCTTGTTCTCCTATTTCTTCTCTTCATCACAGCTTTAGGCGGAACACCTTTCATTATCGTTGACCGGTGGAACACCGAAACAAGGATTAACATCTTGTCCCTCCACACACCCTACGGTATGTCTCTACACGTCCTGGTGTATATAATCCACACGCCTCACTGTGTGTCTTTACACCTCTATCGGTGTATATCTCCACTAAAAGATAAGATAAGAAGAATTTGTAAGAAAAACAAGGAAGGCTCACATTAATTGCTAGCCGCGTTTATTCAATTTGACCAGCATTAAATTTCTATGTTGACCAACTTTGACTTTTATAAATACTCTTTATCTTCAAGTCTTCTTCTAAATATATCCAATGTATATTTAAGATGTCCTTGGTTATAGACTCATACGAGTTGGATCCATAACCCCAACAATCTCCCCCTCCAACTCATATAGGGTTCCATCATGCATGCTGCCTTGGATTCTCATGCAAGGGTTTTATGTCTTCTTGCATGCCTTCTCCTCTTTTTTTTTTTTCAAACCCTGTGCTCTTATACCACTTGTTAGGAGAAAAAAAGATCCCACCTTTTCATTACTATTGATCGATGGGACACTGAAACAAAGATCAACATCTTGTCCCTCCACACACCCTATGGTGTGTCTCTACACCTTCCGATGTATATAATCCACACGCCTCAAAGCATGTATCTATACCTCCTTGGTGTATATCAGTCCACACGCCTCAATGCGTGTCTTTATACCTCTATCGGTGTATATCTTTACTGAAAGATAAGATAAGAAGAATTTATAAGAAAAACAAGGAAGGCTCATATTAATTGCTAGCCGCATTTATTCCATTTGATCGACATTAATTTATATGTTAACCAACTTTGACTTTTATAAATACTCCTTATCTTCAAGTCTTCTTCTCAATATATCCAATGCATATTTAGGATGTCATTGGTTATAGACCCATATGAGTTGGATCTATAACCCCAACAGATAGTGATCAAGGCAATGCTTTAATTGTCGTGGAGATCACTGGTGCAATCACGACCCATGATCAAAGGTTTGCTTTATGCCACGAGTTTTACTAGTGCTTTCATACTCATTATCGCATTTGTCAAGTTTGCATTTTCTCTTAACGGCTAATTTTGAAATATTTCTACTTTTGATCAATTTTTTTTAGGAGTTTTATGTGTTTAGGTTACATCCATTCATGATAATGATTTAGGTTAACTAATAATTAATCAATTTGAAATCTAAACGATGCAACTCATATATAAAACAATGTGACTATTAGGAAAAGTCATGATGCTTGGATTATCAATTTATGAGATAAAATGCTTTGCATCTAGAAGTGAAAGAAAAAACTAATCTTTATTGAATTCTTCTCTCTTGTTTTTTCTTTTCTTAACTAAAATCTACACACATACATCTCATAATCTTTTGATACTTGAATATTTGTTATTTAAATATCAAAACTTAGTTGCATTTTGGAAAATTCTTCACTAAATCTCTCATAACAAATTTTGTGTGGAAGGCATAAATTATCTAAAAAAACGATTTTATTCATGCCTTTAAGTCAATTTTATTTGCAATTTGTTTCTTTAAGCCTATTAATATTTTTAAAACCTAACACTTCGAAGTCGAGCTAGTAAAGTCTAACAAACATTATGTCACTTTATAATCCAAAGTTTCTAGCATCATAATAGCTTAACTGTCAAAGGAGCCACACTAGACAATCCAATGCCACCTAACCTACTATTGTTTTGAAAGCCCATTAGTCAAGAATCCTATATCTAATCTACTTTATTAGCAAAGTTAAAGTACCAGCATTTGAGCATCGTCCATGAAGATGACAAAAATGTTTAAATTCTCCGTTTTCTAAGGTTTGCTAATTGCCTTTATAACGATGACTAGAAGCTTGGAACACGTTAGTAGTGGAAAACCTTATCGCTTTTCAACATAAGTGAACAAGTTACAGCCTCTAGCCCTATTAACCTAAAACAATTTGGAATAACTTGAAAGAATATGTCACAAATTAATTACTCGTTATGATAAATTGCAAAGATTTTAAGCTCGAGCTCGGTGAAATTGCTATCCTCCTTCTGGGCTGTCCTAATATTCTTCTCACCACGATGGATGGAGGCTTGCCTAGCAACTTGCTTGTTCTTTCCTTTTGAGATAAAGCAAGCAGAATATAATATGTGAAGAACAAAAACACCAAAATCGTAACCTATGGACATTCATCAATAGCATTTGGTTTTCCACTTCTGCTAACAAAAATACAACACATAACAAATGAATTAGCATAAGCGAAATGGGAACCTTATGACTTTTTTGCCAAATCTTGAAATTGCTTACTACTAATAGCAAAAAGCTAACAAGGGTATCATGCTTTTTCTAGCCTTCCCATTTGTGGCGATTGTATAAAATTTGTGCAACAATACATGCATATGCTCATCCACATCAATTGTCAAAAATATGCATAAAAGTTTTGGGTAAAATGCAAGAAAGCATGGTTTTTGACCCCCCACCCATCTCGTCCAATTCTCGCATTGTCAATACAAATCCATACAATTTTTCCGTACAAAATCCATACACTTTTAAACAGTGATTTTTTTTGTACTTTTTTTATCGAAGAGTACAAAATGAATTTAGTTGCAAATTGTTTATAGTTATGGGGATCAAAAACCACACTTTTCAAGTTCATGGGGTCAACTGTTATCCCTGAAATTTACTGAGTGTTTTTGCATTTTCCCCTAAAGTTTTTTTGACCCGATCATGACAATAAGAAGTTGAATCCAATGAATTGTTTGAAGAAGAGTGTTAACTACATCCATAAATTGGAGATTTTATAGCAATGTTGCTTGCATCTAAAAAATTAGGTCCTCTTGGATTTTTTTTTTTTAAGTCATATTGATCTATAAAACCATATGCTCATATCATCCACATTAATAGGGGTACTTTGATTTGCCATTGAACAAGTTTGACATTTACTTTTTGCCCTTTCTGAAGGCCAATTTCTTATAGGTCCACTTAGGTAGGTTTGGGCCTTCTTACCCATGTTTATCTTATACTCTACATGAATAATACATTGATAAAGAAAGAGTCTTGATAGGTTATAGGTACACTATAACCTATATGGGTTGCCTTAAGTGAATGGGTGAAAAGATTGTTCCTTCAATGATTATACTAGGATTGTCTCTATATTTAAGTCATAGTCTAAGAATCTTCTGATGGAGGTTATTAGGAATAAAAGGAGGTTCAAAGAACTAGTTCCTCTAACGGTGATTGACTCTTCTTCTTTTTTTCTTCTTCTTCTTCCCCATGCCCCCGCCCATTAAGCAACCATAAGTTGTTATCCATGTAGCCCAAAAACACTCATCTCAAACTTTTTAATATGCATTTTTATGATGCGTGACCATAAAAAAAAAAAAAAAGAATTTTAAAATATTTCTCTAAACATCTTAAGTATAAAGTACAAGGGTCTTTAAAAGAATAAAGGTTCTTTAAATGCAAATGCAATGCCTTAAACACCACAATGAAATCTTTAGAGTTAAAAAATGCTGCAAGAGGCTCATTATACGTGTCTAGCTATCTTTCATATTCAATTTGTCATAATATTCATCACCATTGATTTTCCCTTAAATTCCTATGTGTTAAGCCATAAACAATATTCATCATTTTATTCATCTTTTATAAATCAAAATCAACTATTAGATTCCACATAAATAAATTATAGTCTTTCAGAATAATTATTTGAAGATTGTAATGGATTATGATAGACCCTAGCAAAGGTCTTGCTCAACATAACACAGCATCGCATAGGTCTTGAACCATATCGTACCCTGTGAAGTTAGGTTTTCGATTGAGGAACATAACCTCAGTGAATCTAGTCAAGCTTGCAATTAGTTAATATAAAGGGAAAAAAAAAAAAAATCAAGCAAATAGCATGGAAATAATATGCTCGATTTGCTCGTAGTTCAAAAGCAGCACAATGTCAAAGTGCTTATATTGGGTATAAACTTTTCTAAGGAAATGGATTCAAGTAATGATTACTTTGTCATGGATTATCTTTTACAGTTTAAGGCTTTCTCAAAACAAGAATCAAATTTGCATTGGACCTCTTAATGTAGCACGATCTCTTCTTGTATCTTCATTTGACACTTATTTGTGATTTGTTTTGTTAAAAAGGATGCTAATATTGTGTTTCTCATCTTCTTATTTAAGTTGTTTCTTGTATGATGGTAGTTTATATTTTAATGTATTATTTATCTTTGACAATGGGGAAAAAATTTCTACCATCGCTAGTTTAAATTTGATAGAGATTAGATATGAAAAGTTTGGTTTTGGACTTCAATGAAGATGGACCTGCAAAACAAGAAGATGGTTATTGGTATGCGGGTGTGGGCCTGATGCGACTACTCTAATGCTTAAGTCAGTCATGATGTTGAGAGGTAGGCAAGTTATATTTTGTAGAAGGTGATGTTTGCGGCATCCCTGTTCCTACAGAAGGAGAGGACTACTTATAGTTAGTAGGTTCCTAGTAATCAAGTATGTTGTGGGAGTATGAGAGAGTGGGCGATTGACAATGGTTGTTGTATATGGGATGGACCCATCAATCCACCTTCATATGTGCTAAACTTGATTGGAGAGAGTATATCGAGAGATGCCGAGTGATAGGCTAACTAAGCACCAAAGGAGTTAGTTGGATACTGTTAAAATGGATTATTTTAAATATGATTTTGATGAGAGCAAAAGTTATAAAAAAGATATTTGATAATATTATAAAGAAATATGAATATAGAAATTTGCCTCGTGTATATGTATGCTGTGTTTTATTCTCATAGGAATAGTCTTGTGCAAGCCAGTCCAGTGATTTCGAGCACAAGAGCTAATCAAGACGTGATAAAAGGCACAAAGAGGCAAAACTTAGAGTACGAATTGGGAGGTTTTCGCATCGGTGAGCTGGTCTAGTGATTCAAAGCAAAAAGGCAGTCAAGTCCTAAATCAAGGCACAAAAAAGAAATCTTAAGGCACGACATGCGAGAAAGCTTGGACCAGTGAGTCGGTAAAGGCATGGGCCAGCGAGCTGGTAGACAATTAAATTCGACCATTACCCACATTAATCATCACCATTTGGTAGACGTTATCTCCAACGGACATTTATGTTCTTGAAAACTATATATGTGCTTTGCCTTGGAGATTTAAACAACTGTTAATAACTCTTGAGAGCTTTCATTTGCAAACAAATAAATGAAGTTTTCTTACTTAATTTTTTGTTCTTTTGTTTATTATTTGTAGATCTTAAGTAAGAGAGAAAAATCATTATAGTGCTGTTCTTATGTTTGTAAATCTCTAAAAGAGCACCTAATGAGTGAAGGAAATATTTTATTTCCTGAAGTGATGTGACTCGTATATTGCTTATCATGAGTGTGTTTTTGTTGGTGATAAATAAAGTGTTTGTGAAGTTCTTGTTTGGAGGCATTTTTGGATTGTGAAGAGTAGAAAGTAAGCTGAACTCTACGTTAAATCTCAACTAAATCTTTATATCTCTATCTCTTTTATATTCTATATCCGTTGTTGTTAAAGCTTGTTTTGATTCATTGCATAAAAATATTTGTTTATGCTTTTAAAGTCAAATACTCACCCCTCTTGAGTATTCTTTCGTGTGTTTTCATTTCATATCAGAGCCTTATCTATATTTGTTTTGTGCTTAACTGCGTATAAAGTAAAAATCAGGGCATCTAATATAATAGAGTTTCTAGAGAGGCAAGTTATAAATGTAGGGATAACTACCCATATTAGAAGTACATGATGAAAATTTTTCTTAAGGCTTAAACTAGATTAATTTCGAATATTGTAGAAAATGAGCCTTTAAAAATAGAAGGAAAAGAATAAAAAGATTATAGCGAAGAAGATTGGAAGAAATTATATTTAAATGAAATTGCTATGAATCTTTTGCGTTATGGTTTCAATGAGAGTGATTTCAATAGAATATGTACATGTAATTCTGCTAATGAAATATGGAATGAACTGGAAAAGACCTATGAAGGAACTTCTAGAGTTCAATATACAAGAATAAGTCTTTTATTTAGACAATTTGAAAATTCTAAAATACTTCCAAATGAATCTATAAATGAAATGTGTCGAACCTGGACTTTTCAATTCTGGTTTTATTTTTTTTAATCTGATCCACATTAAACACGAACTCATTTAATGTGAACCCTCGACTAGGAATTAAAAAAAATTAATTTTGTAAAAACTTTAAGGAGTCGCCACTAGATTGAAATCAGGAAAAAATTATAAATTATAATCAATGGGTTGGTTGATCCTAACATAGCCACTTGTTTGCAAAAAAATTGATTTGAAAACTAACTTTATTAAACCAGAGATTTTTTTATTCGAGGGCTACCCTATTAAAACCATATGATTACCACTTTAAATTTATAAATTAAAATTTTATCATTTTAATGCTCAAAATGTTACTAATGTACAAGCTATTATATTTATAATTTGTCACTAAAGTTTACAAATCAAAACAATATTTATAATAAACAATGAATTATTTCAATATTTACAAAAATATTTTTTTTTATGTCACTCCGAAAGTGCCCACGTACCCACTAATTAGAATCAGATAACATATTTCTTTTTAGAAAACTTTTAGTATGTTGGTTTTTTTTAATCTTTTAAAGCTGTTCACTATAAATTTATTAAATTTTCAAATTTTTGGCAAAAAAATGATTTTTTACAATGATATCCTATTATCTATCAATTTAACTTTTTGCTTGTTAGAAATACATTTTTTCTAAATGACAATAAGATTATGACTAATTTCCTTATAATTTTCATGTCCATAAACGTTTACATATATATTCATATTTACTTTACATCTTTATGAAGCTATTGACCGCTTTTAATATTTTATATTACATATATTTACCTATAATAAACTATCACATGATGGAAGGGCATATATCCCAGGATTAGAAAACTGTGCAGGTGATGAGCATTCACATTGACATCCAACTTCATTGTTTAAAATTTTATCAATTAAAACGAATAATATGAGACAAGGACAATAGGACTTACCTGGACCGAGAACGAAAACAAAGGCCACACTGGGACAATCCAATCGGACTTGCGTGGGTCGGATCTTGGGTCAAACTTCGGGCGTAAAGGGCAGCGGCCGACGGACGGCAAAACGACCACTCCAATGGCCGCTGGAGCTGGGGACTGCATCGGACTGAAGGAATGGAGCAGGTTGAGCACTCCTCTAGTGATGCTTTTGCCTGAAGCTATCAATACGGAGTTTGGAATTCCTTAAAACTTTCTTCAACCCCCAGTTTTTTTTTAAATTTCCCAGAAGACTTCAAGATCGAAGTTTTGAATTCAAAACTCTAGTTTTTTATGAACTTCTGATTTGAGCTTTTTTAAGTGAATTTTCTCTCTTTTAGTGATTTGTATGGGACTCTTGTTATGTAAGAGCCACCGGTCTATGCTCAAGAGTCAAGTCAATAAAAAGATCAAGTAGCGAAGATTGAAGCTCGAAGGATTTCAAGTCCAATTAGCTTGCCTCAAGGACCAATCATGAAATCTCGAGCTAAGAAGCTTCAACAAGCTTTAAATCAATATTTTCAAGGCTTGATGATGTATGCTAGTGATGGATTACAAGGGTATCAAGGCTTTGGAACAAGTGGGATTCAAGCTCGGTTCAATATAATTCAAGTTCAAATGAGTTTACAAAGAGATTTGACAAAATTGGGTGAATCCACATGAAGGCCACCAGCCTTGGATCTAGGCTGTCGGCGTTGACATCGGCCTTTATTTAGGCTTAGTTTATTGCTTAGTTTGAATTTCTTTTATATCTTCCATGTATTTATTGTTTAGTTGCTTAGCCTATAAAAACCCATCATATATAATATTTTCAGGTAGACTAGAATGAATGAAAATTTGAGAGCTTTTTCTCTTTGTGCTCTTCAATGAATGCATGCTACTTAGGAACATTCAAGGAAGTTTGATCGTCTTCTTTGTGGAGTGTTTCGAAGTTGGGGCATCCGTGTTCTAACTCTCCAAATCAAACCTAAATTTAATCCATCTTAGGGGTTGATTCCAATAGTATTCGTGGGATTTTGTTTTACTGTGCTGGGGGTTTATAATACTCAAAAGGGTTCTCAAGCGTGATTGCAAAGGTTCTTGTATTAACTCTTCTTTATGTGTTGTTTTTTTCTCTGTGATTCTTCTATTGTTATCTTTTTTTTTTTTTATTATTGATATGTGACAGGTATTTATAGATGATTGGTCTGCTCATCTACCACTCACCTACCAGCTCGCTGATATATTCGATTACCTCATCTGGCCAGTTCGCTGGCATATTCACTTACCTCATCTGGTCGATGGGTGCATGTGGAAAAAAAAATGATAATTTGCCTCCTTGCAGAATCGAATTCAGGTTTTTCTTATGCATACTAAGGACTTATCCATACAGATTATTGGCATGTGCCTTGTTCTGATTTGCACAAAAATTGTATTTAAGATTTCTAAAATGGGCTCAATTAAATAAGCTCATTTATATGGGGAATTTTAATTGGGTCCAAAATAAATCTATAATTAAAATCAATATTATATCAAGCCCATTTTTTTTTTAAATTTCTTTCTTTATTTTTAATTTTTAATTTTTTCATCTTTTAAATGTATTTTATTATATTTTGTGGGCTTAATATAATATTAATTTTTATTATAAATTAAAGCATTAAATAAGCAAAAATGAGATGTCTACAAAATCCATAACGGATTCATTAATATCATAAACCCCTTGAGTGTACTTGGGAAGGATTTTACTAATTTTGAAATAAATTCTAAACTTCTATAGTCACTACCCAATGATTGGGAAGTGAAAAAAACGATCATAGAAGAAGCACAAGACTTAAGTGCTATGAGCAAGAAAGAACTCCTGTAAGTGCTTAAAACACATGAGCTTATAAAAAAATAAGGAGAAGAATCTAACAAGAAAGCTATTACCTTAAAAGCCACAATTCAAGATTCTAACAATGATGATGAAGACGAAAATGAGGAGCTTGTCTTGATGGCCAAAAAGCTTAAGAATCTCATGAGACCCAGTTTCAAGTCAAAGAAATTAAATGATAACAGCAGCTCATCTAGACACAAAAAAAAAGGATGTGATAGTGTGCTTTAAACATCATAAGTGAAGACACATCCAACAATATTGTTCACTCCTCAAAAAGGCATACAAAGAATCCATAAAGGAAGCACTCTTCGCCATTTTGAGTGATAATGACCCAAGTAACACGGATGATGATGTGTGCTTTATGGCACTAGACGACTAGGTAAATTCCCCCTCCTCTTTCTTTTGTTGAGTTGTATGTGACATGTGATAAAGTATGCTATAAGTTAGCTAAAGTAGAGAAAAAGAACAACATGCTCAAATCTTTAATGATAGAAGTAGCAGAAGAACTATAAATTTTTCAAACTAAGTATGAAGAGATCAATTTTGAAAATGAAAATTTGCATGAAGAAATAAATAGTCAGAAACTAGAAAACGAAAAGATGAACAACAAGTATAAGAAGTTGAAAAGCAAAAATAATGAATTGAAGAAAATTGATGAAAAATTAACAACTAAAAATGATTTTCTAGATATTGAAGTTAAAACATTAACTAATGATGATGATGTTTCTTGTACTAGTAGTATTAGTGATGAAATCTTAAAAGACTCAAAATATTTAAAAAATGGAAATATTTTGCTAAAAGCTAGCTTACATAATTCAAAAGTTACTATAGCCAAGTTTACAAATGGTAAAAATAACTTGAACACACTTCTTTGAAATCAAAGGTGTGGATCAAATAAAAATGGAATTAGCTATAGTAGAGAAAGTAGTTGTATGTCGCACAAAACTCAATTTATAAAAGTTACCCATGGGATATGCAATTATTATGGCAAATTTAGTCATATTGCACATAATTGTGCATTAAAAAAAATAATGTATTTGAATCATAAAAGCAAGTTGGTTTGGGTACTGATAAGTCATGTTTACTCTATATTTTCATAGGATTTTGAGCTCATTTTGCTAAGAATTTTCAAATAAAATCCTGCAAAACATATGTTTTTTATAAATAATGTTGTTTCGAAGCTCTTAGAATCCAATGAGGAATAATCAAAGTGTTTTAAATCATATTTATAGCAAAAACAACAAGTAAAGTCAATATTGTAGAAGTTAAGCCTTGTAAAGTCACAGTTGATGCCCAACAAAGGAAGAAAACAACAAAAATTGGTCCATCGAGCCTTAACTAATAGCCCTCGACATGACCCTCGACTTCAATCAAAGTGATCGAGCATCATTCTGGAGAAAATACACTATCGAGCCTCAAATCTCGACCATCGATAAGTGCTTTTACGGACCAATTTTTCATCAGAATTACCTCAAGTCTCAAAAATACGAGCCTCGACTTTCTCAATTTTATCCTTAATAGAGCAATAGACAAAAACACACAGTTTACTTTATCATTTCATGAAGCCAAGCTTGATTTTGCTTTATAGAAGCCTCGACCAACAGATCACATGTGACCCTCAATAAGTGTTTTCATGGATCATAAGCGAGCATGGAAAATTATCACAAATTCTATTAGAAAAAATCTGCCACGTGTTAATAAAGTAGGTCATGCTTTCTGTGCCTAGTAGCCTATAAATAAACAAGCAATCATGCATTGTAAAGTATGTACCAATAGTATAAATTAGCATATTGATATAGATTAGTTTTCTAAAGAATTTTTAGATGAAAGAATTTGCTTTTCTTTTTATTTAAGAATTTCTTCTGTTTTCTGGGTAAAATTAATTTATCCCGATGTTTGTAACTTTTATGAATTTTTGAGCAATTAATTGATCAATCTTTCGAATATGATTTATTTCTTCTTATTCGCATGTATTTTGATAAATCCATAGAGAAATAAACTCCTACAGCTTAGGAATTACGAATCTAATTCTTGGTTTAGTTGATTTCAAATGCACTTTCAAGTTAATTTGATTGAGTGTTTGTAATTAGTGGCCTGGACTTAAACTTATGGTTTTTAAAGGAGTTGTGCACTCTTTTAGATCCACGATTGATTTCAATTGGCAATTGAATAGATTTATGGTTGCTAATGGAGTCGATCTTAACTACCTCTTGTCGAGGAATGGGTGAAGACTTCTGTCACTTGTTTTAAAAAATTCATTGAGTTTTTTTTTTCCGAAACAATGGATTCCTATTCTTTATGCGGGTCTAATTGGAATTTCAAATTACTGGTTTCGGCTTGATCTAGAACTACTGACTTCAAAAAAACTTTAGTTTAAAATAGAGAATCTGGTTGTATAAACACACAATTCAAACAGCTTTTAAGAAGTTTATTGTTTTTAAGAAATCATTCTGATAAGGAATTGGTGAAGTAACCCTGAGTTCTGTTTCATAAAAGTTACGAGCTTATTTCTTACTTTGCCTATTAAACGTTTGTGAATATTCCTAACTTAAGATAGTTTCTTTTTTTTTTTCATTATGATTTTCTAAACCTTTCTTTGGCTAGACAATGGGTGAAGTTGGGAGTACACGAGCTATCAACCAATCCATTGGACCGACCTAAATCACTATCTATGCTACATTTGATGGGTGCGCTTGTCATATGAGACCATAGTTATTGAAAACGATTTAAAAAATATTTGCAAATTTAAAAAACTCGATCAATGATCAGTATGAACTCAACTGAAAAGAACATCAAGCAGGTATCTAAGAGAGAGGTTCTTATTCCACTTAACCAAAAATGACCCAACCTCAAATGGGTACCAAAGAAATAATGCTCTGTTTTGTAGGGATCTTCAAGTGGGAACAATGAATGGTACTTAAACAGTGGCTGCTCTAGACCCATGACTGAAGACACATCAAAGTTCACATCTCTAGATTTGAAAGATCAAGGAAGTGTTACCTTTGAAGATAGTTGAAAATAAACTATTATTGGTGAAGGTAACATTCTCGAAACAAAAATTTAATTATTAAAAATGTGTTGCTTGTTGACGATGTGAAACATAATTTGTTTAGTGTTGGTCAATGGTGTGATAATGGTTTTAGAGTAACATTTATTGCCAATAAATGTTCTATTGAAAGAATTGACAAAAACCAAGTACATTTTTAAGGATATAGATAAAGAAATATATATAAAGTTAATTTAGATAATTTTAAATCATCACATGAAACTTGTCTATATTCCTAAAATGACAGTAGTTGGCTATCGCATAGAAAGTTGGGATATACTAGCATGGATGTTATTTCAAAACTTGTTAAAAAAAATCTTGTCAAAGGTTTACTAAAAATAAATTTTCAAAAGGATAATATTTGTCAAGCATGTCAACGAGGAAAGCAAACTAAGATTTTTTTAAAGTCTAAGGATATTATTCCCACTTATAGGCCATTGGAACTATTGCATATGGACTTATTTGGTCCTACTGAAACTCTAAGTTTGGGAGGCAAGAAATACACCTTAATTATTATTGATGATTTCACTAGATATACATGGACTTTCTTTCTTGTATCTAAAGACGAAACAAACCATGTCTTTTTTAGATATTGCAAGAAAGTCCAAAATGAAAAAGGTCTAAATATTATGACAATTCAAAGTGATCATGTGGGAGGATTTGAAAATTATGAAATGAGATATTTTTGCAAGAAATATGACATGAAACATACTTTTTCAGCATCTAGAACTTCACAATAGAATGGTGTAGCTGAAAGGAAAAATAGAACTTTAATAGAAATGGCTAGAACGATGCTGTGTGAAAATAATTTACCAAAATATTTTTGAGCTAAAGCTGTAAATACTGCTTGCTATATATCAAATAGAGTTTTTATAAATCCAATTCTCAAGAAAAGCCCATATGAGCTCTGGAAAGGAAAAAGACCCAACATGTCTCATTTCCATCTTCCTGGCACTAAATGTTACATTCTCAACAACAAAAAAGAACAATTGGAAAAATTTGATAGTAAAAGTGATAAAGAAATTTTTTTAAGTTATTCTCTAACAAGTAAGGTATATAGAGTGTTTAATAAAAGAACATTAGTCGTAGAAGAATCTATAAATGTTGCTTTTGATGATTCTTTGCCTTACTCATGCTTAAATGATGATGTGAATGCTGTTCGTGCTGATTTGAATAAATTCTCTCTTGAAAATAATAAAGAAGATAATGAACATAAAATGGATGTTGTGGGTGAATCTGTTAATTATTATCTTCTTAAATAATGGAAATATGCTAGATCGCATTCTAGAGATCTAATAATAGGTGAACTTTCTAATAGGGTACAAACAAGATCATCTTTAAAGGAACATGGGTAATCTTGTTCTTTTATCACAAACATGGCCTCAAATTATTAAAGAAGCCTTAAAGATGAATTTTACATACAAGCTGTGTGAGGAGAATTAAATTAGTTCACAAGAAATGAAGTTTGGAACTTAGTTCCCATATTGGAAAATAAAACAATTATTGCAACTAAATGGGTTTATAGAAACAAACTTGATGAATCTAGTATGATAACAAGAAATAAAGTTAGATTAGTTGCTAATGAATATAATCAAGAAAAAGGCATGAATTTTGATGAGATCTTTGCTCCGATTGTTACATTAGAAGCAATTAAAATGGTTTTAGTATTTGCTGCTTTAAAAAATTTCACTATTTTTCAAATGGATGTCAAAATTACTTTTTTAAATGGTTTTATAAAAGAAGAAGTTTATGTAGAGCAACTACTGAGCTTTGAGAATAATAAATTCCCGATTGTATCTTTAAAATGAACAAAGCTTTTTATAGTCTCAAGCAAGCTCCTAAAGCTTGGTATGAAAGACTCAGTAACTTCTTCTTAGACAGAGGTTTTTCTAGAGGAAAATTTGACACAACCCTCTTTATCAAAAATCACAAGTTAAACCATCGATTATGCAAATCTATGTGAATGATATTGTGCTTTGAGCTATTAATATGAGTCTTATAAATGAATTTGTTGAATCCACAAAGAGTGAGTTTGAGATGAGCATGATGGGAGAACTCAATTATTTTCTAGATCTTCAAATAAAGCAATTAGAAATGGAATCTTCATTAATCAATCAAAATATACAAAAGATCTGTTAAAATGTTTTAAAATGGATAAATGCAAAACAAGACCTACACCTATGAGTACAAGTATAAAACTTGATAAAGATAAAAATGGGAAAAATGTGTGTGAAAAGTTCTATAGAGGCATGATGGGTAGTTTGTTATATTTAACAGTTTCTATACCTGATATTATATTCTCGGTGCATGTATGAGCACGATTTCAATCTTGTCCGAAAAGATTACGGTTGAATGCAGTAAAACGCATATACAAGTATCTTATAGGCACTATTGAAATTACCTTGTGGTATCCAAAGTTTACATCTTGATCTAGTTGGATACTCTAATGCTGATTTTACTGGGTGGAAAGTAGATTGAAAAATCACAAGCAACACTTGTCACTTTCTTAGAAATTCCCTAATATGTTAGCATTCAAAAAAACAAAATTTTGGTTGCACTTTCAACAGCCGAAGCTGAGTATATAGCTATTATGTACAAGTTCTATGGATGAAACAAACCTTTCTTGATTATGGTCTAAAATATGAAAATGTTCTAATTCATTGTGATAACACAAGTGCTATAAACATAACAAAAAATTTGATTCAACAGTCAATGACTAAGTATATCGAAATTAGACATCATTTCATTATATATCATGTTTTAAATAGGAATATTAGCTTGGAATTTATTGATATAGGTAAAGGTTAATTATAAAAATAATACATGTGTTTTTGTCAATCTATAAACATATGACTTGTGATAATTTTTTTGATAACTAGGTGACCCAAATTTCATACAAATATGTCAATATTATTTAATAATTTCATAATAACATGTGTCAATATTTTATTAGTCATAAATTTTAATTTTACATTTTTTTTTTCAATTTTCTCTTAAAAAAATAATTCATAATATTTTTATTAAATTAATTTTTTTTATACTGATAAGACTCTAACACATATCTCTCTAATCGTAATAAATTATATTGACACTTTTGTGTGAAACTCGAATCACCTATTTGTTAGAAAAATTATCACGGGTCATGTATTTATAAATTGATCGAAACACAGATTGTGTTTTTATACTTAACTCTACAGATAATAAAATTATTGATATTTTTACAAAACCTTTGAGTGATGATTGTTTTTGCACTTTAGGAAGAGATTTGGGCATGATCAAGCAAGATGAGTACTAAAATATCATGAAGCCAAGTTGATCTGGAACTTAATCTTTAGCCAAATATGCTGTTAAATGAATACATGCATGCATATCTGAATTGCTTTTGAAATGCTCTATTTTTGAAAGCTGTGTATGTGTTACAGACTGGCCTACCAATGGACTAAGGACTAGCTTGTCAATCGATGCTCCAGGGTCTATCGAGGGCTCGATATGACCTTCAATTGACTCTGAGCTTTTAGTTTCAACTTTTTTAAATACCGGCTTGCCAGTATACTATGCATTAGCTGGTCGATGCTTGTTTTTTAACACGCATATACATATGTGTGTGTCCTTCCCTATCCTTTGCTCTTGCTCTCTTTTCTTTTCCTCTTGTCTCCCTCCTCTCTCTCTCTCTCTCTCTCTCTCTCTCTCTCTCTCTCTCTCTCTCAACACAACAAAGATCACCTAGAATACATCACCCACCTTCTCTCTCTTTTTCCAATCATCCCCCTCTCTCTACCGCTTCTCTTTCTCTCTCTTCGATTTTTTTTAGATATGCCTCCAATGATTGCCAGAGGTCATGCACCACCTGCTCCACTAGTATTTGGTGGGTTTCTGTTCCCATCATGGAAGCATTCAGACAAGTATTCTCTTTTTTTCGAAATCTTGCTATTGTTATAGGTAGAAACTACAATGCTGATGTCCTACAATACCTTATAATTTCTCAAATGCAAGGTGTTGTGTTGAATAATATCTTGAATACTATGAGATTTCCTACTAAAGTATATGAGGAAGTTGTTAGATTATTTTATTGCAATTTAACTAATTATTTGGAGGATGATGGTAGTCTAGGCATTGGGATGGAGTCCGGCTTTAATAGTTCAAGTTTTGTGAGACCTATGCTCTATTCATATCTATATGGTAGACAGCTTGAAATCTCACATCATGATACCTGTAGTCTGATTGGGGTGGATGATGGTGGATTTAGAATAATACATTTAATGGGGCTCAGTATTATCAGGAGCTGTTTACTGTGTTTGATATGGGTTTAAATTGGCACGAACCACGTGATTTATATTCTTCATGAATGTCTCTTAGGTGTTGGGTCCTTCATCAGTTCTTAACAGATGATCATGTACCACACAAAGTACAACAGACCACGGTCACTTAGTAGGATCTGTGGCTTATAATCCTTATTATAAGAAGCGATTTAAAATGAATTATTTCAAATATGATGATGGCAAAAGTTATAAAAAGATATTTGATAATATTATAAAGAAATACGAATATAGAAATATGTCTTGTGTGTATGTGTGCTATGTTTTATACTTATAGGAACAACATCGGTGAGTTGGTCCAGTAATTTCGAGCATAAGAACCAATCGAGCTTTAAATCATGACGCGATAAATGATGCGAAAAGGAAAAACTTAGAGTACGACTTTGAAGGTCTTTGCATCGATAGGTCGATCCTGCGACTTAAAGTAAAAAGGCAGTCAAGTCCTAAATCATGGCGCGAAGAAGAAATCTTAAGGCGAGGCATGTGAGAAGCTTGGACTTGTGAGCCGATGAACGTATGGACCAGCAAGTCAGTAGATAATTATATTAGACCGTTGCCTGCATTAATCGTCGCCATTTGGCGGACTTTAGCTCCAATGGACATTTAAGTTTTGAAAACTATATATATGCTTTGCCTTGATTCAAACAACTTTTGACAACTCTTAAGAGTTTTCACTTGTAAATAAGCAAATCAAGCTTTCTTACTTAATTTTCTATTCTCTCGTTCATTATTTATAAATTTCAAGTAAGGGAGAGAAAATCATTCTAGTGCCATGTTCTTATATTTGTAAATCCATAAAAGAGTATCTAACGGGTGAAGAAAATATTCTATTTCTTGAAGTATTATGACTTATGTATTGGTTATCTTGATTGTGTTTTTGTTTGTGATAAATAAAGTGGTTCCGGAGTTCTTGTGTGAAGGCATTTGTAGATCGTGGAGAGGAGGGAGTGGGCCAAACTTCACGTTAAATCTCCGTTAAATTTTTTATCTCTGTCTTTTTTATGTTCCATATGATAATTTTTTTTTGTTATATCCGTGCTATCAAAGCTTGTTTTGATTCATTGAATAAAAAATATCCGTTCATGCTTTTTAAGTTAAATATTCTATTCACCCCCCTTTTTGAGTATTTTTCAGTGTGTTTTCACATACCGAGTCAAAGTGATGGGAGTTGAAGCGATGCCTCAAGTTGCTACTAGTGTGGATAGGTTCCCGCTCAAGTGGTTGGCCCAATTAACTTGTAGGTTGGACTCGTTTCAGGTAGCCTTTGTCCTAGATTAGGCTATCAACACCTGCTTTTTAGCATTTGAAATTTTTATAGTCCCTCAATGCTATTAATATAGGTAAAGTTTGATATGATTGTGTATAAATAAATGAACATCTTTGACAATTTTTTTTAATTTAAAAAAGGGCTAAATGTTACAAAGCTCTTAAATCCAACTTTTATTTAGAGTTTAAATTTATTTTATTTAAAATATATTTTTTTTTCACACACATGTTTTTTTTTTCTAATTTTAATTTCAACTTAAAATAAAAATAAACGATTTACAAGTTTAGAAACTCCCTTAGACAGTTAGTTGGTTCAAGACCATCCTAACCTTGTTAACTGTGTATAGATTATAAAGATATCAAAGATAGTGATTTTTTGATATGATAGAGGGTCATTTTGGTAATTAGGTTTTTAGCCCAATTTAATGCCACAGATTGATCTTTTAGGCTAGTGACAGGGTTTAGAAAACTAAGTCTAATAAGGGATGTCATAGGGGGACTTGACTTGGTAGGCTCGAAATAGAACCATCGGACCAGTTTATCTGCTCTCGACCTTATTCATTTTTCTCGTGCGTGAAAAATAGACTTAAAAAATATCTTCATAGGTTAATTGGGTTTTATTTGGCTAAAATAGGGCTTTTTTCTGGAATAAAATAAGCATATTTCTATTTTATATTAAAGACGGGCTATTTTAATAAGAAAATGGGCTCATTTTTTAATATAAAAGCACTCATTGTACTACAGGCCCATATCAAAAGCCCATGTCCACATACATAAAATAAAGAATGAATTTTGACTGTCGGATTCATGAAAGAGAACTAATGGTTGCCATAAATGCTTCATCTCAACCATCCATCCAAAAATCATCTAACGACTAATACTAGCTTCCAACATCTATAAATAAGATGCTTTTCCTCTCATTAGAAAGGATTTTACAGATTGCTAAGATTGAAAGCAACTCAGATACATTGCCGAAACATTTTCAAGAAAGATAAAAAATTTATTATATCAAGAACGAGTCAAGAACAATTGAATCTACTTGATTTGATATTCCGTCACTCTAAAATGCTTAATAAACCGAGTTTGCTTGTTCCTCCTCCCATGCTTCTCTTTATGATATTCTACACATGTTATCAGTTCAAGACTTTTCTCACGTCGACCTCCATGCGTATCGCACATAATCGACCGGCTTACTATACAGATATGATTTCATCTACAACAAGGAAAATTTTATGGTTTTGTGACGGATAAATAAATCATATTTATTTTAATAATGATTGAAATTCTTAATATTTTTTATACTAATTTTTTTGTAGTAAATTTAATGATAATATTACTGGTATGATATAATTAAAAAAATAAACTTTAGTTTTAATTATTACGGGGAGTTCTCAAGCTTTATCATACTTTGATACAAAATCGGAGCACCTAGGAACAAAAATTTAAATTTTTTATAACAAAATTTCAAAACCTGTAAATTCAACATTTTTGAGTAAAGTTGGTACAAAGTTTGCTTTCTTTCTTTCTTATCTAGAAATTAAAATTCTTGTTAATTAAAGCTTCACATCCTCTATTTGAAAAACATATATCACGGCATTTTGAAGCTTCATTTATCCTTTGTTTTTCATCATTACAGGAGTTCTTAAACTTTATTATACTTTGATACAAAATTGGAGCACCTATGCTGTCTGTGAAGTTAATGAATTATTACCAATCAGGTAAAAGAGAGAGAGAACTCGGACCGGAGTTGGGGATGGGCCGGAGGAGTAGTTTTTCCGTGGGCCTTTGTTTCCACGGCAATTCAACTCAAACCCAAGTCCACGGTCAGACATGGACAACGACTCCTCTTCGGACCAGGAACCAGGAGGACTCGGAGAGACGAAACATCAACGACAAAGGGGGCAAAACAGACATTTCCTAGAAACACGCGTCGTGTTGTGATTGGACAGACCTTGCTACCCCCAGTTGTCACGCATGACCATCCCACCATCCGCAATGATATTTTTAGCGCACCGAAGCAGAAAAGAAAAACCCGGCTCTAAAGTATTTCACTTTCTCTCTCTAAAAAATCCCACACAAAAAAACCAGTAGAGAGAGAAAAAGCAAACAAAAACCATACCATTAGAAGCTTCAAAACACAACCGGTGTTATCTCTATATTTACATATCATACCACTTGAATCCTCTCTCTTTCTCTCTCTTCACTCTCTCTCTCATCATTATCTGTTCGAGTTTGGTTAAACGATGGTTCGTCTCTTTTATCTACTTTTAGTTTGGATTTTACTGTTTTGCTGTAGATATGTGCTTGATCTGCGATCTGTTAGGGTTTCTGTAGTTGTTGCTATGTTGGATCTTGTTTGGACTCTATGAAAGACTGTCTTGACTTCCGATCTTACTACTCCTAGTTGTATCTTAGGGTTTTGGTTCCGCCGTTTTATTTGTTTGATTCGGTTAAAGATCTGGAATTGGATTCGTTAATATCGTTATATTACTTTACAGTTTGAAATCGATTGGTTTTGTTATATCTACAGCATTATTAATTGGATCTGAATTATGGTTGTTGCCGATACTTGTAGATTTCTGATCGTGCTATTGCTTCTAAATGTTTGATTAATCTAGAGAAATTGGTTGTGAGTGGGTATGCGTAAGTTTGTCAATTTGAAGTTAAAGATGGAATTTTCTATATTTTTATTTTTGCTTTGGTTTTGGTGTTAACTCAGGACATGAAAGAGTATTATTTCTTCACATGACATATCTGGTTCAGTAATTTTTGTAAGATTAAGCTATTTAAGTGATATTTGTCTAACAATAACCTAACTTGTTGTAGACCCCCTAATGTTCATCTAATGGTAGCATTAAGCTAGCTGCGATTATATGTCTTTATATCATCCAATGTTGCCGTCATTCGTCCACGATCCGGGCCAAATGCATGTATAATGAATGCAAGTGCGTGAACAGAGACCTATTATTTATGTGGTTGCCACCCCAGGAAGAAACCAAAACTTAGATGTGAGGAGAATCCAGATAGGCGATTGATGGTCATTTGGTCAATATACATTAGTGGAACTGGAAAGTGTGGTAGGATCATGTCCTTTTCAACCTTAATTTAAGGTTTAGCATGCTTGTTATTCTGAGGATGGAATGTTGACAGAATTCAATGGTAGTTTGAAGCTGGGTTTAGTCAGTCTTTGGTCAAGCATGGTTCATTAAGAAGGTGATAACTGATATGAGAACTTGGGATGACCTGTTGTTTCTTCATGAGGAAATTGTGCAAAGACTGCCTGAACTAGGTCAGAGCATAATCTCTTTACAAGTTGCTGTCTTCTGGGAAGGTAATCGAGCAAGAAGGTGCATGAAAAAAGAAATTCCTTTTATAATGGACTTATAGTAGATAGATTTGCAAGGTCTCATACACTTCACTCATGATTGATCGGAATCCACCATCCACCCTTATTAACTTACTTTTAAATCCTTGACTTTCAATTTGCTTGATCATTGACTAATTCTCATTTAGTAGATAGTTGTGAAAGAATTGTTAACCTATTTTGGTTGCTGATATGCCTTTATTCTATTGTACTGATTTGCTTCATTGTTTATAGCCATATTCCACTATCTCTTTCCGTGTGATCATGATCTATATATATTGTAGCTATTCTAGTCCTTTGATTCCTCAATACAGAGTAGCGGTCCTTTAGATTTATTTTTAGATTTGAATTCCCCTGGATTCATACCCATCTACTACTGGCATTGATTATATGAATTGGACACACTTTTCTTCCAATTACAGAATGTTGACGGAGAATTCGTTATTGGTGTCTGTACTTAAATCCAATCTTATATGTGATTGAAGATGCATCTGTTAACTACCTTGTTAGTGTGATGAGTGATATGATTGAGAAAAATCAATGTTCCTCTCTCGGGAATGAGTATATGAAGTGCCTAACTTGGGTCGTACCCAGGACGGATGCAGAAGCACATGACTGGGAGGGCAAAATTAGTTTTTTTTTAAATAAAAGATAGAATATAATACAATTTTTTTCTATTTAGATATATTATAATAATTAGTTTTTTTTTGGAGCTTGGGGGTTGCGCCCCATGGGTCTGTCCCTGGTCATAACTTATGTTCATAAGCAAATTATTGTATTCCGGGGAAAGTTGTTTCAGCAAGATGGTTGTAGATTCCGTTATACTGGATTCGCAGATGCATTTTTTAAGGTGTCCTGCTACTGCTAGTGTTATGGTTGTAATTTCAGAGCTTATAAGTTGTATGGATCATGTTTGTTCCTCAAGTCCAGGGAACAATAGTTAAAAGAGCTTCTTAAGTTGTCTTGTGCTAGCAACATCTTGCATTGCTGCTTCACTTGTTTGCATTTTAAATCATGTATTGGGTGTTGCATTCAGGGCATTGTCCAAAAATAAATTAAAACATTACTCAGTGAAGGTATTGGGTCAAGGATGTTAATTTCATTTTTTGTCTTGACTGGCTGGCATATTTATGCCATGTTGTAGGATTAGAGAGGAATAAAAGATGTAACTTTGAAAGAGCATGGTTTTGCAAGGTTTTATGTTTTCAATACCTATCACAATTATTAGTTTTATTTTCATGTGTTGTCAGGCCAATGCGGCATCTGGTATGGCAGTCCATGATGACTGCAAATTGAAGTTTTTGGAATTGAAGGCAAAACGAACCTATCGTTTCATTGTCTTCAAATTGAGGAGAAGCAAAAGCAAGTCATTGTGGAGAAGCTGGGAGAGCCAGGTCAAACGTATGAGGATTTTACTGCAAGCCTTCCAGCTGATGAATGCAGATATGCTGTCTATGATTTTGACTTTGTGACTGAAGAAAATTGCCAAAAGAGCAGGATTTTCTTTATCGCATGGTAGACTTTTATAACCAATTGAGCTTTTCTTGTTTGGTTTCTTATGGAAAGCAATTTTTTCTACCTTGCATTACATTTTATATTTTGCTTGCTTTCCTCTAAGGTCTCCTGACACATCAAGGGTGAGAAGCAAGATGATCTATGCTAGCTCCAAGGACAGATTCAAGAGAGAGCTGGACGGAATTCAGGTGGAACTGCAGGCAACAGATCCTACCGAAATGGGTCTTGATGTTATTAAGAGTCGAGCTGGGTCAGCTTAAAGCTTTTGAAGCTTGCTGCTTCAGTTAGAGTGTTAATAGTTGTTGCAGTAAATCTGACTTGTGATATTGGTTTGATCTCAAGTTTTTTAAACTTAAAAATGTTGCTAGTATCTGGGACAAGAGTGGGACAAGTGACTCCCATTTTCTTATATAGAAAATGTTGTGTGGAACTTCATGTGTCACTCAACACTTGTCCACCCTTCAATGTGTTTCAATTCAAGGTTTGGGAGGATCCGTTTGTTATTGTTTTTGTTTCTTTTGGACGGGAGAAGATCTGTGCTGCCTTTTTCGCTGAGGCGAAAATGCTTTTAGCATTGTGTTTTGCTATGTTAGTTTCTCACGTGGATGAATGATGAATGTAAGTATAACTGGCAATTGACATACAAGATTAAAACGGGTGCAGTCGCATTCTTTTCTCTAATTACCCAAGCTCGCGTATTGTCCACCTTTGATATTGAATCCATCTCCATCTTCTTCCATTGGCCGCGGCTGTGAGATCCATCTAGTTTGATAATTTGAGCACATGCTTTCGTGTCTTTCTGTCGTTTCTTATTTTTGCATTCTTCCTATAGTTATCTTACAAGGGGAGGAATTTGTATGATTGCAAACCTTTTCAAATAAAAATTACATAGATACAAGCTTATCTAAAAATAATTATCAGAATGTTTGTATTTGTATGGAAGTCACACTTAAATGATATATGAATCACCTGTGATATTTATGAATTATGTTTTTTGCATAAGATTCATGCAAATCAATTACATGTGTGGATCAGTGGCAAAAAAAATAAAAGTACATGTATGAATTATATGTACTAGATATGATTCATTAAAGAAAATATTGAATTGCTTTTTTTAGATGCAATTCGACACTATCATATACATTAGATTATGTCTTGTATAAGTGATTCATTAAGAAAAAATATAAATCATATAATTTGTGAATTTATCTTGATATTTAGTAGTGTAATTTTTTTTTAACTTGGTAAACGTGTTTCATATGTGAACAAGTTAACTGTAAAATTCAGAACCAAATGATATCTAATGAAAATGAATTGACTCAATATATACTACTAATTAGATGGTTTTCATATAGATATTTTGGCACAATTAAATTAAGTTGATACTGAACTTAATAAATCAAAGCTTCGAGGACCTTTTGGATTGACACAATCTTTTGGGTTGGATGAGTATGGGGCGAACTCGATCATGTCCTTATTTTCATTCCTCTAGATCTCTATTTAGAGCCATCAAGCCAGTTGAGCAAGCAAAGGTACCGTGCCACATACGCCAGTCGTCTTTCTTAGCATTAAAGGTAGTAACATTTATAAATTTGGTACCTATATGAAAATTACATGAAAATTCATTTGATATGTAAATTTTAAAATAATCAATTTAATATTCAATTTAGATTTTTTATAACTTTTTTTATTATTTTTTAACACTATTTAAACTTTTATTTGGCCGAAAAACACTATTTAGACTTTAAAGACATAATATATTATTAAATCTAACTACCTTTTACACTATTTAGCATTGATACATTGTTTCTTTTGCACCAAAAAACATAGCAAATAATGTTAATAAGGTAATAAAAATTTGATTTGATATTAAATTGATTAATTGAAAATTAATATACCAAATTAAATTTTCATACAAAATTAAGATACCAAATTTGGCACTTTCCCTTAAAAGTTTACATGTAATGAACTCAGTCTAACAATATTTATTATGAGTACCTCCAATTTGTGGTTGGGAAGTGAGCCACATAAATTTAAGTCGGGCAAAATGAGTGCCATAATTTCAACTTTTAATCTCTTACCAATCAATGATATCGTGATAACAATAATAACCTCGATATCATGATAACAACTAACCTATTGGTCATAAAACTAAAAATGAATATTATGTAATGCCATAATTAACACTCAATTCCCATGTCCTCAACAAGCTTAGCTCAGCCTGACCATGAGTGATCGTAGACCTTGTATGATGCACAACACAAATAGCGCATTGACATGAATGACAATCTTCATACTATCCTTTAATATCACATTGGCCTGAGTGAAGGGAATGAGACTGAGGATCAAATATAGAAGGAATTCCTTTTGTTTCTCGATTAGGGTAGCATGTATCGACAAAACCACTGTCTAAAAGCCTTTCTTGTGTTGGTTGACTGCCCGGCACTTAGCTATCCAATGTTTGCCATCTGTGAGACGCCTAGGCAATGGATGAAATAATTGATCATTCCTTCAACATTAGACGTCATATATTTTCTTACAAAAAAGAATGAAAAAAAAATTAACTGAGCCGGGATGGGTATTGCCTCGATACCAGATACAGGACGTTGCTAAGGTTTCGTTAATCCTTATTTGGCCAGTAGGACGACATATCATGGCTAATGACTATTACAAGAATTTGCCAGATAAATTTGGCAAGGAAATCTTAAAGCACTACTAAAAGAAAGGTGCAATTGCATGAGATGAGTTTATAAGTATTGATGAATAGTTCCAAGACACTCACCCACTGCCTTTTTAATGCAAATTTACTCCACATAAAAGGATAAGTTGATGGATTGGAAAGGGTAGGATGACAAGAACTGCCTGCTCAAGAACCCTGGTAAGGAAACATACAGGCACTTAATCTTTGAGTACTCCAACAGTAGAGTAGATAGGGAAGTGGGGCAACACTTGCACCGTACATCTAATCTTTGTTAATTGATGCATGATTCACTTCTTTCTTGCTGTTGGGGATAGCATGAAGTAAAACCACTCATAAACAGCAGCGACCATATGCAACATGTTGAGGGAGAGGAATAAGTAAAATAGGACTAGTCCAGCTAATGCACTAGCTAGAAGAATTACTTTCCCTGTTATTGCATGTACTAGACAGACTATATAGCGTTACGTATCAATGATAATCAAGTGAGGCATGAATCTCGACCTATGAAAGATGTCCAGGGTTGTATCTTTCATAATCTCTGAGAGATCTCCCATCATTGCCCACGCTGCATATTTGCCTTACTTGAAATCCATATGCCTCATAAAACTCCAGCCACTCACCTAATATACAGATTCATAGATGATAATCTCATAAGTCATGCCACGGAATCAAATGATAGGAACTAGAAGGATATAAACATACACTACCTCAGAAATCATCTTTGATGAAAGCAGCCATATAATAAACATGTGAGCATATTTATGCATTAGCCTGCATATATAACATCTCTTTCACATTTTTGCCTTTCTTAGGCATATAGCTCTGCATAGGGTTTTGTTAATTGATTATAGCTTCAAAGCACAAAAGAGAGTAGATCACATATTTGACATTTAATGAGCCTAGCATGAAAAACAGAAATTTGCATAAGCATGGTTAAAAAGAAAAAAAGGAAAAATATTTTTCCATCCTATAGCAGTGACTGATGCCTTAGGCTAGTCTTTCATTCAAAGCAAAGTGATCCAGTTGAGAAAATGGGGATTTGTACTTTTCTCTTTTTCTGAATACAATTTTAAGAGAGCCTGATTATACTTACCACTGATCTGATCAGTACAATCAGACTGATCAACTAACCAGTAAGCCCTTGATATGATATATGACGAGACTCAAATTCTCAAAGTAATATCATACTTTTCAATTGCCAATAAAGAGGAGAAAAGAGTTTATTATCTGCCCACTAACACCAAGCATCAAGTGCTCTTTCTTATCATCCCTTTTGCTCTTTGATTTCGGAGGCCTTAATTCAGCCAAGTCAGTTGAGGCAGCAAACCTGTTGATTCATGCTTCAAGTCAATGAGCTTGGTTTCTTCTGACAATCATTATGCATATGAATTGCATTTATCTACACCTCTTTGTCCATGTCAAGATAACATATTACGCATATCGAAAGGCATTCCTCAATGCCAATAATGCATTGTCCTAAATGCTTCCTTCATACTAGCTTCAGTATCATATGAACAAATAGATGAAAAGTGCACATGCACTGTAAAAATGGTTACTTTTATCCACAGCTACTGTGAAGCAGCAAATCAATCAACTACCGAGGGTTCTGTGGTCTAGATGAGAAATGAATTTTCTAATGAAATCCCCTAGATAATACCTCAATTGTGTCAATTGTGGCCACCCTTTGTGGCAATAAAAGAAAAAGAGAATGTAAATACTAATTAGAAGAACAAAATCAAACCACGATGACTCATAAAGTCCTTTTAGTAAGTCTCTTTACATAAGCAGATATGGTAGATCATAATAAGTTCATACCATAGATTCTTAGTATTACGTCTATGAGAGTCGAGCTAAATAAAATGGCTGAACCAAATAACGAAATATTTAATTAACAAAAAGAAGTCAAATAATTTAGATATCTACTTTATTGCAAATACAATAATAGACTATCAACAAAAAGAACCCACAGATTATTTCTTTTTCCACCCGTTTGGAAGTCATATGCAGAAAAAGAAGGATGAAGTAGCCTGAGAAATTCTTCATCTAGCCATTGAGATGATATGCTGTTATAATAACTATTTTCATTGAAAGCAAATAGAAGAAAGGAACAGATAAGCCAATCCATGTATGGAGCCATCAATCCATAAGCCAATCTTCTTGCTATCATTTATGGGACCAACGGAGTTTTTTAATATGCATATGCAGCTCCTAGCTTTGAGCCATTTATAGTGCAGTACATAGATAAGCTGAGTTAATGGCATGCAGGATAGATGTAGAAGTACTAGAAGCCCTCAGTTTCTGATACATGAAATAGTTAATATTAGTGCTAGTGTAATGAAACAAGAAATATCACTCTTGTCCAACAGGATATTGCATACAGCAAGTCAATTAGAGGAATTAGTACAGATGGGGTGTGTGTACGTAGTGTGGATTCCTTCTGGCATTTACCATTTCTTTTGGCAGAAAGGATTTGCATGCTCTGGAGTTCACATTTGCTCTAGTTTGTACTTTCCTTCTCAAATAAAGGAATCTATGTTTCATTTTCCAAAACCCAATCTATAAGTTTATTTTGGAATATAACAGTTTTTAACTTCAAGAATGAGCACATAGAGCAAGCAGAGAATATATAGACAACTAAGAGGCACCCGAAAACATGAGAAAATGGTTCAGAACCAAAGAAAATATCAAATTGATCAAGTTCTTTTATCAATAACCTGGTATCTTATTTATCTCACAAAAATAAGGTTTTATGACCCCATAGGATGAATGCCATCCATCTATATGGGCGATATATCCACAATCAATTAGCAAAGAATTGTCTTCTCTTCTACTTTACAGGGTTAACCTAACGTAATGAAGGGGAGAAAGAATGTTAGTTGCCTAATGAAGTGCGCTTTTCATCAGAAGTAGGAAAGTTGAATCCTGGCACCACCCTAGTTCTGAACCCAAAAAATGTATAACATCACTTAGTGCCTTTTGACGAAGTAAATCATGAAATGCCTATCAGTTATTAGTTTCAGATTGGAAAGATAAGCCTTCTGTCAAAGCTTCCGGTTTCAGGGCCCCCTCTGTTGATGACAGACTCTCCATGCAGTTTCCATCAATAAGACTACTATAGGTGATCTGATTTGGTTTTATGCCCCTTCTAACCATGTCATCTCGCAATTCAAAAGCCTTGTACATATGTCCAGAAACACAACAGCCATGAATCATAAAATTGTATGCTAATGTATCTGGTTTCAAACCTTTATTTAACATGCATTCCCACAATTCAATGGCTTCTAGCATATTACCTTTTCGACAGTATTCATAGATGAGGGTCGAATAAGTAATGCAATCTGGCAAAATGCCATTTGATGTCATGTCAGCTAAAAGCTCTGCAGCTTCTCTAATTCTCCCCAGTCTGCAGAAACCACGTAAGAGCATATTGTAGGTAACTGTGTTTGCTAAGAGACCTTTAACCATCGCATTATGCAGCTGGATGGCACTATCCATATTTCCCATCTTTGTCAAATGGTCAAGGAAGCAGCCATAAGTCACCTCATTTGGAAGGGGACCCTTTATTAGCATTTCCTTCAAAAACAACTCAGCTTTATCTACAAATCCGGCTTTGCATAAACCATTTATTAGGGAAGTATACGTCACAACATTTGGTATGCAATCATCGCTATACATGGTATCCCAATGATTCAGTGCCACCTCAAATTTTCCTTCTTTGCTGTATGCATCAATAATGCTGGTATGTATTACACTATCAGGCCTCAAACTTTGATCATCCATATCCTTCAAAATGCCAAATAAGCTTGTTGTATCATGCTTTTTAAGAGCACCACAGATAAGTACAGCATAACATACAAGATCCATGTTTAGACCCCTTTCCACCATTTCAGAAGCAGCCCCTAAGGCATCCTCCAACCTACCTTCCTTGCAATAACCAAGCAAAAGAGCACTATAACACATCTCATTTAATTTTACATGGTTGCTATGCAGGTTGTCCACAAGCTCTTTGGCCTCAGACACCCTACCTATTGAACAAAGCCCGCTTATTAAGGGCCTATAAGTATATGTATCTGGCATGAGACCTTTCTCTACCATTTCATCAAGCAATTCAAATGCTCTAACCATATCACCCTCCATGGAATGAGCTTCAATAAAAATGTTGTATATTATGTCATTTGGAACGATGTCCCATTTTGTCATTTCAGGGAACAGTTTATATGCCTCAGCAATCTGATTGGCACGACAAAGACCCATATAAGAGCAGCAAAGGTGTAAATGTTTGGGGCAATGCATTTTCCTGTCATTTCATGATAAAGCCTAAACGCTTTGTGCAGCTCTCCTTTCTTGCAAAACCCATCTATTAATGTTGAGTAAGTGATGACATTCGGTTTTAATCCTTTCCGGATCATATCATGAAAAAAGGACTCTGCTGAAGATAAATACCCCACTTTGCAGTGACCGCTTATCAAGGAATTGTAGGTATAAACTGCTGGTTTCATCCCTGCCTTCTCCATATCCATAAAAACATGAAGAGCAGTATCTGCGTCCCCTCTCTTGCAGAAAAAGTCAATAAAAATTGTATAGGTTACATCATTTGGTGACAGGCCCTTCTCTTCCATTCTATAGAAGAGTGATATAGCTTCATCTAATTTACAAACTTTACATAAAGAATTAATCAAAGCATTGTATACAAAAAGGTTAGGCACTGCGCCAGTTTCGCCAGCCCTGTTAACTAAAAGATATGCTTCGTTGATCTTGCCCTTACTCCTCAGCCCCTCAACAAGCCCTGAAAGAGCTGCTTCACTGGAACAAACCCCAACTCAAGCATTTCCTCCATCAACTCCAACCCAACCTCAAACTCTTGAACTTTACAATGCCCAAGAACCAATGTGCAATAAGTAACAACATCTGCTTGCAATCCCTTTTCACTCAACGAATCCTTCACATTGATGGCATCTCTAACTCTCCGGTTTTTACATAGCCCATTAATGAGCACATTGTAAGTGACAGTACTCAATGTGCACCCGCTTCTCTCCATCATAAGAACTATCTCTTTAGCTCTAGAGAAATCCTTCAACTCACACATACTCCTCACAACCACCGTGTAAACATAGACATCGGGCTCAAGTCCCAAGTCCAATATTACATGGAACAATTCCGAAACTTTCCTAAATTGCCTAGTTTTAGCCAATCCATTCAAAAGGGCACTCAAAGTCCTAATCTCGGGCAATAATCTCATATCACAACCAATCATAAACTCAAACACTAATGAACCATCCAACACTCTCCCATTCTGCACAAAACCCTGAATCACCAAGTCAAAACCCAAACTTGACGTAACCCCTAATTTCACATACCAATCCAAAAGACATTCAAAAACAGATCTAGGATTAGTTTCACGAATCAATAGACTTTGAACCAATGAAGAAGCAGGCCAAAAGAGATTACTTTGAACTAAGGCATGTACTAGGATACAGAACGACGCCGTGGAATGAGTGAAGTTGTTGTGAAGACCCAAGAAATTGAAGAACCGTAAAGCCAATTTGGAATCGTCTAGGGTTTTGATGAGTACCCTTTCGACGTGGTGGGGTTGTAAAACACTTGTAATGAATGGGTTACTGAAGGCCTGCTTCCAGTTCTTCCTCCCGGGAGTTTGGTTTCCTCGTACGATGTTTTCGAGGATGGTTATGAATTCTTCGTCGTGCTGGGATGATGGGGTCTTGGTGGAGAGGTTGAGGAGTGAAGTAGCAGTGTGGAGTCTGAGATTGGAGATGGGTTTGTGAGTGCGAGTGACAGTAAGGTTCATTTTTTGAGTGAGAGAGAGTAAAGTTCGTAGGTCTTTTTCACATATAGGAAATTTCAGAGAAAAAATGGTGTAGAGAATTGAAGGGAGTCCAGAGAAATTTCAAAGCTTGAAGTGGTGGGAGTGTTAATGCTTTGGAGGAAGAAGTTACAGTGTTGGGGTTCGGTTCAGGATTTATACTTCAACGGACAAAGAAAGCCCAGTATTTGATTGTCAGTTTGGAGAAGATCTTATCTTAAGTCGTATTGAGGACTTTTCAATAAAACAGCTCCCAGGGAGTAAATTGATTTAACATCATGACATTTTAAGTGATTGAAATAAATTTTATTATTAGAGATAAATTTATTTAAAATTTTAATATTAAGAAACTAAATCATAAATGGGAAAGAATATTTATTTAAAACTTAGAAAATTCTTCTCTTATTGACATGTATCCTTAGAGATTCAATTTGACCCACTTTTTAAATGTTGGGATTTTAAATGAACTTATCTTCAAATGTTGAGATCTTTTTTTAACTACTTAAAATATTAGTACTTTAAATGAACTTATCTCCAAACGTTAGAATCTTCTAGTGTAATTTACCCTAACAATATATAGGCCATCTGATGGGTTTATGCATGGAGTAGCAAATTTTTTCTTTGCGATGGCTATGGTGTAAAAGTGGTAAGTTTATTATTTTGGACAAAGTGACAAGTTCCTCTTTTTATGGTATAAAAGGGATATTTTCTTGTGATTAAAAACGGTGTGAGGAATTCATTCAAAGTCAATAACTAGTTTTACACTTATGTTTTGGGTGAGATTGTAAAATACGCGACTTTCTCACTCGATATCATAATATCTTACTTGCTACGGTTCTAGGACTTCCTAAATTGTTTTTATCTTATTGGATAGGGTGGTCTCATATGATTCTTAGGTTTTCTCCTTATTTACATGCGGTTCCTTTATCCTATGATGAAAAATCTATCTATCTTTTCCTCTACTAATCTTTCATCTACATACTAATAATTTCACACGAATCTCCTTATCACTCTCATGGTTTATTTCTAAGCATATCATGCTTCTACGACTTTCATTCCTAAACTTATGATTTTCTTCCCTGATCTTGATGCTCTGATACCACTTAAACGGTCACGTCTTGAAATGGTACCCTAAACGTGGCAGTCCGCCACATACGGTATTAAAACTTAAGAATGACTTCCTGAAGTCATGCAAAAGTTTTCAACACCATATATAAGGCGTCTATCATAACAATAGGAGATACCAGTGGGATGTATAGTTCGAGATAGTAAATACAACATACAAGAATCTAAATAATCATCCGATTTATCATTAAGAGAATATAATCCTTACATCATCTTAAGGGTTTTCCCTTATAATTCTCCAAACAATTATAATATCAACTTAATCTTTCTCACAACAAAATAATACTAACACCAAGAAATATTAAAGGATAATTAACCTATGATCTTCAAAAGATTTTCAGAAGCTGTTTTCAAAACTTAAACCCACTCGAGTATATGTAGTCTTCGGGCATAAAAGATATAGTCATGTTACAACAAAGGTCTATCGAAGTATAAGCATAACTAGCTTAGTGAGAATATTCTTGAATCAACGTACTTGTATAAATGATTTTCAAACAAGTTATTAAACAAGCATATGAATGCATCAAGCAAGTGATCAAGCAATACATATGATCTACCGGAAATCATATGTTTGAATGGATTTACCCCTCCATTCAGGGTTAGGTGTTCCGGGCTCTTTAAAACCCATTATTAAATCTAACTCATGTAATTTATTTCAGGTGCCTACTCGCCCATCTAAAATTAGTTCTTTCAGGCTCTTAATCGCCCATCTTGCAGATTTCTGGCTACTGCACACCCGGCTACTATACTCTTGTCCCATCAAGAATAGCAGCTCATGCAATGAAACTAACTACATGATATGCATGAATTAATTAATATAATCCATAGTATATGATTAAAATAATTTAAAGGTGATCACAGAATTTACACACACTCCAACAGAATAATAGTAAAACATAAGTTAATTAACAACGATTCATGCCTCGGTATGCTTAACATTCTTTCAACTAATATTATCATACATAATTCATTTTCATCTTTTTCTACTTCTAGTGCCTCTAGCTACAAGCACAACCAAGTACGTAAAAGGTAGGAAATAAACTCACTTGGCCATGAGGATCTATCTTTCTTATGGATGAGTTGATCGGTAAATCCACTAATCAAAATAATCCTTCGGATATGAATATTCCTCGTCGGGATCACCTAATCAAGAAGAATACCTATAATGTGTATTTTTTATTGATTCTATGCTATTTATCAAAAACTATGTCATAAGATCGTTAAAATTAGCATAGAAAGTAATTCCAACTTAAAATGGCCATAACTTGGCCATTTTAACTCGGAATTGCGTATATAATAGATCGTTTTCTACCTACTTGAAAAAATCTATCCATTTCTAAGGTTATTTTTGTCATAAAAGGCCACTTGGGTTGGAAAATACTATGGTACATAATAGTTACGAATTTATAGTTCACAAAATATGATTTTTCCAAACTTCACTTTACTCAAAAATCCTTAAGCAAAATATATGTATATATATATATAGTTAAAAAGTCCTTTGAACCTATATAGGCACTCATATTGTATGCATGATTGATACGGAAAACCTTAGGTATATTAAACCTAAGACCTAACGTTCGTTAAATGGAATTGAAACCCAGGGATAGTCTAAGAAAACTGGTGGAAATCGCGACCCATTGCCTATATGGAGGCAAGAACCTTAGTATAAGTAAGGACGCCACAATCGGGGATGGCAAACTCGATTGATAAGTCATGGTGAATACCACGGGTAAAAACCCGATAAGTTCATAAATAAGTTCTTTCCAGAACTCAAAGAGAAGAAAATCTCATATTTTCATTATCAAAGACATATCTGTCATATATGTTACATCCCATAAGTTTATATAGGCTTTTAATTAGCCTAAAAACTAAGCTACAATAAATAAGGAAAAATAACCTATTAATGACTCATAGGAATATGTAAAGACAAGACAACAAACAACCTATTAGTGACTTCTAGAAATATGTAAAGACAAACTTGACAATTAAACAAGAAAATATGAAAAGACAAAAAGAAATCTGAAAAGACACAGAAACTTAAATATCCCTAATAAATACAATAAATATCCCTAAGGAAATAATAAATATCCTAAAAAGATATAAACTTAAATATGATATGACGCCATCTGATTCTCATCATTCCCTCCTTCTCGAAAAAGATTCGTCATCGAATCTCCAAACTAATGCGAACCACAAGCGACCTGCCTTGAGACCCAACATCAATATGCTTGAAAACATCGTTCCTCTTTCTCGAAAAAAATTTTCATCGTTGAATCTCTAAACTGATGTAAACGACAAGCGACCTGCCTTGAGACCCAACACCAATATGCTTGGAAACAACTCACTCGAAAGTATGATCAGATGATAAGCGACAAACCTTAAACCCAATGACTTTTCTTTTCTTTTTTTAGTTTCAAGCCCTAAACAAGAAACCTAATTAAAAGAAATCAATTCTTTTTTTTTTTTTCACTCTTCTTCTTCTTCTTTTTTTTTAATATAATAAACACACTAAAACTACTAGACCTAAAATCAAGACAAACAAAGGATATGAACGACTTGAGTTGCCTCTAGTCGAACTGGATATGGATTCTTAGAATTCCAAAAGCTCTGATACCAAATGATACGAAAAACCTTAGGTATATTAAACCTAAGACCCAACGTTCGTCAAATGGAATCGAAACCGAAGGATCGTCTAAGAAAACTGGTGGAAACTGCAACCCATTGCCTATATGGAGGCAAGAACCTTGGTATAAGCGAGGACGCCACAATCAAGGATGGCAAACCCGATTGATAAGTCAAAAGGATTGAACGCCATGGGAAACTCCCAATAGGTTCATAAATAAGTTCATTGCAAAACTCAAAGAGAAAAAAACTCTCATATTTTCATTATCAAAGACATATCTGTCATATATGTTACATCCCATAAGTTTATATAGGCTTTTAATTAGCCTAAAAACTAAGCTACAATAAATAAGGAAAAATAACCTATTAATGACTCATAGGAATATGTAAAGACAAGACAATAAACAACCTATTAGTGACTTTTAGAAATATGTAAAGACAAACTTGATAATTAAACAAGAAAATATGAAAAGGCAAAAAGAAATCTGAAAAGACACAGAAACTTAAATATTCCTAATAAATACAATAAATATCCCTAAGGAAATAATAAATATCCTAAAAAGATATAAACTTAAATATGATATGACGCCATCTGATTCTCATCAATGATTTTTGTAGTATTGTCTCAATATTAATATTTCATAAACAATTTGTCTTTAAGGGTTTTAAAAGATAAAACTTTTGAAAATTTTTTCTTTTTGAATTGTTAGAAGGAAAACTAAAATATATTTGAGTTGTTAAATGTTTTCCTATTATAATTTCATTTTCTCACTTTTCAAAAGTAAATTTATTTGTGAAAATTTTGGTTGTTTAAGTTATCTACTAACTTTATTTCTAGTGATTGAAAATAAGCTTTTCAAAATATCTTTTAAGTTTTTGATGTGGTCAAATATTTGAAGTTATATTAAATGTATGTTTTCCTCTTATTTTTATATCATTTCTCTTCTTTAGGAAATAGTTTACCTTTAAACTTTACTTACTTGACAAATTTTATTTTCTAAGTTGGTATTTTTAAAATAGTGAGTTGATTTTATCTTAGTTTAAAAAACTTATTTTATTCTTAATATTTGTCAAGTGATAGAATAATTCTTTTAGACAAGTTCATAAGAAAAGCTTTCTTAATAAAGAATTGTTAACATAGAACTTAGTAAAATTTCGTTTTAATTTTTGAAAAGAATAAAAAATTCAAGTTTAGAAGATACTTTCATATTATGTGATTTTCAAATTCTATAGTGAACCTATTTAAGTTTTATAAAAGGTATGATTGAGTTAAAATATTTTAATACTAAAAATTCTTCTTTTATGGAGTATTTAGTTTGGTTTATAAAAAAAAAAAAAGAATTATTTTTATTATTTTGAAGAAATCTACATTACTACTTCTTCCAGAATTTATGATTAGCTTATCTTATAAAAAGAGTTTAAAAACAAAACTTAGATCTCTTGTTAAAAATTCATTTTGTTAAGAAATCTAGTTTACTTTTCTTTATTTGAGAAAGAACCAATATATATAATATATATATATATTTAGACAACAATATTCTAATCATGCATGAATATGATTATGTAGCCATGTAAAAGTAAAGATATATATAATAAGATAGAAAAAAATATTTGTAAGTATATAAATATAATAAAATAGTCAAGCATTGGGAACCTTAGCTTCATCAAGGTATCCCGATCATGTATTGGGAGCCTTAGCGTCATCAAGGCAACCCGGGACTAAGAATAGACTAGCCCCAAAAGAAAAAAAAAGAAAAGAAAGAAAATTATTTTGACTTGATATGGACAAGTCTAAGACTAAAAGACTAGTATTAATAAATTGCATAAAACAAGTAAATAAATAAATTGTAAGACATGAAAATAAATAAATAACAAAAGAGCTTATATGTTCTAAATAATTATATGTACATAGTATACATAATACTATATAAGTTATATTATAACAAAAATAATAACAATGACAACAACAACATAATAACATAATATAAAATAGGAACATGAACAAAAACAAAACATAAACATATTGTTGCTTCTTTAACTCATATGAGTTTAAGAACCATACACTAAGCTCATGCTAAGTTGTATGAACATGATAAAGAATATAGGTAGAATTTTTTTTTTTACCTAAGGTTTAATGGAATGTTTAAAAAAGAGGTGAATGGGTTTTGTGTTTGTTTATTTTCTTCTTGAAGTGTAGTATATGATAGAGAGTGTTTCGAGAGGAAATGGTTGGAGAGAGGTTTTGAGAGGGAATTTTGGTAGAGTTTTGTTATGTAAACCGGATGTGTGAAAGAATGAAGGAGGAAATGGGTATTTATAGAATTTTTGGAGTGAATTTTGATATAATAAAATAAATTGAAAAGAAATAATAGAGTAAAGAGAGAGAGATGGCTAGTGGTTTATGGACAGAGAAGAGAGAGAGAAATTTATTTGTTTTGTAATTTTTGTAAATAAAAGAAATAAAGTGTAAGGTTTGATGTGAATAAAGTTGTATTGAAAATGTAAAAGGTAAGAAAATAGGTATGTAGGTAGTAAGAAAAAGTAGAGATAGTGAAGTAGTAATGAATAGTACTATGAATAGTAGACTAAACATATAAATTACCGGTAGTAATAAAAATACGCGTAAACGAGCTATATTTGTTATTTTTAGTTATCGAAAAATTCTAAAACTGATATTTTTGAAATCCTTGTTTAATTACGAGTCTTTTGGTGTTAATGAAATATTTTTATTATTCCGAGCTTCGGGACACGCTTTTCGAAAACCGATCCATTTAAGTCTGAAGGACACTCTAAATTCACGAATTTGATATTTTTATGTTACCCTATATTATTACGAACTATAAAAAGCCATTAACTTAATCTTGTTTTCTAGGGTTTGAGAACGTGGGATTACCGGAGTGGAAATTGCTTGATTGTCTTTATTATTGTTGACTTTTGAAGTTTCGGTTTGACTAAGGTTAGGGCTTAATCCAACTTTACCCTAAAAATTGAGGGTTTATATCAGGGATCGGATAGGTGGATCTTCTCATGTTCGGGTTTTTGAATCGAATGATTATTGAACTTTCTATTTTCATTTTTTAAGATTCTTTTATGAAATCCCGTGATCGAAATTGATTAAGGTTCGGTTTCAACTTGGGTCAAACTTTAGGGTTTAGATTCAGTATTCGAAAACCATGCTCGAAAAATTCGGAGGCTATACAGTAGGTATGATTTTACACTGGTAGGTCAATCAAAGTTTAACTCTTCATGTCAAGTGGTTGGTTCATCCTATTTCCTCTTTTTTGAAATGGTGGGCTCATTCTATCTTGATAAGTTTATGCAAAAATGTTAGATTTGACATTTTGGATAAACTAATAGATTTCTCCATATGTGGTAATATGTTGGTGCAAAAGTGGTAGATTGGTCATCTATTTGAAGTGGTAGGTATAATTCGAAAGTGGTCAATTAGGAAGTGGTAGATTTGTCCAATTGTGATAGTTAAGGTTCAAAATCGGTAAGTGTACTAATCTTGTATAAAGTGGTAAGTGTGTTTATTTGTGGTAGGTATGGTTAAGTTATGGTAGCTACTCCGTTTACTAGTTTATTTAAAATCATTGAACCTAACTTAACACAATAATTTCCTAGCCTAAGGAGAAAAGATTTATCAAATCATCGTGTATTGGTAGGTGGTATGATGGAATTATACATAAATACCTATTAACTTTTAGTATATAATAATATAGCAATAATTAATGTTCATTTTTTCGAGGGTCTACTCTTTCTTTTATTTCATACAAGCAAACAATGCACCTGCGATGTATGTACAAATAAAAAAAACCTAACATATATAAATTAAATAGATATATTGTTTTGACAACTTAGAAGAGGACAACATTAATTAGTCATATAAATTAAGAAATTAATTACATATCATAATTATAATTGTATTTTGCATAGACAACTTCTCCATGTTTGGTAACTGCGATGCATAAATATAATATACACATCCTAAAAAGGAAAAAATTATATCTATTCAATTCATATTTAATTATATTCAAATCCTATTTAATTTCATGATTTTAGGGATAAAAAACTATTTTATGCGGAAAAGACTATGTCTATTTACCTATATTTAATTATGTTCAAACCTTCAAGGATACCAAAATATTTTACACCGATATACTAAAAAAGGAAAAGACTATGTATATTCAACCCTTATTTAATTATATTCAAATCGTATTTAATTTTTATGATTTCAAGGATATGGAAAATATTTCATGCCCATATACTAAAAACATTACATTAAAAACATTTACACTAAAGACAACAAAGTGGGTGGTTTTGCTTTAATAGTATATATACTATAATTTTATTTATATTTATATATCTTAAGTAATAAATTATTTTGTTTCCTATTTTTGTTATATTTGATCTATTTGAATTTTATGATAACTGCTAACTTCTTTTTTTATCTATATCTATTTATTGATAAACAATTTGCTTAAAAAGAAGTTGAAAAAAAGCATCTGTATCTGTCGAAAAAAGCTAGCCAAGCAGACCATATGTGTGTGTATATATATCAGTATTGTCAGAACCAGACTGGGCTTTGACTTGGACATACAAGAGGATCAGGGGTCGAACCAAGTTTAATCGGGAGTCGAATAAGGGTCAAATAAATATTAAGATAATTCATATTTTATATAGGAAAAAAAAAAGAAACATATAATTATACAAATTCAAATAATTAAAATTTAAGTATTTACTATGTAATCTTTAGTTTTTTTATATTACGTTTTAATTATTGTTTTAGTTTTTGAATTATAGAATATATTAATGCATGGGGTTATATATTTTAAGCTTTAGATGTCCAATTTACTTTTAAAAAATAAATAGAAATTAATATAAAAAATGTGTTAGACTAAAAGAAAAAATTACAAAGATTACAGTAATATACCTAGTGTAAAATAAAAAAAATAATTAAAACTCCTCTTTTAATATAAAAAATGTACAGTGGCAAAAAGAAAAAAAGTAAAAAACATAAAAACAATATATAAATATAATCAAGATAGAATATTAAATCGTTATCTATCAAATAAAAGTAAGTAACTTTATGCTGTGGGATATGTGGGCATTTAATTTTCATCAAACCTAAGACATTCATTATTATTATTTTTTTTTAGCTTTATCTTTTAACATTTTGACTTTGGGCTCCTGTTTAACACTTATACATACATCCAACTTACACCAGATGTGGAATGTGCAATGTGGTTCAGTAGTTAGCTTTTGTTTGTTTTTCTTTTTTTTTAAGTGGGTATTTAGATTCGATAGACCTAGGCGGGTCACCCAAGTTTAGCCGATTTGCATCAAAAATGAGCCAAACGTCAGAACCGGCTAGCCTTCGGTACTAGTTTCGTTCGAATTGATTCGAATCAACGGATTCAAGCCGGTTTTGACAACCTTGATACACACACACACACAATTATATTGTTCATATAAATGTTTGAAGGTAAGTTTATTTAATGTCAAAAAATTTTAAGTGGTTCATTTAAAATTACAACGTTTAGAAAAGTAGGTTAATTAATATCCCATTGACATGTGTCAACATAAGAAAATTTTAATAGAAAATCATATTTCTTGGTTTTGAAAATCCATGTAGCACCAACAACTTGCATGTCTTTTGGGAGTGCTGCCAATTCCCATGTTTCATTTTTTTATGAATGGCTTTTATTTCTTCATCCACAGTGGCTCTCCGCTTCTCATCTTGCACTACTTCTTCAAAATGCATAAGTTCTTAACCTGTAAAAAGACAATAAAGCGAAATAATGTTGACCTCTTCTGTCTTATCATAGATCTCTTGTAAATTTCTCATCTTTCTAAGCTTTTTCGATGAGTTCAATGGACTTGAATCAACAAGAATAGCTGCAAGCATTGCAAGAGGGTTAGTAAGCTGATTATGAACTCTAGTTTGATTAAAATCTTCTTCAAGGAAATGAAGGAAATTGCAATCTTCCTCTTATTTTTTGGGTTTATAATTCATTTTCATGAAACTTAACATCTCAGCCAACAACAATCTTCTTGCTTCTTGGATTATACAATATGTAGCCTTTAGATTTTGCATCATATCCAATAATCACAAACTTCTCACTTTTTGTTTCATCGGCAATGTTGAGCTTGCATTTTTTGTTTCTGATTCAATTTTCTTTAATCTGATTTGTATTAAACCCTAACCCATTTAATACGAACCATTGACTAAGAATTAAAGGAAACTCGTCTAATTTTAAAAATATGGATTCTCTACCCGATTAAGATTGGGAAAAAATTGAATCAAGGTTAATCTTAATCTTGTCACTGATCTACAAAAATTCATTAAAAAAAATAGAATAAGAGATTACTTAAGTTTGGGAGTAACCTATTTAAACCTAAATGGTTGCCACTTTCTTAGCTTTCCAATGAGAACTTGCTTCCTATTGTGTTTAATTTTGAGTTTTTATGGTCATTTAAAAAAATATCTACTAAGTATAAGATTTAGAAGATTATGTGAATTTATCAAATTCACATAAGATAACTAATTTAATTATTATTTTCTAAACACAACAATTATTTACAGACTATAAGAGAATATTCACAAATTCATATTAAATTTTATAAAAGAGGAAAGAACGTTATTCGAAATCAAACAATACGTAATTCTTTCAAAAAATTTTAATGTGTTAGTTATTTTTAATTTTAACATTCTTTTCTCTTTAAATTCATAATTTTTCTATTAATTTTGTAAACATTGACTTTTTAGTATGAACTATAAATCTATCACTTCAGATTTTAACAATTTATGAAAAATTGGATTTTTTTAGGTAACAAAAACTTTTTAAACAAACATAATACATATCGTAACATGATTTACACACCAACTTATCCCACGCATTTTCAAGATTAAAAGTCCTATTCATTACTAAATCAACGCAACATCATCAAATTTTTAGACAATTACCTATACATATACATGTCATGACATAAAACATTCACAAGCCACAGGGTATGAGTACCATCAAAGCATTCAAATATTCATTGTAATGGTAAGATCGAATTTACTATACTTAATATATTACATGACAAATAACTTTTAATTTGGTATATTTTCTTTGTAAGCACATTTGTTAACACATATACTGTATTATACAAACAATAGTACTACCTATATTTAACATATTTATTACCAATTCAATGGCATATGCCAATTTAACTATTATAAGAATAAAAGCAAACATCTAATTAGATATATCTTTCTTCTTTTCATATTATTATCATTATTGATTAAAGTTTTTTTTTTTAGAATATCAAGTATTACGCATATAAAATACTAATCATATTATTATCTACATATGATTACTTTTTTATTTTTTTTAATCGATGTAATTTGCTAGTTGTTGTTGTTGTTGTTATTAGTTGAAAAGAAGGAAATAGTAACTTGCCTATTTCCAAAAGCGTGTGTGGATGGAGATGGGAGGAACGAAATCAAACGTTGTAAACCTCAAGAATTTTTATACTAGTAAAAATAAATAAAAATACAAATATAGAAAACAGAATGTCAATATAGGACTCAACAAAGATTCTAGAATGAAACTACAAGTAGTAATAAATCTATATATAACTTCAAATCCTAAAACGAAGTTCCTTAGATAGTAACAGATACTAAAGATAAGATTTCATAGTAGGTATCAAAAACTCAAAATATAGAAAAAATTAACATAAAATTTCAAGTGCAATAAAAGTAATGACCAATAAAGCTTATGGTTAGAAAATGATAATTTAAGAATGAACTATAAATAAACAATAGAAACAAAAACAGATCCATAACTAATAATCTAGACTCCAAATAAATGCTTGGAGTATATCATTGTTCTAGTTAGAAAATTCTAAAACTCTTAGAGACTAAAACAAAAATTGGCCTATTGAGCATAGAAAACTCTAATTGTGTGAGATAAAACCCTTAAAATAATTAATTGCGTAAACTTTAACCCACAATTTGAACCAAAAAATAATCTAGAAATTTTGTAAGAATATTAGATAAATTATGCAGACAAAACTCTTAAATAACTTTATAAATATACCCCATTTAGCTTGATAAACCATCATAAAACTAAGATATTTAATTAATTAAATAAAATTATCATATTATTTGTCCAATTTCGGTGGAAAATCTACTTGATATGCAACAGGGATGTTCTTAAACTTGCAGCAGCCAAAACCTATGAACAAATTGCCCAAATTATACATAATAAAGTCAACTTAACTAAAGATTAGCCAATTAACATTCTCCAAATTAGATACGATATTAAATGCAACAAAACAAAGCAATAATCAACTTGCATCTTGGCCAAAAATTTGAGAAGAGGAGTGCAGCACTTTGTCAATAAAACACTTCCATTTATAAGTTACAAACAAAACAATTAAGGCTCATGATAATAGAAAAAAAACAGCACAAAACAACAAACAAACACCCCAAAATAGCAACCCCAAAACACATAAATACAACTCCATAAAAATAATATTCATCAAGATACAAACGCAAGCTTAAGGACTAAACTAGTTAAGATAAGTTAAAAATTCGTTTTAATGTATTGGGCATTAGCTTAAACAATGTTCTTATTAACTTAGGTTCATATCAAGCTTAGGAAAGGATTAAAACACCTCCATAACAGGTCCAAACAAGGTAATATCTAACTCAAAAACACTATTTATGCATTATGATATGTATATCACATGTTATGATGATTATGAGATGTTATATGTGCTGATAGATTACGAACATTAGCTTATGATCATGACAAAACACTCAAAAATAATTAAGCATACAAATATAATACATACAGGATGAGAAAAGTTTTGAAAATGAAATAGAAAAATGAAGAAGATGATGAACAGTGCGAACATCGGCCCTACATTGGCAGCTACATAGCAGAGTTGGCGGCATACATGGGGTAAACTGACGGCCTTTAAGCCAGCTTACACTGGAACGATGCTACGTAAAATTTTGTTATACGTTAAAATTATCAAACACTGGTGGAGTACATTTCCAAGGCCATCAGTGTACATGGATAAGCTAGCAACCTTCCAAGTCAGCTTACACTGGGATAATGATTAGTAAAAATTGTATGAAGGCTGCAGCCTAAGGTTCAATGTCGGCGACATTGATGATAGTGTAAGTGCAAAATTTTTCTTTGGAAGAAATCTATTTCGTCCATAACTTAGACTATATAGATATAAAGAAGAATTGAAGATAAAATTTAATAAAGAAATATAAATACTTTAAGATTAGTATGTTTAATATATTTGATAAGTATTAAGCTTCAGAAACCGTTACAAATAGGAAACACTTTTATATTGGTAAGTATATCAGAATGGAAAATGTGAACAAGTTATAATTAAAAATAATAAATTTCTATAAATAACAGATAATAACATGAAATGAGATCAAGAGAAACATGATAAAAATAAATAACAAAAAATATATATCAGTTATCATAAGGTGATCAAACTAAAATAATGATATAAAAATAATAATGATGGTAATAATAACATACTGAATTATTGAATATAAACTCTATAATTACCCGATAAAAATAAAATATTTTAAAGTTATTTTTTTCTGTACATAATAATTTAGAAAAGATAATATAAATCTAAAAGAAAAAGATAAAAAACATGTGTAGGACACTTAGACAACCAATAGGATTTATTTATACAAAGATATATATATATTATATATCTTATTAGTGAATATTGATTTGTCCAATATGTGATACCGATTAGTTTGTAGATTTTCCTAAAGACTATTACGACTGATCAACATGAGCAAGTGAGTAACTCAGATCTATTACATTGTTTGTGTTTGTAACTAGTGGCATATGTAATACAAAGATAATAATATGATTGATGTGGAAGCCTGTTAAGTATGTGATACGAGTTGCTTGTTGTAATGACAAACTAAGAAAATAAAAGTGATAATTCAAATTATCTGATGACTTGACAAAGGCATGATATATGCTTGTGTGTGATGTATGATCATCATAAACTAAGAAAATAAAAGTGATAATTACACGAACTGCATTATCGTATATTTTAAAAATGTGATAGCCCGCTATGTATTAATATTTCGGCTCTCTATTAATGCTTGGTTTTTCTAAAATCGTTAGTTCTATATAAGATTATCTTTGTTCCATCGGAACTAAGTGGCAACCAAGGGCGTTGCCTGTGGTATCATTTTGAAATTACTAATACTTAGGGAGTTTCTAATGATTGATACAGAAAATAACTAATTAAAATACCCTTAAATTAAAGTGATAATCTAAAACGAGAAATCGTTGATTTTCTTGTATACTTAGTTGGTCCTAGACATGTGGGTCACTAAGTAATTTTCCTTCAACCCTAATAAGAAGGCGTAAATCTCTTACATGTTTGGATTCTAGATCATGCAAGCTTGTATCTGTACATATGATTAATCATTGCATTACATATTATTATTAATGAACTTGCTTGATGTGTAATATATTTGGTTATTCACTAAGCTCATGGTTTCACTCATACTCCTAAAGACCTTTAAAGTTGACACTACAACCTTGACTTGTTTCTTCCAGGAGCATAACTCCAGCAAAAATTAGAAGCGGGAAGATTATGAGATATTAGGGATAAGTTTTTTATTTTTAATTCCTAGCTATAAAGCAATTAGTATTTGAAATATCTGTTTGTGTATTTGGATATTTATAGAGTAGGAATATAGTCTGTAATATTATGTTATTCAAGACTTGAGATGTCAGTTATGTTACTAATTTATAGCTTACATGTATTGGTTATTCCTTATCGATGCAACTAAAAAATATTGTTGTTTGAGAACATGTCACCTCCAGAGGTATATATGGTAATAACATATATGTGTGGATTGTATACAGCAACTAGGATACCCTGGAGGCATGACAAACGTCAGTGGGAACTTTAGGTTGGGATAGCTATAGAGTGACATGATGGCTAGTAGTAGGTTAAACTAAGCTAGCTAAGGACGATGATGACTGCGATGTAGCTGGATTAAGCTAGGGTAGCCGAAAGTGTGAGGATTTTGAATCTTCATAGGGCAACAACCAGTGTTCCTCCAACGATGGGATCTCTGATGGTTTGGGTAATGGTCGAATGGGGTTTTGAAGCCCTTAATTTACTGAACACTCCAGTACGATTCGGTTTTTGTCGTTATCTTGCTTAAATAAGAATTGGAATTAGTATATTAAAACCCTAATTTAAAAACTAAGAACATGAAATCAAAATATTAGAGAGAATTAGGAAGAGCTAGACCTTGTTCATGGTTTGAATGAAGTAGATAGTCCAATTTATAGTGCTAGGGTTACGAATTATTGCCTATAACTTGCCAATTTTATCTGATTTCGCATCTAGGGTTTTTTTAGCAATTTTCATGATGAATTTGGGAAATTGGTTCAAGTTGGGTGTGATTTTCCAATTAAACAAGATATTGAATATATTTATCTATATTATTAAAGGAGAGGGTGTGATTTGGTATCTTGGATGCAATTTTAAGTATTTTATTTTCAACTTTACCAATTTACCCATTATTTATTAAAGAATTACAATATTTATGTGCATATATGGTACCATATCAATATTTTTTAAACAAAATATTAAAGGAATAATAATTGTCATCACACCAATTTAGTTTTAACAAACTCTTAGCATCCCTACTCTCCTTTCTCTTTTATACTGGACTATTTTAAGGGTTATTTTTTTTCTCACTCCTCTCTCATTTGAATTTTAAAGTTCAATTTTGTCTATTCCTTATCTTTTCAACTTCCATTGGTTATACGCGACAATTTTTGCCTTATTTTATTATGTAGGTTTTTTTTTTTAATGTCAACTCTTGCATTAAGTTTTAACTATCTTAAAATATAAGTATTTCCTTGACTAGGTCAAATTGCAGACCATTAATCTGTCTTAGGTGTAATTATAAGTATTTTATTTTCAACTTTACCAAATTACCCATTACTTGTTAAAGAATTACAATATTTATGTGCATATATCGTTACCATATCAATATTGGAGAGGGTGTGGTTTGGTGTCTTAGGTGCAATTATAAGTATTTTATTTTAACTTTACCAAATTACGCATAATTTGTTAAAGAATTACAATTTTTACGTGCATATACATTACCATATCATTATTTTTTTTAAACAAAGTATTAAAGGAGTAATAAATTGTCATCACACCAATTTACTATTTAGCTCTGGCTAACTCTCAACATCCCCACTCTCCTTTCTCTTTCATATCGGCTATTTTAGCAATTATTTTTTTCCTACTCCTCTCTCGAATTTCAAAGTTCCGACTTTTGTCTATTCCATGTCTTTTCAACTTCCATTGGTTATACACGAGAATTTTTGCCTTATTTTGCTTTGTAGGTTTTTGTTTTATTTTAGTCAACTCTTATGATAAGATTTAACTATCTTAAAATATAAGTATTTCCTTGACCAAGTCAAATTGCAAACTATTAATCTATAGCCTTTCACCTCACTTACAATTTCCCCCTCTATTTTCAAAAAAAAAAAAACCAAAACTCAAGCCATCAATCCTAATATCGGAATTCATTATCATGATAATATTCTCGTGATGATACCTCATTTTCTCTTCCTCTTTCATCCTTCATGCATGTTTCTATCTGCAACCACGAATCACAATCACAGACCCGATAAGATCAATGTTAATCAAGAAATTGAAAAAGGTCTAAAGTGATTCCGTAGTGTGGAATTTAAGGATTGAATCTTTGGAGTTGTAATGGGGTATGTTTAATTTTTGTTTATAGTTATTTTTATTTGTTTTTATGTTTGTATTTATGTGTTGATATTACATGTTAAATAAACAATGGTGTTGCAGTTAGATTGAAGTTTTGATTTAGCGTGTTTAATTTTTGTTATTATTACTTCTAGAAGTTGCTATTGGAAGATGTTGTAGTGATGATGGTAAGTGTTTAAAGGTGTGTGATGTTATATCGACAGGATTTAAACATCAATAGAAAGGTCAAATGCAATGTCATTAAGTATTTCTAATTATGCATAGGTTCCATTAATCTGATATGATAATTGGATGTCATTTGCACGAAAGTGACATGATAAGCTTATGGCTCGAATGATTTACTCATCTCAACTGAAAAGTTGAGTCTACTACATAAGGAGGAAAGTGTGCTTGAAGAAGCTTTTTTCAACAATGGAAAGATTAATTATAAGAATAAAGTGAATAGAAATAAAGAGCAAAAGGTTTATTTGATTTAATTAGACGATGTGTTGGTAATCTATGAAACATTTCTCAAAGATGCTTTGTATTGTTTTTTTTTTTTTTACCAACGATTTACCTTTTTTGGCAAGTGTAAAAATTATTTGATATTTTCAGTGTTTGTTATTTTAGGTGATTCAACTTTATTACTCTTTTTTGAATTTAGCAATTTGAATTTGACAGTATTTGAATAGTTATTGTTTGTTTGAATATGGTTTTATACGATTTCACTAATGGTGTAATCAATATACAACATTGCTATTATGCTTCTCTCTATCGTTATTTTAACCGTATGTTTATACCTTTGATATAAAATCAGCAAAGTTAAATCTTTGTTTATGTTCTTATAAGTATGTTTCTCTATATTAGTTTATTGGTTTTATTTATTTCCTTGATCTATAGTGAGTGAGTTTTAGTTTTAAAAAAATATATTGTACGTAAACAATTACAACTTAAGTTGAAATTTTTTTGTCCAACTTTGTGGCCGTTCTTTTATTTTAATGATCACATGTAAAAGTGAAAATAAAAAAAAGATACCACGATTATCATTTTCTAGAGAATTAACCTTCTTTATAACAAAATAGTGATTTTTATTATTTTAATGATCAAATGTAAAGTTAAAAGGTAAAGAAAAAAGGGGTATGAAAAATATCATTTTATAGAAAATCAACCTTCTTTCACAACAAAATGGTTATTTTTACTATATTAAGTTTTAAATATGTATTATTACCTTCTTATAATAAACACTTTGCAAATATGAATATCATTGTATTCACTTAAATAAAAAAGATATGAAAGATGAATTGGATCTGAATGCAAACATGTATATGGATGGGATAAAAGGTTACATCAATGGATTAAAAAGCACTTAATTTTTTAATTTGTTTTACATAATCAATGCCAATATATTCACTCACAAATATCTTTTACATGTTTGAAAAAATAACTTGGCACATTATTACGAACCATAATAAATTGTTATTTATGGCAAGATCATGAATGCAAACATGTATATGAATGGGATGAAAGGTTATTGCAATGCATTAAAAAGCACTTAATTTTTTAATATGTTTTGTATAATCAATGCCTATATATTGATGGAAAAAAAACAAAGCTTATATATTCACTCACCAATACCTTTCACAGGTTTGAAAAAATAAATTGGCACATATTACGAACCATAATGAAATATTATTTATGGAAAAATTTGTAATGATCAATTCATCTTTGATTAACAATATTTTCATATAAGATGTTTTGCATATGACAAAAATCAACATTATTCTATTTTTTACATATTTTTTTACAGCTTTTAATACATACCTTCCTCTTCTTCTATAAATATATTTCAATATGACATAAAATTGCATGGTTTTAGCGTTTCATAATTAAGTTTTTACAAATTTTAGGTTATCATATCTGCACTCGCATCGCAAGTGTGTTGTCCGCTAGTATTATTTTAAAGCAGCCCATATCTTCTAAGTTTCCTGAAAAACTCAAATTTGATATGGATCGTCATATTTTAAGAAACTCATATCTTTTTTTTCCCCAAATTTCGGATGTGTGGCATGAAATATTCACAAAAATATGAAAACTTAGTGTCAAATGAAAGATCTCCACACCTATTTTAAAATTTTACCATTAATTTGGCAAAATTGAGTTCGAATCTGGTTCAAAATGAGCGGGAAGTGAACTATTCGATATGCTCTTAGTTGCACAAGGTGGAAGAAGGTCGATGTCTGTGATGACATCAGTACCAGATTTGTTTTTTTTTTTTAAAAATATTTTTTCTTTTATCTCTCTCTCTCTCTCTCTCTCCTCCCTTTTTATTTACCTTATTTTCATTTTTTTCCTAAGTAATACTAATCCTTATTTTTCTTTATAAAATTTTAACTTCTAATGACAAAATTAAGTTTCATTATTTAAGTCTATATCATAACATTAACGATTTAAAAATTAGTAAAAATAAGACATTTATAGCTGCTCCTCTTTGCAGTGAGGTTTACTAAAACCTTATCAAAAAGATAAAGTAGACCCTATTTTTGTTTTAGACTTATCTTTTCCGAGCAGAATTTGGACTTCCTATCAAGCCTTATGTTCTGAGCTGCTTCTTCTTTAGACTCATGTTGTGGGCTTTTAATATATGAGAAAATAATGGATTTGATCTTCAATATTGGAAATCATCTTCAGCAATACACTTCTAATTCTGATTAGATTTTGAAATATCTTACGCAATACTCTTTTGATTATGATTAAATTTTTTGAAAATATGATCCAAACTATTGAATCTTGCAAAGTAAGAAATAAATATAAATATAATAATACAAAATAATAGAAAATTAAAAAATCACATTTAATATTTAGATATTTTTCATGTGAATAAAAATTATTAATTTTTTGTTCACAATATTTAATATGTTATATCGAATAAAAAAAATCATTTGAAACTATATCATATACTCTATATAGAGTTCCATTAAGATAATAATCTCACTTTTAAATAATCTAGAATTTTTTTTTTTTTAAACTCTACTCTTTTAAAATGTTGTTCTAGTCTTTGTATTGCTAAAATTTTAAGTTAATGAGAATTTGCCTATAAATAATTGCATTTTCGACAACATTAAATGAATATAGGCTGAACATCTTGTACAATGAACGCCATTAATAGAAGCAGTTACTTTATAATCATGAAAGTCTAACTTTTTTTTTTTTTTCCTGCTCAAACATTTCTTCATAATTTCGATCTTGATAAGAAATGGAGATAGTTTGCAAAGAGTTGTCGCTTTTAAGATTCAATAATACTTTAAATAAAATGAATTCCGTAAACAATGGGTCCATAGCTCAGTGGTAGAGCATTTGACTGCAGATCAAGAGGTCACCGGTTCGAACCCGGTTGGGCCCTTATTACAACTTCTTTTTACACTGTTTTTGTTTTGCCGAGCTCACAAAGTAAAAAAGGAACAAATCACGCTTCTTGGCGTCGCCCGGACTCGAACCGGAGACCTTCAGTGTGTTAGACTGACGTGATAACCAACTACACCACGACACCATTTGTTGTCGATCTTTTAAATTGATGTAAAAGTATTTTAAATTATTTAAACCCCCACAAATTCTCACCGTGATCCTTTATTCCAAGAAAAAAGGCATTGCGGCAGTCGAAAACAAAAGGATGACGAAGACTATGGATACGTCCCTAAGCGGCATCATCCGAGGCAGCAAGCGATCCTGGTCCACCAACACCAGTCATCAGGACACGGATCGGAGCTTCGGACCCGGTCTGACCCGCAGCGTCCAGTTCAAGAACCGAACACCATTTCGCCGGACACCTTACACCAAGGTCAGTTAGGGTTCCTCTCTCCGATCAGCTTTCGGTTTCAATCTTTGTGGAACTAGGGTTTGATTTTGTAATTTTTTGCCATCAGGATATGTTTGTGGGTCAGACTTCTTCTCTTTTGGAGACTGCAACCAAAGTCTACATTTCCAATTTGAACTATGAAGTCTCTAATGAAGACATCAAGGTGTCTTAAAAAGAAGATTAATAAAACCAAGCTGAATGTAGTGCCGAGTTTAACGTTTCGTTTCTCGTTAATGGGTGCTCGAGGCACTTGTTAACAATGCTCTGGTTGTACTTGTGCGTTGCGCGAGGGAGAAGTAATATGAAATTTTAATGTCCTGTGTTGAGTGTGTTCTAACAAGTGCTCCGAGCATTCGTTGACGAGATCATTTTTTGCTTGGAAGCAGTGCTTCAAATATCAGTGTTGGGTTCATGTTCATGCAGGAACTGTTTTCTGAAGTCGGTGATTTGAAGCGGTATAGTGTTCATTATGATAGGAGTGGTCGATCAAAGGTATGAAATAATTTGGGACCATAGATTATATACATTTATTGCTGATGCAAATGTGGATTTGCACTGTGTTTAGTATTGTTGAGAAGAGTGGAAGTTAGTGGCCCTTAATTCATCTGTCTAACTTTGATTTTGGGATTATATCAATAATTTTACACTATTTCCATTGATTCTCATCTTTGCCTTTTGTCCAGGAGCGGAAAGAAGTAAAATGGGATTAAAAGTAAATTTGTTTCCTTTGTTTCTTCTAGTTTCCACCGTTTTCCACTTTTCTTTGACAATATTTCCATTGCTTTCATTCTATTTCCACATCTTTCCATTGATTTCACTGTTGCCAAACACGATGTTGATTTTCTTATCACCTTTCTACATCTCTGTCCATTGTTTGCCAATATGATCAGAGTTAGGATAAGTGCTAAGTAATAAATTTAAAAGCTCCAACCATGTCTGCACATTTAAACTTTTGATCTGGATCATGAAAGTAAATTCATTGTGGGGTACTTTCTTTGTAAATGTGATATATTCTTAGCCATGTACTGCTCTTAATTGTTAATTGTATTTAAGGCAGTGGGGTTAAAGTGAATGATTTTTTTTGTTTTCGAAAAGCAAGTAACAGTAATTGACAATGCACATCTTCTTTTTTGGGGCATGAAGACTGGTTGGTATAATGGAGAAGTTAATTTTACTCGTAGGGTACAGCAGAAGTTGTCTTTTCACGACGACCAGATGCAGAGGCAGCTGTGAAGAAATTCAATAACATTCAGCTTGATGGTAAGCCAATGAAATTAGAGATTATGGGTGCAAAAGCTACTGTTCCACATCCTGCAAATCGCTTTCTTGGAAATAAACATGGAGTTCAAAGAAGGTATGTGAAATTCCTTTATCAAGTTATATATGTAGCCCTGTGCTTGATGTTTTAACAGATGGATGAAATTATACTGGAACAGTGGAACTTGCATTACTTCTCTTCACATGCTAATATGTTCACCAAAGCATCAATGCATCCTATGTCTATTATTTTAGTATACAAAAGACCTTCCTGATTTTTCTGATGTTGGCAATTGTTTTAGAAAGATATGCAAGGACTCTAATCTTCTTTGATGTGAAGAGCACCTATGGTTAGAAGGTATCATGACATGCTTCTGAGAAGCACTCGACACTCCACCCTAGGAGTTTGATTGTTGGATACTGCATACCATCAGAGAATAGAATTGAACAATGAAAAGCATGGTGACATAGGATTCTTGCATAATTTGGTAGAGCACATTGGCTGATATTCTGGGTTTCTTTATTTAAGAATTCTTAGATTACTTTCCTGCGTGTTTGAGGTTGCCCTTGTTATCAAAACTCAAAATTAGAATCACGCGTGAAAGAGAGCTACTGTTGTATTTCCAAACGCTGATCATATTGCCCGGTTTCTTTTCTCTTTCAGAGCTGTTGTTAAATTTAATTTGTATGTGGCTTTGCCTTTTGTATGTGACACTGCTTTTGCACAAGTATGATCAACTTGTTTGGATCTGTGATTTGAATAACATGCCGCCCATTTTGCGCATACCTCTTTACCAACTTTTAATTCAACATGGGTAGAGCACAGAGCAAAGGCGGAGGAATGGGACGACACAAAGAGGAGGTCGGGGATGGGAAGAAGACAGAAGAAGAATTTTTCTGTAGAGGATCTTGATGCTGATTTGGAGAAGTATCATGCAGAAGCGATGTAGATAAATTGACCAAGTCCTCATTTAGTAAATACTTAATAGGATCATCTACCGATCATGTATATCTGCCGAATCATATAAATGTGCAGAAAATTTGCATACATAATGATTGAATCTAACTGGAGGATGAAATAGGCATACTCAAGTTCCCCATTTCTAATCTGCAATTATGCGCATAGAGGCATAACTTCTTCAAGTACTCATTGTCTGTACACAAACTGTATATGCAACGAAGCAACAATTGTGTGTTTGCATGCTTGGGTATTTATCACTTACAACGGTGGTTTACCATCTTGAACTATCATGTAATTGAGAACGGCTGTCAAAAAATTGCCCAATTGGGATCTAGAAGCAAACTGTCTTGCAGAGTTTCAGATTGATAATTGCTTGGGATGCAAGTCCAATAGGAATGGAAGATTGTTCGAGACAGCTTGTCATGCCGGTACGTTTGCTGTCGGCGAAACATAGACAAATGCAAGCGCACAAGCTTCATCGTATTTGTTCTTCAAGAAGTTTAACATCAGGATCCAGGACATTAAAATGAAGATGAACAGTGTCATAGGGTTCTCTCCAAAGGGATTTAGCATAAGCAGCGTTTCTGTTTTGGCTTGAATTCAAGCCAAAAATAGAGATCAGCTTCACTTGAATACGCAGCAAACAAAGGTTGCAACTTGCATCTGATTCCATGTTGCTCCATCTATGCGTGTTAAGTGCATTGCACCAAAACAAAAGATTCTGGGTCTGACTTAATTATAACATCCAAACTGATTCAAGGGAAAGTTAATTTCTTATCAACATCCATTGAGCAACATGTTACACAGAACACCATGAGTTAAAAGAGGATACAATGCCAATGAAATTCAGAAAATACAAACCCAGAGAGCAGAAGTCAACAATTTTAGCATGAAAAATGATTCATTTCAAGCAAGTTTTGCCACCAGAAATTGGCTAAAGAACCATAACTTTCAAATGAGGAAACAATTATCACGGGAAAGCAAACATATCCAGCCAATAGCTGAAATTCATTCTATTCACGAAACGACAGTACAGATTACAGAAACAAACAAAGGCTTACAAGTCCATAAACCTCAAAGAGCAAAACACAAACACTATAACTAAGATTCCCAAACCCAAATCCTAACCCTAAACCTAACCCTAACACTAACCACCGAAACCATAAAGAGTCCTTCCCTGCCTCTTCAGGGCATACACAACATCCATAGCTGTAACAGTCTTCCTCCTTGCATGCTCGGTGTAGGTGACAGCATCACGGATGACATTCTCAAGGAAGATCTTCAAAACACCACGAGTTTCTTCATAAATCAGCCCGCTGATTCTCTTAACACCGCCACGGCGAGCCAGACGGCGAATCGCAGGTTTGGTGATACCTTGAATGTTGTCACGAAGCACCTTACGGTGCCTCTTTGCTCCTCCCTTTCCGAGTCCCTTACCTCCCTTTCCGCGTCCCGACATTTTCGAATTTGGTTTTGTGTTCTGATTTTTAAAGAAAACTGTTTAAGTTTGAATTTGATTTCCAGGCTCCTCGGTTGGTGATGATTTTATAGAGAAGGTCCTGTGTGTTTTTCTTTTTAAGTTTGCGTGAGCCGTTGGATTCGGATGGAATCCACGGCTCTCAGAGTCGATCCGTGGAAGGTACTACTTTCTATCGAGACCGTTGAGAAGTTGTACATCCACGGTGGATAGCTGTTTAAGGAAGATTTGGGGGTGCGTTATCTTTGAGATGAGTGTTTTTTTTGGCGGGATGTGTCTTACCAAGGCCAAATGCTGCTGACTTTTTTCATTTGCCGCTATACTCAAACGGTCCGGTTTTAGTAACCGCTTCCTTACTCTTTTCAAACGATGAAACCAAGAGGCGCCCCCCACCCAAAAAAAAAACAAGAAAGGATTAAACCAAATTTCCCAAGTCTTCTGTGTCATTTTAAATTAACTTTTTAATAACAATAATAAGTGTTAAAAAATACTATATCGACTTTTCAAAAATAGTGCCTATTAAATATATATATATTAATACTTCTTATAAGAATTTTCTTTTGTTATATTTGCATATTTAAACTTACTTTTTTTATTGGGGTAAACATAATAATTAAAAAAAAAAAGATAAATACGCTTTTAGTCTCCAATGTTTCATGATTTTTCTATTTAAGTCTTAGATCTTTTTATTTTTTTATTTAAATCTTAAACATTTATTTCTTTTTTTAACCACTCAAAATATTAATAGTTTAAATGAATTTTTTCAAAAAACATTAATACATTTCGATAAAATTCACCTTACTACGATATATACGTTTACAAGCTTGTGATGTTTGGTACCTAAAAGCAAACGCTAGGATGATGCCAACATTAATGGGTTACTTATTAATCATGCTCAATAAAAGGAGCATATCATTTAGTAATACCACCATTGATAGAATGCACCAAAATGATACAATTAATGGTGACTTTCTTCTTTAAACAAGTGTCTCAAGAAAGGGAAGGATTATAACTGCACTCATTATGAAATTTCCTTCCAAAGATTATCTTGCATAACATCTCTTGACCAATTCTATGCCAATTTAACAAAATCTAATGTTAAAATAAACTCATGCGGGTATAAACCAAAATGCTCATAGAATTCTTCCATAATCAATTCATGATAGCAAACAAATGCAAAGAAGCTCACATAACTATGTAACCCATCGATTATACTTAGGTTGGTAATCTCAAAAGATGCAATGTACTTCAATGTATTTCCCCTAATAATGCCTTCATGTATACTAAACAAATTCTCTCAAGCTTGATCTAAAAGCATTTGCTGAAAGATTCTTATAAACCCATATTCTTTCGAAAGCTCCTAGTTCATCCACATGTTTTGCTTAATTAATGTACTCTTTTATAAGTTCTCAAAAGATTATCTTATGTAACTTCGACTTATAAATCAGTAATATAAACCCAAAACAAATTATTAAAAATAAATAATTATTAACCTTCAGAATAAAACTCAATTTAAGAATTCCGAAAACGTTAAAAGATATTAAATACTTAGAAAAATAAAATTTAAGATAAATTTCTTAAATCAAATATGTTGTATAACCATAAAATATCAGTTTCCAAATTGGCAAGGATCTAAACCGGAAAATCACCCGAAAACCCTAAGTGGAATACAATAGTTTAAGTCCGACAATCTAGCGCCCCTAACCCTGAGGCCAAGATGTAGTTTAAATATGTAGAATAGCTCGTAATAATATAAGTTTACTTAAAAATATCAGATTGGTAAATTTTTGACCTATTTCGAACTCTTTCGAATACAGACTTCGAAAAACGTGTCATGGGGCTCGAGATATAAAAAATATACCATTAGTACCGTTAGACTCATAATTTTATAAGATTTTCAAATATATCAGTTATATAATTTTCCGGGTTATAAAAGTTACAGTTATAACCTTTTATCATATTTTCATTACTACCGGTAATTAATTAGTCTTTTGCACTATTCACTTTTATTTGACTACGCAATTTTATTATTCTTATAAAGCCTTATATTTTTAGATAAATATTTTATATATTATAGAAAATTTTGTTTTTCTAAAATTTAGTTAATTCGGGCTTTTACAGGATCAAATTATGTTTAAGACCCGATACTAAAAATAAAAAAACTGATTTAATAATAAAAAAATATTTAAAAATATTTTTATTTTTATAAAATAATTTTTAAGAATTTTTCGGGTTATAAAAATATCATTTATAACCCATATCCGCGTATTCTGATCATACCGGTAACATATTTGTTATAATACTAAAATAATTCAAATAATTATTTAATTTTAATTATTAAAAATCTGCTACAAATATTTGGAATAAATTTTCTAATCTTATTTTATTTTATTAAGAAAGTACTCTTACAACCCATACCTTCAAGTACACCTTACATATGTCACTTCCTTTTCACTTCAATATTTCTACGCTTTGTCCCATACTTCATGATAGATTTTTCCCTCCTTTATGGCTGCTATTGTCCTTTAATTACTCCTATTTTGACAAAAATAAATATATTCTACTCCTTCTTAAAGAAGCTACGTTACACAATTTAATTTCAAGTCAAATTTCAACAAATTCCTCTCTCTCTTCTCTCTTTCACGTGGACACCCCCCCCCCCCCCCCCCCCCCCCCAAATTTCTGCATTGTTTTATTTTTTTCTTCTTTCATTCATTTAATACACTCATTTTCTCTCTCTCTTCATTTACTCCACTTACCCTCTTTCATTCCTTAGCTTTTTCTCTCTCTCTTTTCCTCTTTTTTCTTCTTCATTTTGTTCTTGTTTCTTCAAGAACACAAGCTGCCCCCAATTATTTTGTTAGTTCCCACCCATATTTCTTGAAGATTTTTAAGCAAATATTCTTCTCAAAGCTTTCATAGGTGATATAGGTAAAGTGCAATGAGAGTTTCATGCATCAAATGACCTTCCATAAGCTTAAAAGCTTAGGATGATGATGCCAAAAATGAAACACTCCTTTTCTCTATGATTAATCTCTTGTATCATTATTATTTTCTTGTTTAAAGTATTATATTTTAGATCTAACTTTTTGTAGCTTTGATTTTCGTTTATGCCATAGATCTCGTTATTTGAGTTATTATTTTTGTTATTGCTTATGATTTATGCATATATTCCTCATTCACATGTGTCCATGCATTCAAAACTAGTGTAGTAAACTAGATCTAGTGTTTTGAGTTCATAAAATATATTAGACTTTGTTTTATATTCATGGATAACTTGTAGTAGCATGATGATGGTAGGAATGTTTTAGAAAACTCAAGATCTATTTTATTTTCAACAAAAATCATTTTGAAAATTCGGATGAAAATGAAACCATATTTGGAAAAGTTGTTTTTCAACTTCAAAATGTGTATTTTTCATTTAAAATGAAGAGCTTAGGGGATAGATAACATAAATGAAAGATTTTGATGAGTAAAGTTTAGATCCATGAGTTTATTGTGCACTACCATGGGTTTCATTTATATGTATGTTCATATTATGTGTAGATCTTAGATTTGAATTTGAACAAAAATTGAAATTCGTATTTTGGCAAGACCCCTATTTAAAAACCACTTTCCAAGTGTCAAAATGTAATTTTTACTTAAGATAATGAAGACTTAATATATGTTTATCATCAAGACTTCTTTTTACAAGAATCAAAGGTGATTTTCAAAAGTTATTTTCGAAATAAAAATCTCATTTTCGGATTTTGGTCAAGGCATATTTTAAAAACATGTTTTCCAACTCAAAAATGAAGTTTTTATTTAAGAAATGAAAGGCTCTTAAGATATGAAATGTAAAGACTTGATTTTCATAAGTTTAGATAGATTTTATCAAAAGGAATGTCCAAGAATAAATTTTGTAAATTCGGACCTCAACCAAGACCAATTTTTAAAACCCATTTATCAACTCCAAAACTCATGTTTTATGTGAAAAATGAAGTATATAGGTAATAGGTATCATTAAGTAATGATTTTTACAAGTTGAAATGAGTTTTGATGAGATTAATGTATAAAACAAGAAATAGAATCAAGATAGGAATTTCTCCACTAGTAGTCAATTTGTGAAATTCGTAATTTTGAATGAAGGCCATAAGAACACCTATTATCCAAGCTCAAAATGAAAGTTTTCTGTAATAAATGAAGGCCTTAAGTAATAGGTATCATAAAGTCTTAAATTTTAATGCATTGAACAAGTTTTTCCCAAAGGAATTATTCAAAAAGTGGATTTTCTAAAATTCGGATTTTTGAGTAAATCCTATTTGAAAACATATTTGCAAAGTGTAAAATGCAAATTTTTGTGTAAAAATGAAGTCCTTAGTGGTTATGTATGATTGAGTCCTAATTTTCTAAATATCAAATGATTTTTACTAGAAGGAATCACTCAAAAACTAATTTCTATAAAATTCGGATTTTGGAAACAACTCTACATGAAACATATTTACAAAGTGTAAAATGAAAATTTTATGTAGAAATGAAGGTCATAAATAATAGATATAATGAAGACCAATTTTAACGAAAATAATTATATTTTCTTAAGAAATAAATCCAAAACAAATGGAAATAATCAAAGTTAGAAAACTAGATATTTCATAATTAGTTGTTATTATGGTCTTGCAAAATAAAAAATCATAAAATTTTCTTTTAGCAAAAACCATCAAGATCATGCATACATTAAGCTCATCTCATGTCATCCATGTTAGGAGATCATTCATATTACATGTATAGCTAATCTATATAGTAGGAACATTTTAAACATTTACAAAACTATTTTTTTGGAAATTGAAATTACCACTGATCTGATCTGATCCGACTCTTTCGAAGCTTCAAAGTTTTCAAAACTTAAATATAATATTAGAAATAGATAGATCTTTCAAAGTAGATAGAAATCGATATATAATTTGCGAGACTCCGAGTTAAAATGACCAATTTATGGCCGTTTTAAGTTGGAATTTCTGCTTAGGACGAGAATTACGAATTTGATAGTTGGTATAAGCTCGTTTGGATTAGTTTGAGTTCAAATACTTATTAAAGTATTTCTTCCTTTTTACGTGATCCCGAAATCGACGATTCCCTACCACCGGATTACTTTTACTAAAAGACAGGTGATCCAATGACTGAGCGAGTCTTCTCCTTATTTTGTTACCTTGTCTGTGCTTGTAGTTAGTTGCATTAGAATTATAAGAACAAGATAAAAATCGATATGAATGGGGATGGGATATATGATGAGACTGCGATGAATGTATGCCAAAGAATACTAAAGTATATCCAAACCACGATTCGATTGGATAACCGCATTGTTCATATTATTTCTGTTATGTGTATGATATTGGTTGGTCACTCTAAAAAATGTATGAATACTTTGACCTAAGCAAAAATTAAATTGATCATGCATCGCATCGGATATTGCATTTAGTAGCATGCTACTCATATGCAGGTCGATCAGTATGGTCCGTTGATTGCTCGTTTCGATAACGAGGCCAGTATCAGAGCTCATTCATGGGAACTAAGGTGCATCGATGATGCATTCCATGTATGAGCCTAGCCGAGTCGAGTGCTATGAGCCGAGGGCTTGGGGACTAGCAGCGGTCGTGTAGACTTCAATATCATCCCTAACCCAAGATACGGAGGGCGTAAATCCGTTCTGTGTGTGGGTTTCGGATACCCATACATAATTGTTTACTCATGTGTTTGTTCATGCATAGCATATTGTTAAAGGCGGTATTGCAATTCTTTAATTTGGAGAAAAAACCTAATGGCATCAAACTTTGAAGTTTGGAAAATCACTATTACCTTCATCTTCAAAGCCATTAAAGGTATGTAAATTGCATATTCGAATCTCATGCTTTTACCGACATTGTAAATTCTAAATCAATTGTGCACTTCATATGTTATATGAACTGATTCAGTGCCTTGTTTTTCATTTTGTAGAACAAACCTAGGAAATATAAGCAGTGGGTCTATGTCGACTAATTCCATAACTTCCAAGAGGAGCAATGTAATGTGTTATTATGGTGAAAAATCTGTAATTATAATGTCTTACCAACCTAGAAGTTTTGGTTGGAGATTTTTGTGGATGTTCTAATTATTGGGTATGTGTTAAATCATGATCTCTTGCGTGCAAATGTTTTTTTTTTTTTTTTTTCCAGCAAGCATCGATCTAAAATAACACGTTATATGTAACGAATGGCGATGGATGCAATTATTTCAAGTGGATAGATCCACCTATATGCATGCATGGCTTGGAAGTCAGAAGAAAGGTGCAAGAACGGATTAATAGGCTTTGGCATGAATTGGAGTTAAAAGAATGAAATATGAAGGAATTAATTGAAAACCTTGAAGTGGAGTTGAAGCACGTGCATGATAAGAGAACAAAGCTATGAAGATTCCTTTTTTCATCTTGGATGATTATTGTAGTGGTTAGTGTATTTTGTATTATGCATGGTGTTGGTGGAGATGGTTTAAATGGTTAATGCTTTGTCAAGATATGCAATGTGAAAATTCATATGGAATTTGGGTTTATATTTCAGACGACTAGGAAATTCGACTAAGAGTAGATGATGTTGTAGTCATGGTAGACAATTTATGTGTAATTACATGTCTATTTAATCACAATGTTATGTATGACAAATGGGCTTCTTTGTTTTGTAAAGTACTTAGACAATATCTCCTGTCATTTTTTTTTTTTGTCAATTCCTCAATTAATTGTTGGCGAGAAATATGAGTTTAATTTTCTACTAAAAAAGAAGAGACAACATATGAAAATAAGACAACTATTTGTACTATAAGATGTTTACACAGCCTAGTCTATATGGCCGTGCTTAAGGGAGGGTTGAACTTTTATTCCATTGATATTGAAAATTTACAACGTGTGCGGGATTGCAGATTAATAGGGCATAAGTCATAAAGTTCGTTTCTCCTCTATGTGCATGAACAAATTTAACTATTGTCCATATTTTACAAGTTTTGCCTTATTTTCACTTGAATTATCTTCAATTTCTTTAAAAATAATCTTTTGGCCATGAAATTAGCAGTACCTTATAAAAGGAGCAGGACAATATTTATGTCCTGATAAAAGAAATTTAAAAACCAAACCATAATAGAAACAATTTTTAAGTACTAATTTACTTCCAATTTAATTTTTAGTGATTGGAAACTATGGCAAACAGTAGTCTTTCTTTCTGATATGATAAAAGTTGCATTTTTTCCCTTTATTGACACTGAAACATTAATTATAAAACCTCGAAAAAAATTTATTTTTCCTAAAATTGAAAATTAGATAAAATAAATGTTCGCATTAAAATGAACCATTCACTAGCATGATTTACCGGTTATCAAAAAATAGTTTAGAGATAAAATCACGTAATATAAATTAATTATGATAGAATTATGTATCGAATATAAAATATAAATATGGCGATAATTTAATAAATAATTTATATAAATGTTTATCATAAATAATTCTACAAATATTAATTGAAAACTATATTGATACTCCATTAGGTGGACACAAAACCATCCAGATCAACCAAAATCTAGCAAATTAATTCATGTAAGTTTCATTACATGCACCACCAGTCAAACATGAAACCTAATATTTCTCTCTCTTTTTTTTCTTTCCTCCACTTTTGAAACAGTAGCAGCCTAAGGAAATGGAATTTGGACTAAAGATTCTTGCCTAGACTTATACAATTAAATTGACGGGACAAACATTCATGCACGATATTTTTTATCCTTTTTGTCATTTCAAATCCTCCTAGTTGTCGTTTATGATCAACCAACAAAGGACAAAAGCAAGTGGAGTTCGTAAATGCTAATTGTGGAAAAAGGATCTCCTCTAGTAAATACTGCCTACCACATTGTTATTGTCAACTTTAAAACAAGCTTTTCACATTTTTGTTCTTCTTCATTTACGAGCAAAACACCCTACCTAAAATAGAACAAACACAAAATATGTCATGCTAAAAATAACAAGACAAAATAACACAACTCCATCCCTTTCTTTCTCTTTTCTATTTTTGTGACAAAACCTAGCCATCCAAAAACCCATGAAAATATGTGCTACAAATCGTTGGTAGATCACCACCATCTCTAGTTAAGCAAGGGCTCCTATACTATTATAGTAAGGTATGAAAATATCAACTTCTCAAAATTCCTCCATGAGAATTGTATTCTCTTTTTTCAAAATCTTAACAAGTTGTGTTCATCTCCCCTTTCATTCATAGGTTTGGTTCATCTACACAAAAAGAGGGGAAGTTTTACAACTCCACATCATCAAGGTATAGTTTTACCACCCTCTAATGATTTATAAATGTGAAAGAAGGAAATAAAATGCTAGGTATATGTATGTATGTTAGGACCGCTAGCCATAAAAGTGCGATGGATCACATCTATAATATTCCCCAGCACGAATGAGAACATGACAGGAGTATCATCAACAGCAAGATGAAAATATTTGTGTATAAATGCATGTCTCAGCCAACATAAGCTATAAGAGTAGAATGAGCTTTGTTTACAAATGTGAAAATAAAAGAACATGTTACAACACAAGTACAAAACAGGCAACATCCAACATGAATGAAGGATTACATAACGGAATAGGTACTTGTAATAGAAACATAGCTGTCATGAATAATAGAATAGATATTGTAACAGATACATAGCCGTCATGAAAAATAGAATAGATATTGTAACGCAAACATAGTTTTCATGAGTTGTACATGCCAAAAATAGACACATGTGATGTACATGCACAATTATAAAAGGGAAAATAATAGTAACAAAGGGGTATGAGTTGTACTTCAAAGAAATTGTGTGTGGAGCCTGTGGAAGCTTGGATATCCACAATTACCTGTAAAACAATAAAGATTGTTAGGATTTCAGAAATTAGGGTTTCGGAAATAGAGTGCTGAAAAGACGAGTTGAGAGAGTGACTTATGAAAGAGTGTTGAGATGATTAGGATATTCGGCTAAGTTATTGGTTTTCGAGTGGACTGGGCCGAGTTTGGTAGAAGGGGCTTATCAGAACACTAACAAGCAAACAAAATGAGCATTGTATATATATTGTCACGTACGGTCCGTACATATACATATATAAAATGTGTGTGTGTGTCAATGTGTATGTGTGTGTTCCTAAGTCAGTATGTAGGTGTGTGTACATGAGTTTGCATGTGTGTATGTCTGTGTGTGTATGAGGGTGTTGTGTTTGCATACGTGTAGGAGTATATGTGTGTGTTTGCATACGTGTAGGAGTATATGTGTGTGTGTGTGTGCATACGTGTAGGATGAACGTGTGTCTGTGTGGGTGTGTGTATGTGAGGATGTATGTGCGTGAATGAGTATACGTATGTATGTGTGTATGTGTACGTGAGTGTGTCTATGTTTGTGTGTGTAGATATATTTGCATAATAATAATAATAATAATAATAATAATAATAATAATAATAATAATAATAATAATATACATGTATATAATATGAAGGTATATAAATAGATAAAATATATATACATATTTAAATAACTTAATATGTTAAAAAAATATATAATAGTAAAAATAAATAAATAAATAATAAGAATAAAATAAATTTTAATGATACATAAAATGAGTAAAAAATCCACTAAGGAATATAATATCGAGTAGTAAGCGAGATAAACTTTCAAACTACTCCTTATACAAGCGAATATAACTCAATATGATTTTGATATAGTATAATTAGAGTTATGTGATTAAATCCATTTATAAGATAGTATAGAACCTTTATTGATTTAGAAGATCTTATCAAAGTCTATAAAAGTCGAATGTTTGATAGGTCCATGACCTTTTGTATTAAACAAGTTATCATAGAAGAATTTAAAACTTAGTAGATGTACTAGAAAGTGTCGAAAAATCAATTAGGTCATGTTAGCACTATAACATCCTATAATTATTTTCTACATATCAATTTGTTATTATTATTATTATAGGTGAGATAGACTCCATCATGTATTTCCCCAAGGATTACTACGACCATATCTGATATAATGGACATGTGAGTAACTATGACTATACATATTGTTTGTGATTGTAACGTAATGCATCTAGTTAATTATATTCAAACAACTACTTATGTATGGGGATGGGAATTGCTTGCTGTTTGATGATTGAATGGTAGTCGATCTACTTAAATAAAAATAGAACACTTATTGAATTAAATTCTGCTTGTGAATATGATGATTGTCTGAAAAACGGAATGGTCACCCTAAAACTAAGCATAATAATAATAGATAATAAATTAACCTACCATGCATTGCACGATTACATCATTATACCACCACAGGCACATGTTACTCTCTGAGTTTATAGAAACATTGGGGGTAACTGATAAGAAAAAGTGGTTGGCCTGGGATTTCAAATAGATTGTTTGGTTCCACGGGAACTAATTGGTAAGGTAAGGAAAGCCATTTGTGGTATCAGCCTCATGAAAGTGGAATACTATAGGGAGAATCTAAAATATTAAGTTAGTGACATGATTTAAATATAATGGCCAAATGAATAAAAGTTTTTAATTGATATTTTGAGATTTTCCTACGTCTTGGTAATATTGCTTTGAAACCCAGATGGGAAGACGTAAATCTACATCTTGTTTGGATTCCAATCATCCAGGCTTATATTTGTTCATTGCTGTGATTGTACCATTGCATATGTATGAATAATGAACTTGTTTGTAAACCTCTGTGTGTATATTGGTCTTGCTCTCTCACTAAGCTGTGGTCTATTTACCGCCCAACAGTCCCTATTTGTTTCAGGTCAACCCGTAGCTGGTATCGATTAGCATACTTGTCCCAGTATGGTGTCAAAGCCCACTAAAGTTATCGACAGGATTGGGAAGGAGTTAATCAAAATTAATTTTAGTAACATCTTATGCTTTAGACAATGCTTAAGTATTATGTTATAGTTGTAATCTAATATTGTAGCAGTCACATAGTAGTATTGTTATTCGCTGTATATATGTGTATGCATTATATTCTTCTTCTATACAACTTGATCCTATATGTACGGATCATTCTCCTTTGGGAATTTTATCCGGGAATTTTATCCGTGCTATTCTCCTGAATTATTTTGAAGGTCGCGAGGTATTCTAAATGGATACTCACGAGCCTCAGTTTAGATTCATGTGACATATCACATTTAAGGTATCCTCTGGGCATGACATTAATGTTATATGGTAAGTGGTACTTGCAAAGTTTATGTCATGGGAAAAATGACAAAAGTGACTCAAATAATTTATTTCTTAAACAATCTGATAAAAAAATTACAAGTTAAGCAAACCAGTCAAAATCTTGCAATTCCAAAGCACTAAGAAACAACAGACGTTATTAATATTTTGCGTTATCTGCTTCATCCACTGATATTGTCAACCGAACATTTACAAGAGTTGTAATATAACTAGATGTTGTTCATCAATTTATAACATAACTTAATAGAACTTCAAACTACAACACCTAGCCTGCTACAATATCCATTCAAATTGAAACACTGCAGCTTCAAAACTAACTGAATTTGAAATGACAGTTTTAAGATAAACCATACAATGTTATGAACATTTAATGAGTTATAACTATAGACATATATGACAAAACTTTCCAGTGGTCATGCAAAAACATCATTTCTTTACATGTTTTGCAGTCATAATCCATCCACAACTCTAACTCAAAGACGTATACACCAATTCTCCAAAAAATTCCCAACCACTATCATAACTAGAGTTAGAAATATGGGTTGTGGCAAATTTTTTTGGCCCATTTAAAAGCAGGTCAAATTGCCCCACCGGGCATTCGGAGAAAAAAACAACAACAACAACGAGAGGAGAAGTTTAAAAATAAGAATAATATAATATCTTAGTGATTATTGATGTATGTTATGGAAGAAGAATGATTGTTGCATGTATCACAAATACTATTACGTTTTTTAAAATACATATTTATTAATTTAAATGTAATATGATATCCAATAAATCATTTTAAAAACTTGTTTTTATATATAAATAATCAAAATAGTAATAAAATTAGTCATTAATATATATAAAACCTTAAAATATATAAATAATTTTAATTTCACATAAACTAATATTAAAAATTTAAAATATTAATTATGGACCGCAGGCCGGCCCATTTAACCCAAAGGCTGAAGCGGGCCGAGTCCGGGCATAAAAATATGGCTCATTTAAAAGTGAGCTAAAACGGCTCGATACACTTAACCCACTGGCCGAAGCAAGCCAAGCCGAGCCGATCTGTTTACTCGCTTTACCCATATCTAACCATAACTCCATTAGCATGCACACCTATTTAAAAAGGAAAATAAAAATCCTACCATATTTATCTCCGACTTCAAAGTCTTCTGTGGCCTGGACACAGAAAACCTACCAAATTTATCCTTGACTTCAAAGTCCTTCATGAAATGGACACAAAAGATTCCCTAATGTCAACTTGCACTTTACATTCTCCATCTCCTTCCTCTTCCTCTTGCCCTTCCCCTTCCTACCAAGACATGCACCTTACATTGCACGAAATGGCCACGAAAGTGGCCCTGATATGCAAGTCTCATATGAAGCACTCCACCAAATTCACTGCTTCCATTACTTCTTCTTCTTCCATATGTCTCTCCCATTGAACTGCTATAAGTCGTTGGGAAAACCATATATTTAGTGAACGTTTGGCATGACCTTATGCAGCACATCACACGATGAGCTTAGCAAATCAATTTTTTTTTCCAAAAGTTGCTTACATCATGGAATGTGAAGGACACACATGTGTTAAGGGCATTTGAGGGGCAAATTGAGATGAAGAAGTTGCTATAGTGTTAACTGTTGAGTGTTCATCACCTTTACCTTTCCCACATTTAGCAGTCCTACCACCTCGAGCTTGGGTATTTTTCGGTGTTGCATGATCTTGAAACAAGAAAGATAATAAGACAATCGTTAAGAGTAAGTAGGCAGAATAAGAAAGCTTATTGTCATAATAATACAAATCGCATTTTTACTCTATCATTCAAGTCTTCTTTGCATGTTGTAAGGTTAGTGGTAACTGCAGTTATGTCTAACTCTAGCATATTTTCTGTAGCGTTTTACCCTATTTTGCTGGCTAATAGTATTGGGATTTTGTGGCTCGTTCTCACCTCGTTTCCGTCACTTTTCTGGCCTACTTGTTATAGGTTTAAATTTAGGCGGCATGGGTGGTGCATGGCTTGATTTTGGCCATTGCTCTTTACTAGGCATGGGTAGGAAGAATGCTTGGTAAGTGGCCATGTATATTGTCTTCTTGAAGCATTCATGGACATATTGTTTCGACTTCTCAAGATTCTAAAGTATCATTGTAGTACCATGCTTACATAGGTAATCTTTATAACTACCATGCTTGACATGTACATGTATGTGTGTTTCGGTCAATAGCATGTTGTTAAAATCCATTATCAACCTCATAAAATATGGACCCAGAAGCTACTGTTGAATAATTTCTTGCAATGCCCATCAACTCATCAATATAATATTTGGACAAATGTCTTTGTCATACTTTAGTATGCCTTCTCCTTCGAGGTGAACCATTTCATCAAACATAATTTATTTCACTCCAGTATCATTATAATTGGCATTCCTCTAGCCTTAAGTATCATGTGGTTGAACGAGTTATTCAAGTTATTCACTAATGAATCACACTTCGCATGATTGCTGAAGTGAGATTTACAGCAACGGGATGTTGGAATCTAAGATAGCCATTCCCATGCTCCTCTATTTATGTTCTTCATAGCCTTAACTTTAGCTTCTCATTCCCTTACAGTAGTTGCATTTGCAATGTACCACGTTACATCTTTGAACTCTCGACGAGCAAAAATTGTTTTGAAATCATCATATAAATGCCTTACATAATAACGATGTTTACGCAACAAATAGAGCTCCTCAAGAGTTTTGTCAAGACCCAAAAAAAGAGGAAAAAAAACAGTTTTCGCGCTAAAGGAATTTATCTTTTAAGGGAGTATGAAACATATTGATGTAAAAATATGCACACATTCTGTCTATCTAAAATGAATACAGGGCTAAGCTCTCTTGGCTTCTAATGTCATCCCCAAAGATCTCCAGGAACCAATGCCATGAATCATCACACTCTAAGTCAACTGCTACAATGGCAATTGGAAATATACTTTCATTTCTATCCTTACCAATAGCTGCAAGCATATTCCTGCCGTAAACAACCTTCAAAAAACAACTATTTAACCCCACAATTGAACGGCATCCACTTAAAAAGCCAAGTTTTTGTGCATTGGATCGAACATGGATTCTTTCAAATATTGGTGCAGGCCCCTCTATTGATGAATCACACTTAATCTTCACACAACTCCCTATGTCACGAGACAACAACAAATTAGCATAATCGTATATCAAGTCATATTGCTTTGAATCATCACCATCAATAATTGCTTGGGCCTTTCTCTTTACATAGGAAGTTGTATGAGTGGGAATGTCCACTACAATGTCTCTCATAACATGGCGTTGGATTGCTATGATTTACCATTTTGTCTCATTATCCTTAAACACATTAAGGTATTTTCGTGTAAGGAAAGTGGAGGTAATGTGTTTGTTAGAGAAGCTCCGAGGACACGTTCATATATGGTGGAATGTCTTTATTTGAAAGGTCTCTTCATCACTTAGTTTCAACCCATGCACCCGCCATCCACAATCATCAACATAATGAACAGAAACCTTTCTTCGACGATTCAAAGCATATCAATAAGAGATGCCATTCCTACCTGCAAACATGACAGAACATTATCTGAATGTTTCGCATTGGGAAATTTCACACCCAATACAGTCCTTGGATGCTCTCATCAATTTCTGCATTGTATTCAACATTCTTGTCTATTTTTTCCTCATCTTCGAAATCAAATAAATTGAGTGAGTCATCATCAAGAGCATCCTCTTCCCATTCATCCTCCCTAGCTGTCAATTCTAGGGTTGTGCAAAAAAACCGAATGTTTAGGTTAACCAAACTAAAATCGGAAAAACAATAAGAAAAAAAAAAAAGGTTAATCAATCAATCGGTTTAGGTTTAGGATTTGTATTTTTAATTTTTTCGGTTTTCAGTTACGGTTTCAGTTAACCAATTTGTATTTATAAATATACATAATTTATAATATACTTATATAATTAATTTTAAATAAATACACACACACACACACACACTAAATTATCGGATGTTGAAATGTGAAACCCTATCTTCTTAGGGAATATAAGAAAGTGATGGAGTTCACAAGAAAATGTTCAACTTTACGTTATTATACTATTATAATTCCAAATATGTGTTGATTGGAGTAATCATGTTTTAATTTGATAATAGTTCTACTTTTGAAGACCTTTTTATTATTGTATGTTTAATGGTGTTATCAATATGAATTATGTTGAAATGAATGGTTGAGATGAGAAGAAACAAATGCATGTGTGTTTAAAAATTGTAATGGTGGTGTTTGATTGAGATTTTGTATTGAGCTCAACTATTCAATGTTGATAAGAGCACATGAGCAGAAGGCTATTATAATGGTTGTCTTGATGGCATCAATATATGTTGACAACTCTTTTACATGTCTTATCTTCTTAATTTACAATTTTTAATATAATTATAAAAAAACTGCTTTAATTTTTTTACGGACATATTAAAAAATATGGCTAACTATAAATTTTGCATGACCGTGATGTTAAATGGTTAAAAACTCAAAACCAAAAAAATTAACTGAAAAAGGCGGTTAACTGTTTATAATGGATCGATTTAAGATCGTGATATTAAAAAATTGATCATCATGATTAGGTTTATAAAATATGGCTACGAACCGATTAACCGAATCGTGAACACCCTTAGTCAATTCTCTAACCTCATTCCTAAACATTGTTACCATATTGTCTTCTTCTTCAACCTTGTCCAAAACTGTGAAATATTCATCAGTTTCATTTTTTTCTTCGATCATTTGACCACTAGTCTCACCACAAATAGCATCATTCTTTGTCATAGGCTCAACATCATACAGGTACATCACGGAGCTCACTACAACCCTTCAACTCGTCCTGATCCATAAGCAATGTATTAAGAGCTGGTGGGTTTTAGACATTTATCCTAATATCTACTTAGCCACATATAGAGTGATTATGTACAGACCCATTAAATGATATGGCTCTAACATCACCACAAAATCGGCGTCATTTTGTATGAGCTTTAGGCCACTATAAAGTGATTGCCCCAGCAACACATAACAAATGAAAGAACCTATCGACTCGCCTATATCAGCAATAATATCTTCAAACTCCTTAAAACCCATTAAAGCGGGATCAACATTCTTCCTCATTTCAACTGAACCTCCATCACATGAGCAAATGACTCCTTTCCTAAATGTCTCATCTTAGTGAAGCTTGAGGTTCATTAAGCGTGGAATGACCTTGGTTGGTGATATTATAGAGCCTATGACATAGGAACATATGTTGTCAATTATAGTTATAGTGTATTTCAACTCATACAACCATCTATATACATGTAGTTAGTTCATATAGATATTGCACTTGGAAATTACCTATAACTTTCAATTTAAAGACCTATTATTGAGACTTTTTTTAAAGATATCTTGAGAAAAAATTTAAAATGTGAAGTTGAAGGTTCATAAAAGAAAGAGCATCATTTAAGGTTAGGGTTAAACACAAGCAATAAACATTATCGGATTACATAAGACCTAGAAACGCTAATAAGTAAATAGCCATTTACTATGATTCGCCACGCAAAAAACAAGAAGAAGAAAAAAAAATTCACGAATTGTAACTGAATCTACACTACAAAAAAAAAAAAAGATAAAAGTAGGTCCACCATCTACATTTACAAGGATAAAGCCAATCAAGGTTCAAGATAATGGAAAAAGCTACTACCTTGATGATTATGTAGGACATGAAATTAACATCTAATGGAGTCAATTATCGAAGACAGTGAAAGAATGTGATTTTCATCGGTGTTGATCCCACATGTTCATCGTACACAAGTAGTAATAATAATGTGAATGAGTCATATTTTTTTGGGCTTGGGTTTTATTTTGTGGAAAGAAGGAGAAAAGTGTTTAAGATTAGAGGCATTAGGATTCCTTGATTTAGGGTTTTGCGTGGCAATGAATGTTAGAGCATATATGAGAACAAGGTCACTTAATTTGATTTCTTTTTTTTTATATATAATATTTAGAATTCAAATGTTCTAGATATGTGTGCAATTTAACAGATGTTAAGACGGAACATAACAAATATAAATACAAGTTAATTCATTGTTAAAGAGAAAAAATCATAGGTCACATTTTTGTAAATGCGCTAAAATACAGGTCATTTATTTGTAATTGACCCTTAAGAAAACTTACGTGCAATGTGATATGATTATATTTGCACAGTGTTTTGGATTAAGTTGAAGCGATTCGAACTTGTGTAAGTCTCTTAACCTTTTTTTTTTCGTGCAGGCTAACACAACAAGTATAGATCTATTGCAAGGAGTCCATACCTGGGATAAAGAATCTAGACCTATTGCAAAAAGTCCATGCCTTTTAGAGCACATAATGTCTGCATGATGCATAGCACACCAAATAGTCCTAATCAGCCGTAGGAAGTCTAGACTTGTTATGTTTAAACCAGCAGTTAGAGTGCATTTAATGCACGATTTTCTTCATGGGTTTGGGACCAATGACCATATTCTTGAAGATGCTATAAATATGAGTTTATGGGCAAATTTTAAAGACTTAAAAGAGCTAATTTATTGCTTACAAACACTCGTATTAAATTTCTCAAACCTCCTCGTGTTTTGATTGTTTTATATTTTGTGTGTGTGTGTGTGTGTGAGAGAGAGAGAGGAGAGAGAGAGAGAGAGAGTAGTGCATTTGAAGTGTCATCTTGTATATTTCTCTAGATCACTGCTCTAAATCTTTCTTTTATGTTTTTTAGAGTACTGAGCTACACCTAAAGTGAGAGGATTTTATTTGTATAGGTATAACTCTTATGGATTGTTTGTGAATGTTTTTGTTTGTATTGTGTAGCTACTTATGAGCATTGTTTTATCTGTAAAATAAAGTGTGGTGTGAAGTTCTCCACTGGGAGGCATTGTTTCTCTCCGTCCCTTCTATTTTTATTTTGTGCAATTTACATATTGTTGTTGTTTGTCTGTTAAATTGCATCGTTTAGACGTTATAAATTAAAAAGAAAAAAATAGCCTTAGAACTCAATTCACCTCCTCTTAAGTTTTTATCTTAGGTGTTATATAGGTTTAATACCATATACCCTTTAATTCTTTCTATACACTTGGAATACAATCCAACTCAAGTGTTGGAGTGATAGTGTTGGACAACCCTTGGGTGCACCAATAACATTGTTTTGTTTTGTAGCTCTAGCTTACAAGCCTAAAGTCAAGTCCTGATACTCAATTTTCTCTCCTTTTTTTTTTTTTTTTCAGTTTTAAACTAGCAACATTTGGCACCTTTTCTTGAAACTATTATTATAATAGTTTCCTCTTCTCATTTTCTCCTTTAGATATATTTTGTTTATATTAACGAAACTCTTGATTCTCGATGTCTCCACCACCTAAAGGCAATAAAGTAGCCCAAAGCTTGAACCTTACAATTTATTAGAATTCACCTCTAGTCTCGATAACCCGTAGGAACCTACAGCTTCCCATAAAAGCCTTGGTGTCTTTCCTGCCTATGAATCTTTGCAATATCAAGAGTAGTTGAGTAATTTGGAAAATATGTTGCACCATATGGTTGGATAAAATATCGAGTTGATAAGCCATAATTGACAAGTGGAGTAATGCCTCAAATACCTTGAATTAGGAGCTAACGTTCTCAAGCGGTAAGAGAGAAATGGATAAATTTAGTAGTCTCATTCTCAAGCAACTACATCATAGTTTCTACTAGAGGTAGAGAGACAATGCCAAAGCGATCGTTCTTAAGCTCGAGTTTTGTCTCAAGTGCAGGTTAACATAACATTTTCCCACCATCAAGGTGAATTAAGGGCTAGAAATTCTTCATTGGCACTAGACACATTATGTACACATATTGATGGTCAGTGTCCAATCAATCTTCATACGTATTAGGGGAAGCATTTTGAAAATTTGACACTCGAGAAGATTAAGAAGGGATTTAAGAGGGTACTCGAAATCAAAGATAGTAAAAAGAGTGCCTAGACTCTAAAGACATCTTCTTTTATGATTAAACCACATTGGCATAATTTATTATTAAAAATCCCTATAGGCATGAAGTTGCTAGATTGAAAATGTATGATGGGATCATTGATTTGGCTGAACATTTGCATCGGTGCAAAGATAAGATGTTAGTCTTCAATTTTAGTGAGATCAACCAAATATGGTATCTACAACTGTGTAGGGTTTGTTGTCAATTTTGTGGAATTGGCGATTGTCTGACTGCTTTAAAGAGCCACTTTATAGTCACTCATCCACATAGAAAAAGACACATAGTCTCTTTTTCTTATCAAATAGAAAAAAGGACAAGTCTTTAAGGGATAATGTGACTTGATTAAATCAAATGGTGGCTAAAATTGACGGCTTGGACCTAAGCACTGCAATTGGAGTAATATATTCAAGGGTTTTGTTGGAATGAAAACCTTTTTTTTCTCCCTTGCTAAGAACATGTTGAAAACATATGAAGAGTTTCAAGAGTGAGCTGGGAAGTATAATAAACAAAGAGACTTTATTCGTGCTTAGAGCAAAGTCGAGAAGTCAATTTGTGATTGATAGAAGGATGAGAAAGACAAAGGATTTGTTAATGACCATTGGGTCATACAAGAGTTTAATAAGGTATTTTCACTTAAAACAAGAACGACCAATAAAGGAAAAGATTCTATAGTTCCATCTTTATTCCACTTAGTTGGCTATAGAAAGAGATCATCCTAAAGGTACCAAATTTAGGAATCCTGCTTAAGCCTAATGAAACAAGAAGAAATCATAGTTATTGAGACGAAAGCAAGTATCTAACTACCACATGGATGTTGGCCACAACACTAGCAACTGTATCTAGTTGAAAGTCGAACCGTTGAAAGCTATAAAGAGGGGATTATTAAAATACATGCGAGAGAGAGGTCTAACTTTGTTGTATAGGCGATGAGCATCATTTCATTACCCTTATCATTACTTGAATAATTCAAAAAAATAATCGAACAAGGTCCTCCCATAAGGGTATTGACTACACCACGAGCTTCGTCCTCCATAGGCTGATTGGTCTTATTGGCACCATCTTGATTCTATTTGATCTTTTTCATCAAATTAGTCTCTCAATCCTATTTAACGGGTCACCTGCATACTATTTTAATTGTTAGTTTGGATTTCATTATTAAGATCTTCATATGAAACGCGAGAGAGAGGTTTAGCTTTTCTCTATAAGTGATAAGCATCACTTCATTACCCTTATCATTTCTTCAATAATTAAAAAAAGGTAATCGAATGAGGTCCTCCCATAATGGTTATATTGACCTCAATAAAGTCTACTCAAAAGATTATTTCTTATTTCTTTCCCAATGATAGACCCACTTGTGGACTCAACATTAGGTCACTCTATATCGAGTTTCATGGACACCTTTTCAGCCTATAACTAGATTATGATGGAATAAAAAGATCAAGTCCATACATTATTCATATTGTTACAAAGTTATACCATTTGGCCTTAAGAATGTGGGGGCAACATACCAAAGGCTAGTGACTTAAGTGCTCAGGAGTAGATTGGGTGAAACATGGAGGTATATGTAGATGATATGATCTATAAAAGGAAGGAGTCAAATTTATCACCTCAATGAACTAAATGAGACATTTATCACCTCAGACAATAGTGGATGAAACTCAATCCGCAAAAGTGTGTTTCTCAAGCATCCTTTTGGACAATTTATAAGGAACATGGTTACCCAATAGGAAACTTATGCTAATTTAAAAAAAAAAAAAAAGGTTGTCTTGGGAATCTGTCAAGGATGTGTACGACCCATTATAAGGATAACAACACTAAGCGGGTTTTATCCACAAAGTACCGACTGATGTGCAAAATTTTTTAAAATCTTGAAGAATCCCACAAAGTTTCAATGGGTTGATGCAAAGTCGCTTTCAAGTTGCTTACTACATCGTCGGTCTTAGCAAAACTGATCCCAAGAAAATAGTTGTTTTATATTTAATTGTTAGTGGTAGCATCCTTTCCTTGGTCCTTATTCGAGTTGATGTTAGGGAATGCATACCTATCTACTCCATGAGTCACATTCTACAGGGGCTTGATAAGAGATATTCTCTAGTGGTGGTCGTTTCAACTGGGGGACTTAAGCTCCATTTTGAAGCCCATTAAGTAATTGTGTTGATCAATCAATTTATCTACAACATCATGATTCTTACTAAATGATGAGGTACACTCTTGAACTTAGTTCTTACAAAGTATGATATAAAAGCTTAAGACGTTGTTAAACACATGTACTAGCTAAGTATGTGGCTGAGTATGTTGGTCCTCTTGAAGAAGTTGCAAATGGTGGAAAACCTAAGTAAACTCTCTTCACAGATGGTTCATTAAATTAAGAATTGGCGACCGCATTATCTTGTCATGACTTATACACAATTGTATATGAAAATCCCATTAAATTTGCTAGACATTTGTGCTGCTTAGAAGTTTGAACCACCTGTGATTAAAGTTCTTTTAAACTCTTACAATCAGTTCTAATCGCTATTAATGTGTTTGTTTGTGTTTGTTTATGGCACATGTAGCTATAAATTTGTTGTTGTATCAGTTACAATTACCTGTAATAAAGTTGCTATCTAATGTTACATAGTTACACTATTGTGTAAACTAAACTCTATTATAAACTATAAATGGTAGTTGTTACTCTAACTCGATGCTGAATTTTTTCTTGAGCCAAACGTATGAATTTGAGTGTGTATCCAAGGATTTTTATACTTAAATTTTTTTTAATCTAATGTTATAATTAATTTTAAATTACTTCATTATCTAGTAAACCAATTGATGCTCAAATGCCTACGTTTATGATGTAAATCCCACAAGAGATGTAAAAGTACCAAACCCTCTATACAACTAAACAAATAATTTAGAAAATTTTTTTGCTTTATTCTTTTATTTGTTATGTTAACAAAGAAATTTCGCTTATGAGAACAAGCAAAATTCTATAGAAAAATTGTTTACTGTTTTTTAGAGTAGAATGTGCATCTAGTTACCTTAAAAGCTCCAATATTAAGAAAATGACATTTATTTGATTTATAGTGTAATTTAACTACAATATTTAAAACATAATAAAGAATCTATTGGGAAAAAATAAAAAAAAATCAACCATGAAATTGTAAGAATGAATCTACCAATATAATTTAACATTTTATAACTTTTATTTTAACTAAAACGTTTGACATAATCATGGTAACAAATTTATAATAATTTATTTTTGTATGGTTGTATCCTACATAATATTTATGCAACAAATTAAAAAAAGAAGCACTTTTAGCATATTTTCATATGAAAGAACAATCCTAACAAAAATATATAACATTTGGGAAATTACTTTTAGGTTAAAATATTTTACACTAATAAACATATGCAACTCGACCCCTAAAAGAAAAAAAAACACGTGCAGCTCGGCAAAGCCCAGCCCAAGTAGTTTAATCCGACGGCTGAAGTGAAACCCATCCAATCTTCAACCTACTTCGTCCATCCTCAAACAAATAGAAAACACGAAAAGGGATTTTTGGAGAGAGAAAGACTAAGAGAGAGAAAGAGAGGTATCACAGTATGTTTGGCAGGAAGTTGTTCGATCCATGGCCGGTTTTCTTCAAGAGAGAATGGAAACGTAATTGGCCATTTCTCGTAGGTTTCGCTATCACCGGGAGCATCATTACCAAGTTCTCTCTTGGTCTCACTGGTATTCAATACTCACTTCAGTGGATTCGCCTTTTGCCTTTTTCGATTCCAATAAGATCGAATGAAATAATAGTCTCTGAGCTGTTTTTATGTTTGTTTGTTTGTTTTTTCAGAGGAAGATGCCAAGAACTCACCTTTTGCTCAGAGGCACAAGAGGTCAGATACGTGAAACCCTAGATCTCTATGATCTGTACCATTTCATCGAAAATTTTTGATAATTCGTTCCCTTTTTTTCCTTATTTGTTGCGTGGGATAACGCTGTATCGGTAATTTGAGGATGGATTGCTGATTTTTATGTCATACGCTGTTAGTGTTTATATTAGACGTCTCCTAGGTTCGTTGGTGGGATGTTTGGTCCAATATCTGATCATTGCAATGACCCCCATTGCATTAATATCTCAAACCATTAGAGTGGTCGGATGATAAGATGGTTAAATAGTGAAAATACCGGTATAGCCATGCCAATGGATCACAGATGGGAGATAGCTGGTCCAATTATGGCCGTGTCCCTTTGCTGATGAAAATAAAATTTTTGATAAATATTTGCGGCATATTACTTGGTGTTGCATTTTCTCAAGCCAGATGTCCTTATTCGACTCTAAACCCATTTCAAGGGTCAATTTTTCTGAGTATATTGCTACATCGGACGTGATAGTTAGTACATGTATATTTTTATGGATAAGTAAGTAATTATAAATAATAATTAATTGCTAAGGATGATTTCGGAAACTAGTCTAATTGTGAATGGCGCAAACTGCAAATTAAGATTTATAAGAAAATGCATTGAGATAGTTATTCTGTTTAATTATGATATTATCCTTATAATTGAAGAAACCCATGTTTGAAAATGAGATTTATAAGACCCTTACATGATTTATAAAGGGAAAAAGTTGTGTGAATAAGGCAATCATTGATAACTCAATTGGCTCTCTAGTAGAACCCTTTTCTCCTAGGTTCTAGATATATCATGAGTAGAGCCAAAAGAATATGAACTGTACAAGTCAATTTACCAATAACCTTGGTTGAATGAAGTAAAAGGCTCTTGCGTACATGGAAGACCTCACCATTTAAACTGTAACCATAGAGTGTCTAAACGATATATTAGTTTGTTTCAAGGTAAAATGCCTATATAAAATAAATAAATTAAATTTGTGGTCAGGAAGGTTGTAGTATCAAAAGCCATTGGAATAATAATCTTATACATTGGAAGAATCCATTTTGCCCCACGTTTTTTAAAAAACAAACTTGCCTCATGGTTTAAATTCTGTGTAACTTCGCATGTTTTACTAATTATTTTGCCTTTGTTTCTTGTAGCATTTACTTTTATGGTCATTACTATCTTTACTCTGTCTTTACTGCCTTATTTCCTCTTTCTTGTTACTTTCTTTTTTAGTCTGTTAGATAGTTATATTCATGCAAATAAACAACTCAGATCACTTTTTGATGATTATCTTCTCGGCAAACACATGAATTAGTGATTCAAAATCAATTAGTCCTGAGCCATCTTGACTTACCCCCCAGCCTGGTGCCGTGGTTAGTTTCTTTCATAATATTATAAAACATAGTGAAGAAGTTTTCTATTGGTTTTGACCAAGAACAACACTATTCTGTCGGTGGATCATGCAAGCTTGGATGTGTGAAGAAGTTTAAGTTAATCTGATCATGTGGCAATTATAATTCACAAGTGCCTAGTCATGGTATTGGAGTTCTTTAATAATTTTGAAGGGTTCTTGTATCTCTTTCTCCTTTTTATTTGAGCTTGTGTACAGAGGCTTCATTTGATGAATCGCTTTTTCTAATAAGCTCTCTATATAATGTTCTGTTTCTGATGGTGGCCGGGGAAGGAATGCTCATTTTGAATGAATACTTTCTTATTTCGGTCCTTATAGCCTTTTCTATTGGGCTTTTATTTTGGGGGGTAACTGGGGGGCAGGACTGTAGTATGACTGGCTACCTCCAGGTAGTGTAGGCTTGCTTGTTATATCTCCTCACTTAAGCTATTATCATAAAATTACCTTGGAGAAAGCTCTTTGAAGTGAAGTAAATAACCTATTAGATGATTATTAAGAAAAGTGATAATCGCTTTTCAATTCCCCAAGAATTTGCATGCAAGTAGCCCTCTTTCTTTCCTTCTTGTGGCTTGATAATTTGACACAAAGACAGCCCTCTAATCTGGGGGACCTTTAGGTCTTGTGAATTTTTTGACTTATTCAATTTATTTATATCCAAGATCAGTACACCTACAAAGAAATCAAATGCTCAATATTAATGCGATGAGACAAGCTAGAAATTTTGATCTGCACACACTGGAGTGGTGATAAGCATTGATAGTCTGCTTCTCATAATCTCTCTTTCTATGAGTGACATTTTAGATTCTCTGCTTTTGCAGGTGATTTCTGAGAAGGCATGGAGGAGGCCCACTTCGCTCTCCTTTAATGGTTTGCTGGAGCTATTCTTTTTCTTTTGGTGCTTGAAGTTATGTCTTCAATAATCAGATGGGATGTTCTGAATGCTACTTATACTGATTTCTTAGATCTGTTTTCTCATGAACGACATAAAAAATACACTTGAGTTGTTCTGCCTCTTTTGAATCTCTCATCAGTGGTTAATTATGAATGTTCACTTAACTGAGATGGCCATTTCACATCACTGCATTTGACAGCGCATCTTACAATATTTTTCACTTGACCGAGATGCCCATTTCACATCACTGCATTTGACAGTGTATCTTACAGTATTTTGCAAGTCCACTGCCAGCATTAGTTTTAGTACTTGTTTCCTCTGATTATCCTCCTTTGCTGGTGAATCCTATGGAGGATTAGCTGTAGTAGATCACTGTATTATTCAAAAAAGAAATGGCGCATGTTTGAGATGACCGACTTCCTGGTGGCTGATTGACGTTCTGATGGGACTATAGATAAAGAAGGGAGGAAGATTGCCCACCCCATTAGGATGGGTTTTTTAAAGCCGGAGGCCCGGAGTTTCCATTCATCTCTGTCATTTATAGCATGTTATAGCTACGGCCAATACTAGTTATCATGCTTTTTCTTCACAAAATGACAGTATTAGAGCCAAGCAGGATTCTGGACTGGAAATGAATTTCTTGTTCGTCTGAAGAAGCTATGCTTAATGAACATATAGAGAGAAGGTTTTGCTAGTTACGATATGGATTGCTCAGCCGTGGGCACAGAAAAATAGAAACAAGTCCTCCGGTAAAATAATAAAAGGGTAATATAAGTCCAGTAAAATAAGCATAATCCTTGGGATGGTCTGGACTCAGGATAACTCAACCGGTAGAGGACTGAAAATTATTGGGCGACCAGGTCCTTTATAAATACTAATTAGCTGTGGTGGTTTTTTAAAAGGATTGTTGTTACATTAGTAATTAAATTTTACCCATTTCTTGAAGTCTGGTGGCTGATATGGAATCTAAATTTTACTTGTTTTTATAATTTAACGTTGGAAGTGGAATTGGTTAAATAATATAAATGATCTTGAAAAGTATTAATTAACTTTGTAAATGGAATTGGTCAAACGATATAAATGATCTGAGAAAGTATTTTGGTAGCGTACGGATGTTATAGAGAGAGATCTGCAAAATTATCATGTTAAATGCCAGTATGACATTATATCAGGCCAACTAGAGAGAGAGAAAGAGAGAGGCATGCATGGTTACTTGCTGAAGCAATTTTTAAAAGTGAAGTAACTTCACAGATTACTTTTTAAGAGAAAATTTACAAGTAACCCTCTATGCCGTATAGGATGGTATGAGTTAGATTTTGCACCAATCATTCTCAATAAAAATTACTCCTGTATCTTTAAGCAAAGTTTTCCATTTTCCAAATACGGTATTTTCAGCTAGAGTTTATACTAATCATTGTGCACGAATTTGCACAAACATATTATTTTTTACTTTGTAAAATGGGTGGAAATTACCTTTAATCTATACTATAGAAAGAGGATTTGTTGTGAAATAATTCAAAGCTTAAATAGCAATTATTGATGGTTTAATATGGATCATGGGCCTTCTAAGTTGAGTCCAGCCCATTGTCATTTTAGACTAGCCTATTGGGTTAGTTACCAGTTTATGCCAACAATAATTTAAGGCCCCACTAGCATATATTTCACCTAGACTTGATGACTGATTGACTCCTCCAACACTTAGTTGACATCACGTTTGACATCTTGGTATACTCTCTTCAATAGGGTTGGACTAGTGGGCCCATGCCACCTCTACTGTTATCGTCACTAACCGCCCGCTCACTCACTTTTCCATGATTTCATGATGCACTCAATCATTGAGGATTATTTGACTATAAGTAATCCATTTTTCCTTCATGAGAATGATAATGTCACCTCCATGAAAATGGTGATGTGGTTTGAACTATTTTTTACAATCATCATCTGCCAATGAATTATCATGTTTGTTGTCTTAGGCATTAGAGCGGCTGCACCGATCCTAGTCCCAGCATGTTGCTAGTTACGTTTCTATTTTGTAGGCCCATATATTCTCTCCAATCCATTCTAGATTATCAATATCTAGCCTCTACCATATTCAAACTAGTGACGGCAATGATAATAAATTATAGTCCCATTTGGACTTTGCAAAATTGCAACATTGAATGCTTGTTGATATTTGATATTGTATTAGATGCCAACCAATCACCAATGGAGAGAGAAGGCAAGCATTGGTGCTTGATGAATCAACTCAACTGGGTGAAGCAACTTTATAAGCAACTTTCCACCAAAAAGAACTTTATAAGTTACTCTTTGTCAGTGTTTTAGGTTATTTGACCTAGATATTTGTGCTAAAACAACTTTTTCTTAAGACATTCCTTTTTATGATCCTTGACACGGGACCTTATGTGAAGGATCTTACTTTTTGATGTCTCATGGGATTGGAGGGAGTTCCTTCAATATTTGGTAATTCTCTACGGAAGACCTCAAAATGTAAGAATCATTACGTCTTTTCAGATTTTTCTTTACTTTATTAAAGGTATTATGTAAGAGAATACAAGATCCCATAAAATTTAAAAAGATGTGAAAAACCTCATATAAAGAACCTTAAAATAAAGTAATAAGGTTTTTGACAAAGTTCCTTTTGTATGCTAAATATAACATATTTGAGGCTGGAGTTCCTATTTATAGTGAGCGCACAAATCTTCACCTAATCACATCCTTTTTCTCATTTTTTTTTGAAATAGATGAAAATCTAGCCATAATCTATGCTATACAAAAAAAAAAAAAAAAAGGATTTATCATGAAAATTAGTCAAGCACCTATATGATGACAAAATTGGAGCATGTTTCCTCCGATGATTGATGACACCATTGCCATCTGTATATTAATAATGCATAATTAATTAGAAATAAGTATCATGAAACTACTTTCATCTTTCTCTCTCACCTCTCCCTTTATTATTATTATTATGCAATCGTGTCTATATAGTTCTTAAATCGAGTATGTGGTTAAGTTTTAACATGTAGCAATGAGGTTAATTTCACTTATGGTACATGAATTTTTTCGATTATAACAGAAACATACCTAAATAAAATTTCCCTACAAGAAAATACCTAAACTTTTTAAATCTTTCACTTAAGGTGTCTTTCGATGGATTTCATCCATTACTCCATCCATTTGTTGACGTGGCAAGTGGATCAATTATAATATTATTTTTCGGTCTCTATTAGCATTTTCAATTTTTTTTATTTTTATTTTTCCCCTCCTCTCTCTCTCTCTCTCTCTCTCTCTCTCTCTCTCTCTCTCTCTCTCTCTCTCTCTCTCTCTTCTGCACTATTGCTGTGCTGTCGCTACTTCTTCCTCTTCTTCTTCAAACATTCTTTGAATTGAAAAATAAAAAAATAAAATTACCAAAAATCATAATCAAACTTAAAATAAAATACCAGAAATCATAATGATATGATATTACTGAGGTTTTAAAAATTTATAAGTATTTTAGAGAAAAAAGGAAAAGAAAAATAAATCTTTATTTTCTTGAATTAGAAAATTTAGGAGAGGAAATATAAAAAAAAAAGACTAAGAGTCGAAAAATTGTCCCCTTCCTGTAGTGGTGATCTAGCCGATCCATCATAATCCCATTTTTTCTCATCTTTCTCGTAACCAATGCCTTTTGATTTCAACACTCACACACACATGCATACACAAAACAAATAAAAACAAAATAAGAATAAAACTAATTACCAATTTCAACTAGATTGCTAATTGTTAAAATATAAAAAATCTCCTCAATTCAATATCTAATTAACCCCCTAGAAGAAATCCTAGATATCGAGTTTGATAGACTCCAGTCATTTATCCATCTATCTATACCCAATTTCAAATTCCATGATGATATACTCTCTCTCCTATTATAAAGATGATGATGAACAATTCGGCAAGCAATGGTTTGATGTTCAGAATACCATCATCTTCCTCGACCAATAATGTCGGTACGACACCATCTCTTGGTTTGAAGACCTATTTTAAGACTCCTGAAGGCAAATGATTTCTAGGCTTATGGTATGCGTAGTGGAAAATGGGTGTTCGCGTCTAGCGGTTTGGATTTGTGAATTTGTGTGGAAAGAGATGGTTGCGTGTGGGAGTATTGTAAAGCGGCTGTTGGATGGTGTTGAGTGATGATGATTGCACACACATATATATATATATATAGAGAGAGAGAGAGAGAGAGAGTCCTTAGTCTAGAAGGTTAAAAAACAAAATTAGGGATTTTTGATAAGCCTCAACTAGATTTTTAAATTTGGATCCCATTCATCTATATATCAATGAGTTCAAATCAATTCAAATAGATCTCATATTAAGTTTCTACAACTTTCTTCCCAATTTTAGTAGTCATAATAAAAAAAAGAAAAGAAAAGTTAGCTTTAGCAGCAGCGCAAGAGGAGAGATAGGAGAAGAGTTAAAATAATAAAAAAAAATTAAGAATGCCAAAGTGGACAAAAAATTAATTTTTAAATTAGACTGCTTGCCACATCAATAGATGGATAGAATCCATCCAAAGTAATGTAAGCGAAAGATTTAAAAAATTTAAGTATTTTTTTATAACGAAATTTTGTTTAAATATTTTTTTATTATAATTAATAAAGTTCAGGTACCGTGAATAAAACTAACCCTATAGCAATGTGACACAACGTAAGCAAATTTCTATAGTCCTATTAATAGTTCATTCAATTAATAATTTGACTATTAAAATATGTATAATAATTAATATATTAGGTATTTCGTGTGATCATAATTAAGTATAAATTTAAACCGTTTAATAACTAATGTAACCGGCCACAATATAAAACATAACGGGACTATAAAATCTTCCCACCTAACCGCGGATACAGATTTTTGCATGTCATGTTCAGAATTCCATTGTCAATACGAACCGATACTATAATCTTTCTAGGTTCCACGTAAAATTGAATTTGATAATAACCATTTCGCACACCTTAATACATATTATTTTTACTCCTCGTCATGCAATTTTTTTTGAAACAATCCAATACCATATCCCACTAACTTCTCATTCAAATCATGTTATTGTGTTTAGTTAACAAAATGAAATTAGAAGTCCTGTTTCAAATTTTCTACTTATATCGACATGTAACATATGATGTTATAAATATGTAGACCCTTTACTCGAAACCCAAATAAATCTCAAATCCGACAGCAGTTGGGGCTTCTCTACATGTGCATAGCAGATCTTGAGATCCTGCTTAACTATTTATGAACGATCACAAGGTGGGAGGACTTAGCAAAAAAAGAGAGATCTTGCTAAGGCCCAGCATTTGGTTCCTGCTCAATTATGAAACTTGCTTTTTGCCAATTTGAACAGCTCTAAGTCCTACATCAGACAAGTTACAGATTGACAGCAAGCAAGCTAATGGGCGAGAGCACAATGAAACTCCCAGCTATTCAACCTCACTTGGATCTCACATTGCAGCTACCACTGCCGGTTAAGTACGAGAAAGCTTTGATTAGAAGAATCACAGCTGTTACCATTTCAATCATTTTATTTTCAAGGCAATTACATGCGTAGTTGAACAGAGGTTCCAAGGTCAAGTTAGCTCACAATAAAAAATGGGACAATGAAACAGATCCACCTACCTGTGACCTAAGCTAACGGGGCTGTATGAATCCAGTTGGCATTTTGACTATCAAATAGAGCACTCTAGATCTATTAGCATGGAATGGATGAACAATGCAAGTATAGACTCTTGAAAGTACATTAAGCACCAACTGAAAAGAAAGTAGAAACAAGAGTCTAAAGAGAATATGGCTTGGGAACTTTGATATGTTCCACAAAAACCCTGCAAATTTACCCAGCAAATCAGTTTTCAACAAAACACATAAAGATATGCTCTCGTACACATGAGAACTGATATACCATGGTGAGGTTATAGCATTTCTTGTGATCTTCTCACACATCGGCTGACCTTTCTCTTGAACTCGTCTCTTTTCTCTCTCCATTCTTTCTGTGATAGAAGTTCAACACTAAATTAAAGAAAAAAAAGGAAGAAGAAGAAGAAGAGATATCCTCATTCCATCAAACAGACACCAAAACATCATTTATATTTAGTGCAAGGACTATAATATGCTTGGAAATTGCATTTATTATCATGGTTTAAAGACTAAATACTGAAACCAAACATTCGAAATTAGTATCCATGACTAAGCAACCTAAGTGTAATCACTCCTCCATAGGTGGCTCTGGCAAAACTTAGTTGATCCCCCATTGCAGCTTGGGACTCAAGTATGGCTGCAAATGAGCCGAGCCGAGCCGAGCCAAGCAAAGCATTTAAAGGTTCGAGGCTCAGCTGGTTTAAAATTTATAAAGCTCGACTAGCTTTTTATTGAACCTAAAATTAAGGCTTAAGCTCAATTTGTTTAGCTAAATGAGTTTTAGTTCAAGCTCGAGCCAAGTCAAGCTTTTTAACAAGCCTCCTAAGCTTTTATCGAGCCTGAAATTTAAGCTTGAGCACGACTTGTTTAGATAGCCTATTTTCCATTTTTCTCAAGCTCAAAATATAATATATAAGTGTTGTTATAAATATATATACATACATAAATATTAAATAGAAAATAGTTTTTGTTGTTTTAATTATATAGTTATATATAATATATCATTCATAAAAAATTTATAAATTTACTAACAAACTTATTAATGAGCCATGTGAGCTTATTCATGAGCCTAAACAAGCTTTTTACAAGTTGGCTTGCGTCTAAGTCAAAGCTCGAATTTGGCTCGTTCAGATAAACGAGCTTCACATTAGGCTAAGCTCGGCTTGTTTACTAATTGAGCTCAAGCCGAGCCAAACTTAAAATAAGTCGAGTAGCTTGCGAGACGGCTCATTTTCAGCCCTAGACTCCAGTAAGTTTCTGCCTGTTTTCACTTCTGAATATTTCAGGAAAATATTGGATGATGAGCAGATTGCAAATAGATCGGGTATGGGAAGGGTTCAAGATCTGGAAAATGGCGTTGGATCTAACTTTTATAGTTGTTCTCAAGATCTGTATCAGAGTAGTTTTCTTCCTCCCAATATTTTTGCTTTATTGAAGTAGCTTACTACTGTGTCCAACTTGAGAATTCCTGACACGTTATTCCCTTATGGAAAGGAGAGACAAAACATGCAGGATGTTATTTCAATTTAATTAAAGTAAAGAAATTAAAAGCTGAAACTTCTTAATATGAACCCAGCATAAACTGCCAAGATACTGAGCTCAGTAAAGAAAAGATATTGGCAGCTCGCACATCAGCTACATATCTCAACACATCAAATATATTGGAATTATCTCTGGCGCTTTCAAATATATTTCAGATAGTATGAAGGGGTTTTATAGCAACTATTGTACAAAATATATTTCAAATAGTGCATAGTGAATACTAGAGGCAGAGCTAAAGCTAAGAAGCTATTTCCAGAAATTTGTTATTAAAACTGAGACTAATCCTAAGGAATTTAAGTGGATTTCAAACTGCACAATCTAAAGTCAGAAAGCTTCGACTTTAGCATCGCCATAAGTCACTAGACGTGCTCACAGCAGAAGACTAGATGGGAAATTCATAGCAATTGATAAGATGTAACATCTAGATGGGGTTAAAAACATGCCTACCATTTTTGAGGAAAAAAAACTACAAATTAGAGGAAAAAAATTACAAAATTATCATCGCTAGCTATTGCATGTTGAAGATGTGATATAAGGATTTATACAAGTATCGTATTCATGACCAACATGCAATATAGGTTTGAATGTATATGCATATTGGTCATAAGATACATATTGAATAATTACATGTATATTGCATGTTGAATATGCGATACACCATAAACATCCTATATCACATATTTAACATGCGATATAGTAATGATAATTATGTAATTATTTTTATTTAACTTGTATTTAAGTAATTTTTTTCTTAAATGATGGTTAAACATGAAATAATCTCCATCCAGATGCCAAAACTCTTCACTCAGCTATAAAGCATACATAAATCATTCTCACTACATGAGCTGCTCTAGATTAAAAGACTCCAAAAAGTGGATAATATTTCTTTTGTATTTTATCTATATGCTTTTAGGTTGAAGTTATCAGCTCAGAATGGGAAAAACACGGGCCACATCTCTGATGCTTTTAGGCTGAAGGTATTAGCTCAGAATGGGAAAAACTTGGCCACATCAATATGCAGTGGCAATATGTAAAAATTTACAAATAAAAGATCAATGGTATGCCAACCATCACCTTTATTTTATTCTGCTCATGGAAAAATGGAAGAAAATTAAAGGGATGATGGGGTTTCTTGATAGGTATTTGGGGTTTACCATGATACCAAGATGGTGGCAGGAGCATAGGAAGGGGGATGGATGGCCTACAGAACTCAAATACATCAGATCTTGATGTAAAGGAGCCCACAAGTATATAGGCATGCAGATTAAAACAATCACCAGGAGAAACAAAAAGGAGAAACTCAATCCAGAAAGGGAAACAGCAAAATGCATTAAAGGAACAAAAACTGCACAAATATATATAAGAAAGTAGCTACTGCAGCAATCAAGATCACGCACCGCTGCCTCCACATTTGCTGGAGATTCGTCATTTGGACTTGACAGCATCGATATGATACTCAACACTATACTTTCAACCTGTTACCAGACAACAAAATTATAGACACGCAATGGATAACACATTCTGGCAACCAAATAAGTACAATTGCATTGAAAAGCCTATATAACTTGATGCAAAGTATCATGGCCATCAAGACTGCCGATAATGTGGTCCAATTACAGTCACACTTCCTGATTCTCTACTTATAATGAAATTTATTTATGTGAAATCCATATGAAAATGTCATTTTACATTATTGTAAACACCATTTAGTATATGCAAACCTTATTTGCAAGCAACATGAATGACAATATGACACAAGACAATCCCAAGGGTGTGTTGTCATGTATGGATATGTTCAAACAAAAATAAACTATAAGAATACCGTATGAACAGGGGTCCACCGCTCACTTGCAAGTTCATAACCATTTGGGTCGTCACCAGGAGGATGAAGAATTGATATGCAGACACGGCCATCTGGATAGACTGAAAGACATGCAGAGCCTAAGATTATTCTAGTCCATAGAATCCCACCAAAGGGCTTTGCTAATAAATGTAAACCAGAAAAAACACAAAAGAATAGCCGATGACTCCTACCATTGGGATGCCAAATCTCAGAAGTGAACCTCACAGTTGGGGGACTATTGGGATAGTTGGACGGAAAGCTCATTATAGCATTGAAAAAACCTCCCTCACTGCAATCCCGTATTAAAAATAAGTACAAGACATGTGACATCAATTGCCTCTTATAGCAGGATGCCAAGCTAAATACATCACAAACATATGAAGATAGCTTTTCTATCAAAGAATTGGACATTGCTAGGGAATCATGCTGTTGAAAAACAATAACCAACTATACATGCTTACAGTGGCAAGACAAAATGAAATTTATCATACTGGGAGAATTTGTTTTCATGTTCTCAGGTTGAAGTTGAACAATTGACATGCAACCAGATTATTGAATAAAATACTAAGAGATGTATCTTACAATGACACTAAAAGCTCATATAAAACTGAGTTGAATAACCAAGGAAGGAGACCTTTTGGATTATCTGTTTTTCATCTGTATCTGTATCTGTATCTTTTTAAAATGATATGTGTAAATATATCCGATTTGCATCTAAATTTTATCTACATTTGTTCTATTTGATCTTTTGATGAGAACTGTCAACTTTTTTTTATCTATATCTATTTCTTGATAAATAATTTGTCAGCAACAAGTTTGAAAAGGTGTCTATATCTGTCGAAAAAAAGCCAAAACAAACAGACCCCTAAGTAATACTACACAAACACTACATTCTCAACAAACGTGCCTCGTATCGTCAGTAATTAACTTATACACTAAAGCATGCAATATCAATTAACATGCCAATCAAATCATGATTTTAGACTGTGATTGATAAGTATGCATCCCAAGCTGAACCTTATGAGTAGGACTAACTCATGGTAGCTAAATCAAAGGATATTCCAAAGGAAGCATTACTGACTTGAAACAAATCCAAAATAGTTTTACATATAATAACAGAAGAGAAAAAAACCTGGAATGTAACCACTGGAGAAGTATTCCAACTCACAGGTTTTGAGTTGCATCACTTGTACTTGATAAACTTTCAGACAATTGAATCAAGAATGCATTGCAGGACTCTCAATGAGCATAACACCATTTAGGTATGGTAAGTACGTAGAGAAGGGTTTAATTAAGGTTTTAACCGCTTGAGTGAAGGTAAAGGTATAACTGGAGTTACCAACTCAAGGATCTTAACAAAATCATGTCTGCTCTTTCAGAAGAAGGGAAGAACTATCTCTGAAGATGCACACAAACTTCATGTCTAGTAGAAGGTGCGTTTTACAATCATTGCAAACAATTTAAATTTCACAACAGCAAACAAGCTATCCCGCTAAACTGCTTCACTCTCAATTTCCAAAAAGTTATTCAACAGAGACGCATATATAGATTAAATTCAAAAGCTTTAAGAATATTCTACCCTCTCAATCAAAGAAGAACCTTAATTTAACTGATCAAACACAAACATCAACATAATTCACAGCCCAATCACAAACCGAACCTCTTGATCCACTGCCACAAAACAGTACCGATTCGAAACCGACCAATTACATCGAAAATCAGCTCTAAACAACAAAAAGATAGAATCTTTAGAGAAATAAGTGAAGGAAGCACATACTAGAGAGTATCAGGAGGTCCAATTATGGTGACACTCCATTCGAATATGTTGTTCTCGTCGACCAAACCGGCTGAAAACCCATCGACTGGGTTTTTACATAGATCTGCATGTTAATCGAGCCGATCAATCCAACGCTATCAACAAACATATAAATAAACAGTGTATATGCACATATATGTATACACAAATCCTAAATTCCATGAAATGATACAGAAAGAGGATCGGTGAATTCATGTGTTATACCTTTAAGCTGCTTCTGAAGGAGAAGACTAGCTTGAGAAGCCATACAACAGAGAAATGGTGCAGTCGGCTTGGGGAGAGGAGGAGGGAGGGAGGAATGGAGACAGAGGAATAAGGGCTTGGTGTTCAAGTTTGTTGGATTGAGAGAAAGGAAGAGAGAAAGTTAAAAGTTGATAAAGTAAAATATGAAAATGAAAAAAAAAAATTTGTGTTTTTATTTTGGCCGGAAATTACGTGTTTATTTTGTTCTGCACAGTGTTTTCATGCTATGCACTATTACTCTTGATAATCATCTCTTAAGTGAATATCTTGATTTGTACCAAAATGTATCTATAATTTTTTACCATTTTCTATTTATTTTATTTAGGTAAATTACACCGAAAGGTCATCACATTTAAGTTTAAAGTTCATTTTAGATCATAAAGTTTCAAAAAGTTCAGAATGGGTTATAACATTAGTAAGTAAGTTCATTTTAGATCATAATGTTTTTGAACGTTTAAAAAATTTAGTCAATTGAAATCACCATTGACACATGTTAATTGTAACACCCTAAAAATTTAATTCGATTAATTAAATAACTTAAGGCGCTACCGCTACACATAATACTCTAAAGTATTATACGTTAAGGCTTTCTTTAAAAGATTTTGTTTATATTGGACATTGGATTTTGTTTATGTTCGACATTGCTACTCAATTTTAGGTTATGAAATCGTTTAGTTATATTTTCAAATAATTGGATTTAGCAATGAAAAATCTATTTTATAATACAATTTCTAAATAAAAATATTTCAAAACTTCCACTCACTCAAGTGGAAAAATTTTTACTTAAACAAAACTTTACAAAAGCTTAATTACAAAACATGGGCACCAACAAGCCCCTTTTAAGAAATATTACAACTTAAAATATAAACCAGCTCTTAACTTAAATAAAATAAAAACAAGTAATATCTACGGCCCTAACCCACATCACTCATCAAACATCGCCCAAAACCCGAGCCAAGCATCATCACATCAATCATCATCAACAACAACTCCATCATCAACATCATCATCATCATCTTCATCAAATCATCATATCATTACTCGTCTTCATCAATTCCTGTAAAAAGAAAAATAATAATAAAAATGAGTCAAAGCCCAGTACATAGTAACACAATCATACATGGAGTGCTACACAAGCTTAACTAAATTCAGTGCATCAACAATAGGTTATTATCTTTCATTTAAAGTAAACAAATCAACACTGGAGCACTTACACTCCGGAACAAGCCTGGGGAATTTGGGGATCCTGAGCATCAGCAGCTGCTCAAGGGGTTGATATAAGCAGCCCGAATACTTATATCTTCTATATCTAGACAAGATAAGTAATCTCATTTATGGCTCATAGTCGTTACACAACTTCATTAATCTTAATCCATAATATCATTCACTTCACACGTCCCCATAAATGTTGAACCAAATCATATTACTTTCCCTTAAGAATAAGTAAACGTTGCACAGATACTACATTACTTATTGATTACACGCTTAACCATAAAAGAATTGTTATTGCATCATAGCATACAATTGCATCATGACAAAAAGGTTAAAGCGCCTATATCTAACATGTCATTGCATCATGACAGGTTGCCGCTCCTCGAACTAGATTAAACTGCGTAATAGATAATCAATTCAATCAATTATTAAGCCAACTTAAGTTAATTCAAGTTCAATTATGCCTATTCCTAGTATACAACAATCAAGTCACTGCGTACCTTGAATATGAAATCCAAATAGAGCCTTAGAAAGTATTTTAGAAGTCCGTCTCAAAAGATAAATCAGATCTCCATCACTGTTTCAAGAAATTAAACTCATATAAGAACTTAAACTACCAATCCACTTATCTGAAGCTCATTTTATTATAACCATATTTGATCAGACACTAATTTGTAACCCCACTATGGCTCCGAAGATCGCCTTACCAAAATATGAATAGTTCTCCTTTGTCTGTCAAAGAACTTCTTTTCTCTTTGTTTATAGTGTTTTATTACAAAAGCATCCAACTAAAAAATTCATATACGAAAACATCTATTTCTTAAGCAAACACACCTTTGAAACAACATATTCACTATGTTATTCAGAGATCATCCTAACACGTTCATCTAAACCAATTATTAGCTATTAAGCTCATTCTAACTTAATCTTAGCCAAATTGATTAGAGTTAATCATTTAAGTCATTTACTAAGTTAAGTTGATTAGACTTATACAATTTAATTCATTTTAGTTAATTCAAGTCCATTTAGTCAAGTCAGACCTAGAATTATCAACTAAGTTCGTTTTATAACTAACTTCTCTAATTAATTCAACCATTTATTAAATCTACAAATCCATTTAATTCATGCTTAATTATATCACTCAATTAACATAGCACATCAATTATCATACATCTATCTCATTTTAGGTCAAAAAAGATCCATTTCCTAAGTAAATACACATTTACAAACAAAAACAAGTTTTAAACTTTATTTATAAAAATATAGCGGCTGTAAAAAAGTAAAATTTAAGCATTAATACTTTTAAAATTTGTAAAAACTCAAAACATGAAAGTTGTAGATCTCTTTTTTAGCTTTCCAACGCAATTTGAATCACCTAAATTTAAGTTCGTATGAAAAAGTTATGATTAAAAGAGTATCACGACCAGAGAGAAGCATAGGCATATACCTTCAACCGTGTTTCTCTTATTTTAAACACACACGCAAGAACCAGTGAGAAAAACGATGGGATATGGCAACCCTATGTTCCAGTTGTGCTGTTCTGGGTTTAAACAAGTTTAAAAGACCAGAGAGAAGCACGGTTGATTAGGGAGAGCCATGTTTACCTCATGCTCATGCTCTGTCATTGTTTTTTTCGAATTTTAACTTGTTTTTCAACTTTGTTTTACATCATTTCTCATCATCTAACATCCTATATACCACATACAAGCCTAGATTCATCAATTCTACCATCTATAAACATGTTTTACTTCATACAACATAAAAAATCCTAATTCTAATAGACATGATCCCATTTAGATTCAACAAGAAACTTCACATATCCAACATTCAACATCCCCATCACCATTTCTACTCAAATGTAACACCAATTCATCATACATAACCAAAAACAAGAATCAAAATAAGATAAAACAAATATACTTAGTTTTAAAGCAAAAACATGCAATTTGGTCTTCTTCTTTTTCTTCTAACTTGATTTCACTTCTATTATCTTCATCTTCTTCTTGATTTCTTTTTTATTCCCTTTGGAATTGAGATGGGAAGATGATTTTGGGAGATTAAAGAGAGAAATGAGAGGAAGAGAAGAGAAGAAAGGGGAGAGAGAGAGAGAGAGAGACGAATTTTGAAGAAGAAAAAAAATAGGAAAAGAATATAAGAAGAAGGGAAGGAAAACTTAAAGGAAAAAATAAGGTTTAAATTAGGATATTTTAAAATAAGGTATTGGATTTATAACTTTCAGATCAATATCTTTAGTTCTGGAATATTTAAAAGATGATTTTAGAATCAATAGGTTAGAAATTAAGAACTTAAAACAAGAACTTAATTTATGAATTTACTTTAGATAAAAGGATATTTAATTTGACTTCGGGTTTAAGAATTGATATTTTTACTCAAGCAAATGAACTCAAATTTTATAGAGATTTAGGAATTGATATTTTGGCTATAGTTTGAAGGTTTAGGAATCCTCTAAACATTTTTATGACACGTTTAGAGATTTTAGGAATCAAAATCTTAAATTTCAAATTATTTAATTGCTAACCTTATTTTGTCAATTTGTCTAATTATACCCTATGATTCATTTAATCTGTTTAAACCCAATTTCTAATATAGGTGAAGGTTTGGGATGTTTCATTAACAGAATAAATATTTAATTAGAACTTTGAAAACCCTTTTTTTAATGCCTCATTGATATTTATTAATAGGAAAAATATTTAATTAAATCTCAGTAGACATTTTTCCAAACATTATGACTTCTTTTGAACTTTTTGAAATGTTATGACTTAATATAAATTTATCCCTTAAACGGTGTGACCTTCCAATAATTATTTGTTATAAAAGTCAGATTTTTTTTTTTTTTTACACATGCAGTACGAATGCGTTATTTGTTAGTATTGATTATGTATAATTGATGGGTGGTATGAGTAGTAGGTTATAAGATCTTATTTATAGCTTATTTTTTAAGTCATTTTCTTAAATTTTGAAGGTAGAACCTATTTTATAATATTTTAACACTGTAATGAAGTCTATATAATAAAACCTAACTCATATGAAGTACTTTTGGAGGTTGTAATATATATATATATATATATTTAAATTATAACTTTATGTGATATTAAAAACGTTACATGTAAATATATAGTCTTTTCTAATTTTTAATTAAAGTTGACAATTTACTTATTACTTTAAGGAGCATGAAGTTTGGCAAACTTTGGTTTTCTTACATAATGGATTAAACTAATGGCTAGTTGCATCTTCACCACTTTGGTTGAGGTGATTTCTAATGGTGCGACTTTAAAAACTTTTTACCCCCATTAGAGCATTGGTTAATTGCTCAATCTGCTACCTAGTGGATGATGACAAATGGAAGTTGTTAAAAATTGGGTAATTATTATGAATGATATCTGAAATTTGATAAAATATACAATTGGGTATTTGAATTTTGAAATTGATTAGTTTAGTATCTAAACTTTGAGATTGATTACTTTAGTATCTAAAAAAACTTTTTATACACGTCAAATAATATTACAAAGGTATTATTAGTATGCTGAGTTTTTTTAGATACCAAATTGATTAATTTCAAAGTTCAAGTGCCTAATTGCATGTTTTGTCAAAGTTTATGTATCATAAGCAATATTAACCCTTAAAACTCGAGGAAGACAAATACCATTTTCTCATGTTTTGTTTGCTGATGACATTACTCTTTTTACATAAGTAGATTTACCAACAGCTCAAGTGATTAGAGATTGTATCAAAACTTTTGCCACAATTTTGGCCTCTATGTATACTTCACCCAATTACACATCCTTTTCTCATCTAATGTCAATGCCACTATTAAAATGTCCACCACTGGCATGCTTATAACATGAAAATCCATAAGTTTTGATAAAAACTTATGATTTTCTTTAGGAAATGGATTTACATCTAGAAGTTGTTATTTTATCTTTTATCTTTGATAAATTACAAGAGAAGCTTAATGGCTGGAAAGATATTATGATTAATATAATGGGTTAAGCTCTCTTAGCCAATACAACATTATTAGCCATACCTACATATTATATGCAAGTGGTTGCCTTCCTTAAGTACATCTTATCTAACCCTGTACAAATCATTTGAAATGTTATGTGGAAAGGACATAAGGTCTCCATCATAGGCATTAGATTGGATGACACAAACTAATTATGCCTAAAAAGGCAAAAGGATGAGGCATCCATAATCTCCAACTCTGCAATTGAGCTTGTTCTCTACAATGACTAAATCACTTGCATGAAAAAAGCGGACTCTTGTCAGTTAGTTTATGCAAATAGAGCTGCTATTAGTTCAAATATGGTAGAGATGATTGTAGTCACTAGACTTCCATTTATGTTTGGACTTGCAAAACAACAATGTTAGTGGTATGCTTGGGATTATCTAACGTGACTAGTTTGATTCTTAAATTAGTTTGTAACCCCATATGTAATTCGGGAAA